>VZRI01010416.1:250393-269040 GCA_013397515.1 Upupa epops | reverse complement strand
CCAGAGAAGGAGAGTCCATGAACCCTTCATGTTTCTTCTGTGAAGTGTCTCGCAACAGGGTCACAGGAAAACATTACAGCAGAAGTCCAGTAAAGGTTAATAAATATAAGCTCACCATATCTAGCTCTGGGAGCTTTGACAAGTGACTTAATGAAGATCAGGAGAGCACTCCAGGAAAATAACCACTATACTCTTGGCCTGCTCTTGTGCCTTTCACCATATCTTTGGTTCTGCCACTGTCACGATAACAGGTTTTCATGCACACCCAAGTATAATTATTCCAAGTAAAATGCAAACACAGAGTTTGATCAGCATTTATAATTTTGATTAAAAGTTGCATTTGTCATCTCAGGCCCTGATTGTGCTGGTCAGACCTGTGATAACAGTTCTCTAACAACTCTTGATTTGAAAGGAGGACAATCCCTCTGTCAATTTACACAAGAACCAACGTGGCAGTTGAACACTATCCTAGAGATTCTACTAGAAACCTCTGTGTCACTTAAATTGAACACCACAGAAAAGGTCATTAATTTTCCAGGTCCTTGGCATGGGTATATAAAAAGTGATTTGCAAAAATACTCAGTGTCTGCAGCTGTGGTGAAAGGCAGCAAAAGCTGCTTCTAAACACAATATGAAGACAATGGTTTTGAAAAAACTCAGCCTAGTAATCTCAGAACAGGTTCTCCCAAAAAACTTCCAGAGGAATTTGATTCTTAGAAAAACCCTGAGGAAAAGAAAAAACACAGGAGCCTATGCAGAAGCAACTTGGTATTTCATGAGGGCCTAGACTGTGGCTGTGCAGCAAGATTTCTTAAAGCATCCAGAGCCTGAGGCAAAGCATCAGATGTGCTCGAGAGCATACCAGAACTCTGTAGAAATATGTTCCGTTGTCAAAGTCCACGTATAAGTTTCCAGACTGCAACCTGGCTTGTGAACTCCCATCTGCAGGATACATCCAGCCCTGAGAATTAGCATCCCACTTTGTATTTGTCTTCAGTGATGCAGGGCCTGAAAAGCAGGATGGGACAGGAGTGCCCATGGCGATGGCTGAAAAGGGACAACTGGATTTATTATCTTACTTAAACACAGCAGTGTCAGGCACCACTGTTACGTGAACACACAAAAATCAAACATGATGCATATATGCAACTGCAAGTACTTTAATTGCTGTCTCCTGTTTCCTTTCTGTGCCTCAGTTCTTCTCCTTCAAGGAACACTGTGAACTTGTCAGGGGAAGGACAGATGCCTGCTGGGTTTTGCTTTTCATCCTCTAGTACACTGAATCCTAAAAATGGATGCTGCTTTTTTTTTTAAATGACATTAACAAAGCAACACAACCCCAAAAGCCCCCTTTAGTTCTATTTATTCTTACCCGGTCATCAGTGCTTAGAAACAAACATTCTTGCTGTCCACTGCTCTCCTGTGAAAGCCCACAGTATCTATAGTTACTAGAGAAGAGTGCTTTAGTTATCCAGGCTCCAGTCCTTCCCATGGTTTAGTTTCCAGAGGATACTTTCTTAGAGGATACCAGAACCAAGACTGAAATTCTTTCTAATCACTGGGAAGCCCGTCACTCCTCAAAAAAGAGCCAAATACTGAAATCATACCTGAAATTCAAAAACTACAGTCACTTCTGATCAACTCACAATTTCCAGCCAACTTGACAGGCTTTCCCTGGAGTGAGGAAAGGGGCGAGACTGCAACTCTAGCCCTAAGAAATGCTCTCCAAGAGCACAGCCTAGACCTACGAATTTCCCCCCAAGCAATTTTCATCTCCTAGTTGTAGGTCTTCCTGTCAAGGGAAAGTGTATGGGGCAGGCAGCACATACTACCACAGTAACACTGTATACCTCACCAGGCCAGAAATAGCATCAGAAACAGCACCTCAGCTTCCTTCCCAACATCCCCGACTTTCTAACAGCCTTAAGAAGTGAATACCATGGCAATTCTCCATCCTAAGAATGTAATGACACAAGGGGGAAGAAAGACTATATCAAGCAAGGTTCTTTCCTATTTCCTTTCTTAAACCTTGCTTATAAAAGACAGTCTCACAGACAGACAAGGTATTTTGGCTTGATCTTGCTGGGCTATTTCTCCCTGGCCATTCAGAAATCAAATATATTAAGGAAATTATTGTAATTTTGGCTACAGGTAGCTTAAGAGATTTCCTTCTTAAAATCCTTGACAAGATAATTCCCACTTCAGTTCATTGGAGCAGCACAGACTTGTGGCTAAGAAAATTTGTGAATAATTCTGAAACAAGCTAAACTCCATGTTCATGCAGTTACCCTCTTAGAACAGCACAGTCGTTTGTTTAATACAATCTTTTCAGCCATGCAAAAGGTGCTCTAGACATGCAGCAGAAGAAAGAGAAGCAGCTCAACATAATCTGCACTAGGACAAAGTTCTGTCCTGGGACAGAGGTGACATCCAAGCTCAGGAAGATGCTGTGGCTACTGGCACAGGGCAGCATGACCGTGGACCTGAACCTCTGTTGTCAGATGGACATTTCACAGAATTACAGACTCTCAGAATCATTCAGGTTGGGGAAGCTCTTTAACTATTAACCTAATTCTACCAAGCTAACTATGACTCTAAGCTTTAGACCTACACAGCTTCTAAATACATCCAGGGATGGCAATTCAATCTCCTTCTCTGGGCAGCATGTTCCAATACCTGATGACCCTTTCAATGAAGAAAATTTTCCTAAAGTCCAGCCTAAACTTCCCTTGGCACAAATAGAGGCCATTTCCTCATGTCCTACTGTAAGAAGAGACCAACATCCAATTCTCTACATCCTCCTTTCACGTTGCGGCATCAGGCTCAGTACTACAGAAACAAGAACACAAATATTTTTCTTTTGCAACCGATGAGTAATGTATGACAAAAAATGATGAAAACAGAGCAGAAAACCAATCTGGTACAGTAAAATGACACATAAAAATAAGTAAGTAATGAAACCTTCAAGAGAGAATGACTCAAAAAAAGAAAAGGCCAACCCAGACATTTCCTAGAAATCAAATATTTCGAATTACTGAGCGGTAAGAGACTCGATTATGGAGAAATTGAAACACATGGAAAAATAAAAGGGTCCAGATCAACAATATGTTCCACAAATGATGGGCCACCTCAAGAAGACCACCCTTATTTGTGGTTCTAGCCTGATTTGATATTCTGCATTTTTTCTTAGAGACGAAAAAGAAAACTATTGTTGACGAAAACTGCACAAAATTGGAGTAAACCAGGAACTAGTGAGTCATTGCTAAACAGAAGAGAGAAGGTGGAAATCCCAAAAACCTGAAGCAGAATAACAAACCAACAGTTTAATCTTTCTGAGGGGAGTGGGACGCAGTGATGATCAACAGGAACCTGCACTCCTGTGGACGTCCTCTGCCATAAGAAATTTCTCATCAGCTTGCCCTTTTGTCTGCCTTGGCTTTTTAAATATAAAAGCTCCTCTTTGGTCAATACAGTCTCATCTTTAAAACATGATATTGGTCTGAAAGTTGTCACTAAAAATAGCACTAAGGAGTTTTGTACTCATGTCTTCTTGATTTCTGTATCAATTTACTCGACTGCAACAGTCAAGCCACATCCTCTGGTCCTCAAGACTGAAGGGAATTTTTATGAGGGTTAGTCCTACAGAGGTGTTTGACTTTTGAGTTTAAATCTATAAATAATAATAGAAATATCGATGTGTAACTGAGAATGTGTATACAGAAAGGACAAAGCTTTCACAAATGTGTAGCAACTTTAAGAAAAGCAAGAACCTGAGTAATAAAAAAACCCAGATTTGGGAAATGTTAAAAAAATATGAAAAGAATACATATTGCACTAAGCCATACTGGCATGCCAGGAAAACTTAAAGTCAATTTGGAACAAACTTCACAAATTCTTACAATTAGGAAATACATGAGGAATAACATCATGAATAAATCTTCAAATTAGCAAGTGACCAAGACATACAACCTGTGCCAATTCCAGTTCAAATCAAAACACTTCATGATACAGGCGTATTTTTAGTACTTTTACAAATAAATCAGATACTTGGAGTAAGACTCTTCACTTGCTAACTTTCTCTTATTCTTTGTTAGATTGTCAAAACTGCCCACTTCAAGATGACTGGACAATTAGTATGAAATCTTGTAAAAAAGGACAAAAATCTTTTAGCTGTGACTATTGGAAAGTTTTGTTTCTTCCTTTTCTTTTCTCCCTTTTGCTTTAACAACTGTTTGAACCAACTGCTGCACTAACCTGATGACACACTTACTATATTCTCTTATGCCCGTTATTCAGTTGTTGGCAGAAATGCAAGTTCATTTAGCAATAGCTTGGACCCTTCCGTGAGGGAATGTGTACGTAGTAGCTCTCTAATCTTGTTGCCCAGCTGCTAAGATGGTCACATGAGTCACTTGCTGCCTTTAGAGCGACACATGCCACTTGCTGAATTTAGAGACATCCTCTGTTTCTGCACTGACCAACTTCAGGAATCAGTTAAAACGTCGGCAACTTCAGCGAACCACCCTGTGAAAATCCAGCCCTGGAAGAATCAGCTCTGTCTGCCAGGACAATTCAGCACACAGTGCAGCACAAAATGCTTTACAACAACTCCTTCCTTCCTTATCAGGATTTTCAGCTGTGTCCATTTGGAACATCACCTTAATTCAACAGCCTGTTTAAAAAACAATTTCCATCAATAATAGCATAGCAACATCCAAGCAGCACTTTGAGACAAAAACTCCTCACTGAAAATACTTTCCACTGGAATCTATAGGCACTATGTAGGAAATACAATCATACACAAACAGTGCACACCAGAACACTGTGAGGATAATCCTCCTGGGACTGTCACTGCATCTTCTGTGCAGGTCCTTAGAATGTTTCTTTTTCATAGTAACAGAACTGTTTAGGGTTGGAAAAGGCCTTGAAGATGATCAAGTTCAACCATTAACCCAACTGTCCCAAGTCCACCACTAAATCATGTCCCTAAGCTTCAGATAGGCACAACTTCTAAACATGTCCAGGGATGCTGACTGAACACCGTCCCTGGGGCAGCCTGTTCCCTTTCCGTGAAGAGGTTTTTCCTAATGTCTAACCTAAACTTCCCCTGATGCAACTTTAGGCCAATTTCCTCTTGTCCTACCACCTGTTACTTGTGAGAAGAGGCCAACCTCCACCTCTCTACAACGTCCTTTAATGCAGTTTCAGGCAGCAAGGTCTCCCCTCAGCCTCCTTTTCTTCAAACTAACCAGCCCCAGCTCCCTCAACCACTCCTCACATGGTTTGTCCTCCAGACCCTTCACCAGTCTTGTTGCCCTTCTTTGGATCTCAGTGTCTTTCTGACATTTACTGAGGTGTCCAAAACTGAACCCAGTACCTGACGTGTAGTCTCAGTGCTGAGTACAGGTAGACTTAGTACAGTCCCTACTCCTGCTAACCACACTTGGCATCAGAGTATCTTCTTTCCCATGTTCTCCTTATAGCACTGTGCTTTGCAGATGATTGCATGCGCGTGTTATTAACAACACAACATACTGTTCTCTGGTCATAAGAAAATCCCAAAGCCATAATTCAAGGTACAAGGTTAATGTCACCAGAACCAAGAAACCTTTTAAATTACCTGAAAAATCACACCTCCAGTTCAGAAGACTGGCCCAAATACCTGCAAAAGGTGTTTCAGCATGCCAGAAGAAGAAAGCAGTGTGTCAAACCTTACCTGAATCTATTCAAGTATGACCCAGCTTGTCTTAAAATGGTCTGTACAGAGTTCTCACCAGTAGGCAATGTCCCAACGTGTCAGTCAAGCAGCAGCACGTTTTCAAATTAAACACCGTCAGATAACACTGACTAGAGCTCCAGAACTAGCCAGAGCAGAGTATCAAGTACCAACAACCATCTGAACTTCCCACTTGTGTTGTTGTTCTGAATTAGCATTTGTATAAATAAATGAAAATGGTAATTTCTACGCTGTCTTAGCAAACTGTGCATTGGATTTCAGCAAAGTACGAGCAAACTTCTGGTATTGGTATTTAACACCTAAAGTTTTGCCACTGATGTACATATTGGCCATTGACCTACAAATTCAGACTAACATACACTTATCTACTGTTTGTACCAGTAACATCTAAGATTTCTGAAGGCAGAAGCTGAACCAGGATGACATTTTTCTGTAGTATTTTTTCTACACTGGTGTAACTCTCTACACAGCAAGAGAATATGGTGACAAAAAATTATTGAGGAAAATGCAACTTCACAAACAAAGCAGCAGGGGAACACAGGGAGAGATGAGCAATTGAAAGCACTAATCCAGATGAATCTCAGAGTCTCCAATCCAGCTGGCATAAATCCTCATCCTCCTTAGGAAACCTCTCTCCTTAAGAAGTTTATGGATATATTGCTGCGATAACCTGAAGCCTTACAGATGGATTCCAGTAGGAGGTGGCTGCCTGGAATAAAAATATTGCCTACAGAATGATGCATGATGGCTTAGTGGATTAGCATAATCTCTTTTGACACAGCTATTTTTAAGTGGCCTTAAAACAGAAGTATGAAACGTTAATTCTGTTTTCCAATAAACATCACTTTTGATCTGCTGAGTCAGAGGTGTTTATGCACAATAATCACAGCAGGAGCAGGATTCCGTGTGAATAACAAGGGGGAAAAAAATAAACCATGGAGCAGAATGCAATTAAAGGAAAATACAGCAGAGGGAAACAGTGATTCTGATAAAACAAACCACTTGTTTTTCTAGGTATAACCCATATTATTACTAGAAAGTGAACTCCAAAGCCACCTAACACATCCAGGTTTTGTAATAAACACTTCCAACACTGGATGTGAACTCTGTGTGTTTCGAAGTCAGTGTAGCATCACTTTCCTGCATATCACTTTTAATTCTGCATTTGAACCCACAAAACCAACAGTCACTAAACTTAGAAAGCCATTTGTCATGCACTGTCTGAAGGCAGCAGAAGAGCTTTGCGTTTGTATAGCTCCCAGAAATAATGACAGCAGGGTTCTGGATACCTATGCCTGTCCAGGTATGTAATCTTTTTAACTCAGAAAACCCCAAACAATTACTGGTGTACCTGGACACAATTTAACTGTTTACTTTCATCCAAGTCAGATGGTTTTGCTACTGAAGACTCACATCACATCATGTATACTTTTCATAAATGTATTAATAGAACATATCCTCCCATACTGAGACATCTACACTATTGCCAAATTAATGTCTCTTGATATCCAATTGGTTGAAAATCATAATCAGGTATTTTTATATACACACACACATATATATATATATATGTGTGTATAAAATATTTATTTGTAGTTATTCTTCTTTGCTTTCAAAACAGTCAAGTATTTTTTCCAAGATCTTAGAAAAATTATTTTTGTCTGTTTAAGAAACCTCTAACTTTGTATGCGGTGACATTAACTGCCTTTTCAAGTTGACAGACCTATAATAACCATTCTGAAATGTCCCATTTCTAATCCTGAGGAAAAAAATGAAAAACAACCCTGAAGTGTCCATTTCTGATACTGTAGGAAAAAACAAGAATGCCAGTAAGGGAATGATCTTGTTCTACATAAATAACTTATTTGTGAAATTCAGAGTAAAGCAGTTCCCTGTTCATGCTGTAGAAAGAGCGTGATCCTTCACTGTATCTCTGCTCCTTTCCCATTCAGGACACCTTAGGTCCATCATTAGGCAGCATCCCCTGTTGAGCAGCACATGATACTGCTATTCCATGAGGTACCCTCAATGACCACCAGTTCCTGAATGATGCTGAATACATACTGGGTTTTACCTATACAAAAAGCCTCCAAACAGCTTGATTCTTGGAAACTTTAAACATCTCCCCTTTTCATAAGGGTCACCTGGAATAATCTCAAATGCATGTTGACAGTAATTAAAAACCAGATGGGGAAATCCTACTGGCTCCCTGAGAAACATTTCAACCGTCATGTAGGTGTACCATCCTGAAGTGGGCTTACATCAACACTACAGACTACTGTACATTTAGTAATGACCTACCCAGAATCTGACAGATGGAAATTACAGTATTTGGAAAGCATGTAGAGGCTCAAGATCTTGAAGGTCACAGTGAAAAGAACTGTCAGCATTGAATGGGATTTTAATGAGCTTTGCCAGAAAAACCTAGGACATGCATTTTTATTCAATTTGTATTCAATTTAATTTGTTGAAGAGGCTGAAGTAACTTTCAAATAATCTGTTCAAGATCAAGAAAGGAAGAAAAAAGTCTCCAGATACAGACTATCCAGAAACAGAATTCCTGAACAATGGATGAATACAATAAAAAAAATGAAATAATTTTTATCTCCGCATAACCAGTCTAAAAATACACAAAGGAAGAAGAGAGAATACTCACTCTTTGGGCCTTGGTTCTGCAATGCACAAGGTATTTTTGACTACACACGCTCTCAGACGTAACTCATAACACAGAATCACATAATGAATTGACAAAATTGCTAAGTTCATTGGTAAGAGAGACACAAATACATCATGATGTCCATCTGCTAGATCCCTTAACCTTCCTACAAAGGCCTCAGTTACCAAAAAGGTTGGAGATTAGACAGAATACACAGATAAATAAAACAGATCAGCTAGACAAATGGTAGATAAACACATAGATAGACACACAGGTAGACAGATAGATAATCTTCACAACAGTGTTGGCAGCAAAAGTGGTGGCAAGCTTTTACACATATTTATGAAGGAAGCATTAATCAGTCAGTGCCTATCTCCTTCAAATTATGAGTTCTAATACTCAATGAAACAACTGTGATGTAAGTACTGCTTGACGAACAAGTTACAGAGCACTTGCAACTGGAGGAAAGATTTCTGCCTGCCTGTAGGTTAAGCCACCTACATAAAACCTTTATGCTGAAACCACCCCTAAATACCAAACCACCTCCTTTATGGTAAAAGTCGGGTGCTTAGCAGAAAGGATTGCTGAACCTCCAACTACAGTTTTTAATAACTGAAACTATGAGAGGAACAGGGGAGGTTCAGGGCATCTATGAAGACATTTCTGAGAGTCTGATCACTGTAAAGAGAATTTCTATGGCTTGATTCCTGACAAAAACTGGACCAAACAGCACAACTGTCAAGTACTCATTCAGACAAGACATTTATGCAATGTGATCTGCCTATTAAGCAGTCATGGAGTTTATTTCCAAATAACAGCATCTTATCAGTTCTGAGGTTGCAACATTACAGAAAAATACAAATTCATAGGATTTCAATAATTTAAGAGACTGAGGGGCAGAGATTTCAGTTATCAGAGCCCCCTACAACCACATACAACCACACCTCCCTTTTCATTCAGGACTTGAGGAAAGATCTAGGGTTTTTTTATGTTTTATGTTCAGTACTTTTTTTAAGGCAAACTACAGAAAAACTAGGAAATAATAATAATCTGCATTCAACCTCCCCAAACTAAAGCACCTTTTTACTCCAATCAAATGATCAATGCAGTTAAGAGATGCTTAAATTCACTTTCCTTTCAGGACAAATACAGACAATGAAGAATAGAAAGTTTGTTTCACATCATGCATACATAAAAACTGCACTAGAAACTGAAATGGGACTTCATTTACTTTTTCTCAAATACTCTAAAGCGGTCACATATCCAAAGGTAAAATAATACTGTACCACAAGGGAAACCTTTAAAACCAGGTTTTTTCCCACAAAACTTATTTCATAGTACATAATTTCTGAAAGCATAATCTAGATTTCTGTTTGCTTTCTACAGCAACTGATGCTAGGAGTATGTTTGAGCATTTCCTACAAGAAACAGTGATACAAAAGGCTGCAAAGGCTGACATCTTTGCCTCACAAGCTCATTCAACCTTCAACCAGGTTGGGACAACCACCATTCAGAAACCATCATGGTTAAGTTTACCTGTGTTAACCAGCTCCCATTGTTAATACTTGCGGCATCATCCGTACAAGTTAATTCCACTGTGCTCTCCAGCACAACATTTATACTACAGAAATGATCAGTATCTACACTTAATGGGACATAGAATCACTCCGAGAGAACAAAAAGGAGTTTCTTTTGTGAAATAAGTGAAATTACTGCTGGGTTCAGGAAAGAGTGCATCCAAAAGAAAAGGACAGCTAAGACAAACCCTTTAAAATTACAGCTGGGAAAATATGTTTTACAAGTAACAAGATATTTAATTAGTTTAGTGTAAATATTTAGCATACAGTTTTTAAAGCAATTTCAATACATATTAAAGCCAGCCTGAAAAATCTGAATAATTAACATACTAAGTTTCTTGGTTACCTTTTTAAGTAACAAATAATGTGACTTTGTTGTTCAGGAATAGAGTCGATTTCATTGTACTGGTATGCTTACAACTGCACTTAAACACCATTTAAAATAGCACATAGTAACACCATCCTCTGACAGACACCATGATTTCATTATTATTTTTTTTTATTTTTTCTTCCTGAAACCAGTTAAAAAAAAAATCTACCCATAAACTATATTTTTGTGCTGGGGTTTAACTAGGAGTGATTAAATGTAAATACAATCCCAAGTATTCAGAAGAATTAAAGGAAACTGTCAAGTTGCAGAGGAAAGAAAAATCAACTACAGAATCAAATTAACTGGTTTTTATTGTAACTACCTATGCCTAAACTCTTCTGCGATTTTATATTTGAGTTGTTTTTATTACACACTCTTCTCAAGGAATTCTGAATGGAAGAGCAGTAGCTGGTAACAGGTAGCTAATGCCATAAATTCACACCTTTCTAGTGCATCATCTTACAAAAACTGAAGAACAGCTGTAGGGAATTCTTACTTTTACATATTTACCCTGTATCTGTACTTCCACATGATAAATACATATTATTAAGCCCTGCATCCAGGCAACAGTGCTAAAGGCACAATTAGTATAAATGAAAATTCCATGCGACAGTCAGAGTTTGAAGAAACTCTAACATTTACAAACTTGTAAATGTTTTATTACTAACTGCACAGGCTTGATTGAAATTTAATAGTAAGCTGACAGAATACCTGTCTTTTTCTTAAAAAAAATATAAATGAAATCTTGTATCACAACCAATCAAAAATACCGTGACACTCTCCCTAAACAACTAGATACTTCCTTAGAAGTCATGGGTGTGTGTGTATATATCTGTTTCAGGTATAACTGATAAGTTTGTATCCCACACAATGAACAGTTTTATTAGAAGCAACAAGCATTTTGAACAGTAAAATCTGATTTGTATACATGGGGTCTTTTTGCTCTTCAAATAATGTAGTCCACAATCAGATGACTTGCAGGGCTTTTTTAGAGGACCTAGGCACTAGTTAATCTGCTACAGATATATAATAAATAAAAAGGGAAGGTAAGGTTTCTGACAATTCTTGATTTTTGATTCACAGTAAATGTAAGACACAATCAACCATCTACATCTTATTTTTGTGACAGATACTTCAGATTTGTGAGTCTCCAAAATGTTATGTGACTCACAGCCATAAGGAAAAGCTTTTAGGCTGGAAGTCAATGATACACAGCATAAGGCTTTCAGGTAAATTACCTGTACAATGGGTAAGTCTGTGTGCAATCTGCACAGTGAAATTCTACCAAATAAAGTATATATCAAGTTTATATCAAATAAAGTATTCTTTTACAGCAATATAGAAGAGATTATTATTAGTTATCCTAACTTTAGTAAAAAAGCCCAACTCTGACAAATAATTCCCTTTAAACACTTCCTAATCTGATTTCTAGGGATATTCTCCTTTGAGAGAGGAATTTAGCACATTAAGTGCAAAAGAAGATTATAGCGATTCAGTTTGCTGTAACAGACACTTTTTTGCAAGTCCCTTTACATAGTTATTTCTTAATTGCATCTGATGGCAATTCTAAGGTCTTACTTTCCTGATTCCCACTTGACTTCTCAAAGCTGATCTGAGCTGTTTTTTACCTCGCAGCTTAGAGTTTCTGTTCTGTGTATGACAGCCACACTTGTCTACATTCACTGGGTTTATCTATCCCACTCTTTGGTTTTATACTTGTCAGTTTTGTTCTCTTTCCTTTCCTTTGAGTAAATAAAATTATGGAATCTGGGCCACATTCTACTCTCTCTGCATCCCCTTGTAAGCTTATCAAAACCATAAAACAGGCATGTGTAGAGGAGCCCATCGCTGAAATGTGTTTGACAAGGTATCTCTACACTCTGGACAGATAGGAAATTAAGCAAAGGTAAGGAGCTATCAGAAAGAAGGCTGCAACAGGTACTGATATATTCCTTCACCATGAGAATAATCGTATAAGCTTTCCCACTCTTCATCTCAAAATCCTGCTTCATACAGGGGTTAATTTTAATGCTCTGTTCCTACAGTAATTGTTCACAGCACACGCAAGGTTCATTTCAAAATTCATCATGTTTTTATAGCCTATGAGAAGGCCCCATCTTTTATAACTGTTACCACATAGCTATTCTTAAAAGCATGTTATATCTTGTGAAAAATTTGTAGCCTGCCTCTAATTCTATTTGTTTCTCTTAATTTATCCTCCTAAAATGAGACAGTAACAGGTGAAGGAAACAAAAAGGTACTTTAACAAGCCAATGTAAACCAGACTAAATCTGCAGAGACAGTGACCAATTCTGTTCAATATGAGTTTTTCCAAACTTGTGTGCAATTAGAATTTTTCACATTTGATGTTTGTTGGACAACTGTTCACTTAAAATACCTAAGGAACTGTGATCTATCCCTATTCAGATAAAGGGTGACCATATTCCTTGAAAAATTTAAAAAAATATCCAGGCAGCTGCAGGAGTTACTGTACTGAGAGCTAATTGATAGGTTTGTGCTCAAGTTACATATTCGCACAATTCAAAAATTCAAGTAAATGCAATTACATTTTATATGTGATTTTTTGATTGGCAGGGGAAAGACACAACCCTCCATTAACAAATTGCTCAGATAAACACACACAAAAAAATCTCCTACACTTCAAAAATGTAAACGTTTGATCAATACAAAACGTAGCTCTGTTCTAATATTTGAATTATTTTTAAATAGTTTTTTTAAGGCTACCTAAACACTTGGTAATTGGTTAAAGATGCTTAGCAGTTTAGTGGAGAGATACTGTGCATTTCTTGCAGAAGCAGTGCAAGCTATACTCCTGCTAGAAGCAAATACTGGGAAAACATCTTGGAAACAAGTGCTCTGCTACTTTGGTGGTGGTGGCTGCAAGCTCTCTTTAACTCCACACTGATTTGAGAATGGTCTAAATTATTTCACATTTTTCAAAGTATCTCCCCTTGGTAAGCAGATAAACTTGTTCAAAGAACCTTTCCCCAAAGGGATTTGCTGACAAAAAATGGTTCTTATAAACCTCTTTTGTAACGAGGTTGTAGATGAAATTGAGGTTATTGATACAAAATCTTAAACTTCAGGCTCTGAAGTAAAACGCCTCTTTTAACAAAACATCCCTGAACACTTGCAAACAGTGGTTTCTTCACAGAGTGAGCAGTGCCCTCTTTAATCCATTAATTTTAAAACACATACTCTACCCCAAAATGAGGAGGTTTCAGGGCACCATTTTGCCTGACTAGCTGCAGAGATGGAAGACCATTAGAAAGGGGCTGCAGTGCTTTTTGGAATTGCACAAACTTTTAAAGAAGTTTCTTAGCTTACATGTAAAATTTAATTTTTTCCTGATAACTAATAAATGAGAAATACACCCCAAGAGTCACACCTGAACTAAGCATTCAAGAAAAAGTCCAATGTGTGTAATTTTGGACTGTATTTGCTGTGCTGGTGTGGAACACTGCAGTTATCAACTTTTAAACATTATTGTATGGGATTGGTAAGTATCTAAGAAGGAGTTTAATACATTTGCAACAACACAGTCTGCCTACAAAAAGTAGGGGAACTTTACCAGTAAGAGCCCATAGTATTGATTTCCTTGGGAGTTTTACTTTTAGAAAATCTTGAAAAAATCATTCTGAGTCATGCAGAGAATCCAAGCAGCATACAACAGAAAAGACTATCTTAACTCTTACAAGTAGGGAAGCTTTGAAAGTTACTTCTGGTTTTATTAAATACCACATCATCCCTGTAAGAAGAATTTAGTTTTCTACAAAAAGTAAGTTAAATACCTAAAAAAAAATAATCCTAAAACCCACTTATCTTCTGCTGTTATGATCAGCATCTGGATTATAACTTAAAACTAAATCCATCTTAGGAGAGCATCAAATGCTGTAAGAACACCCTTTCCTCCTCATCATTCTCCCTGTGTCCTGAATTTTGTACTGTGACTGGACACACTGGATTTACTTTGCAGTAAATGAACTGTAAATCAGGAAAGACACTCCACAGCACATGCTGCTTTCATGTTGTCACTACCAGTGCCTGCACCTATTTCTAGCATTAAAATATTAATGATTTAGAAGCTCTCTATTAGGTAAAAATGTACTAACACATTAAACACTTTGGTAGTCACAGACACTGTATTTGAAGAGTTCTCACTGTTCTCAGAACCAGTCACTAGTTTACTAAGTTTGCTCATCAACTACTATCTCTCTGCTACAGTACATTAAAAACACCAACACAGAGTGGGCTCATATAAATTTATCAATTTTCTATGCATTTCAGGAAAATGTCAGTTCAGTCAAGAAAAAGTAAGTAAAATAAATTAAGAAATATTTGGAAAGGAATTTCTGAGTACGAAATCTTGCTAACTGTATAACAGATCTCTACACCATCCAATGTAATTGGGGGAAAATGTTTAATTCCTTTATACAAACTTGATTAATCTTTCTGCCTTAATGAGCCTTTCCTTCTAGTCTAAGAGTAGTTAATGGCATTGAAATTTTCACCACTGTTGAGTCACTGGAAAACTTCTGAGATTTCTTCCAAAAATCTCTTAACCACAAGACCATCCTAGTCAATAACTACTGTGCAACAGCTGCTTCAGTCACACTTGTGGAAAAGGTAGAGACACTTCACAAACACACATACTGCTCAATACAGAGGGTTATCACAACTGATACTCAACTTCCACAAGCTCAAAGAAAACGTTTACTGAACTAGCCTCCTCATGAGTTCAGCACTCCACCTTCCCTCCCGAGAACCACATACCTGCCTTCAATTTTTAATCCAGAATTAAAATGCAAAGACCACAAAAATGAGGCGCATGCGAAGGAAGCACCACAACTCCTCATAAAGATATCAAATCACCTTGCAAAGAAGCAGTGCTAATTTTTTTTAAGAGGATATTTCAGCAAAATATATGGAAGACAAGCAGACTATTTCATATCCTTTCAGTTAAACACTTAAGTTAAAAATTAAGCAAAAATGGTAGCAGGCAGAACCAGCGCGAAGAGCACAGGCGCACACACAGGTACATGAAACTAGATCATGGCTGGGATGATTTTTAATTTTTTCAAACAAAGCCAGAGGCGATTCTTCCAAGTGCTGTTATAATTGCACAGCTCAGGTATACTTGTAAAAAAACCCCTGACTTTGGCCAATTAAAACCTAGTTATTTTTGCTACTTCCCAAACCTTTTGGGGCCATTTAGATGATTTAAGCACAGCACAAGCTCTACTATTATTTTTCAACAATGTCCCAAACAAAACAAATAACAAATAACATGCTTCACAACTTTTCCAAACCATCTGTGAGGCTGCCCTACGCACACATGGAACTCTCAGCAAGCAGAACAGGACTACATTTTATTATTAAAATCAGAGACTATTCCATTTCTGTGACACCCATCCCAAAGAACACAACCTTTTATGAACACACCAAGAAAACTCCCCCTGAAGATCCGCAACACACTGAAGAATAGCTCTGATCCAAACCAGTCCACACTTCTTCCCCGCTATTACCCTGCCTTAGCGTAACAGACCAAGGCTGATTTCATACCTTTCCATTGAAAAACAATCCAACAACAACAAACCACCCCCTCTGCTAGAGGCAAAAGGTGCTCCAGAGGTGATGATAACCCCAAGAAAAGAGAAGCTGTCTCTTTAAAATGCCCTGCTCCCACGTGGAACCAACATCAGCAGCACTTTCGCGTTAAACATCAGTGTGAGGTGAGATGAGGCATCCCTGATTTTATAGGAATAAAATGGAGACAAGTGGCAGAACACATTCTTTGTGGGAGACAAACAGGTGAACTGGCCATGCCAAGGAAGCCTGGAGCCACCCGGAGCCCCCTCCTCTGTCCCCATGGATGATTTCCTCAAGCCCTTGGTGCTTCCAAGAACCCAGTTTGAACAGAGGAAGGAGCCACCAGGAAAACTTGGAACCCAAAGACAACGAAAATGCACTTTAGAAACCGGAAAGGTTTACCCTTTGCCTCACACATCCTAATTAGATCAGGGAAAATGACACTACAAAAGGCATTTACATTCCAAAAAATAAAACAAAATAATGGAGGAAAAGTAATAATAAAAGAGACCCCATCCCTCAACACCTTCCCCCCAACAGATCCCTAAAAAAGCATTTTAAAAGGCACTTATAAAGTAGCGTATACAACATTTATCTTATCTAGGATCACTCCACATTACTCCCAAGTTCTGCACTTTTCTGCACCATCATCTTCCTTTACCTCTCTCCCCTCCTGGAAGGGATTTTTCACGTTTTTTCTCATTGTCGGTGGACAAGTTAGAAGTGGCTTTAGGTATTTTTTTTCGCCTTCCCAAAGAATCCATCAACACACACACACAAAATTCTAAAAAAAATAAATATTAACTCCTTTGCACCCATTAAAACCTTAAAACGGTCTATAAAGACATGGCTTTTCTTTTTTTTTTCAATCCTGTTACCTCAAGGGAGGCAAAAAAGATAAATATAAAAAAGGGGAAAGCTGGGGGAAGTGGCACCGATTTTTAGGGAATTTTTTGGCAATTTTTTTGCCCCGATTTTTTTTTTAATTTTTTTTTTCCTAAATTTTTGTTCATATGCCCTGGGTTCTCCCTCCATTTTGGTTGTTTATGATACTGACAACAAGCTGTCCCTGCTCTCTCTCTCCCTCCCTCCCTCCCTCCTCTCTCTCCGGATCTCTCCTGCTTCCAGTTAACGAACCCCCCACCCCAAAGCCACCAGCTCCGCACCCCATTCCCTCTCCACACACACACTAAAAAAAAACCCCACAAACCTTTTAGGGGAGGGGGAGAAAGGCCAAATTCATTTCTTTATTCCGAAAAAAAACCCCTAAAACTTTTGTAAAAAAAAAAAAAAAAAAAAGACGGGAAAGGAAAAGGGGGGGGGGGGGGGGGGGCCGAGCGCCTCAAAGTCATTCCGGATCCCCCCAAAAAGCCCCATCCCAGGGGCCCCCGGGCANGCAGGGGGTGAATTTATATTAATTTTTTTCCCTCTTTTTTTTTCCTCCTCTCTCTCTCGGCACCGCGGTCTCTTAAATGTCTTCCGCTCCCTTCGCCTCTCTCTCTCTCCTCTCTCTCTCTCCTCTCTCCCCTCTCTCTCTCGCCGCTGTCACTGAATTCACCAGCACAGGGGAGCGGAGAGCAGAGGGCGACCAGGGTACCCCCCCATCCCATCGCGGGGGTCTGCACCGGGTGCTCCGATCCCTGCGGGTCTGCGAGAGAGACAGGGGGAGAAGCGGAGGAAGAACTCAGAGAAGTTTTTATACTGAAATCATCTCTGAGGGAGGGGAAAAAGGGGAGGGGGGGGGCAAGAGCTCCCCTCCTCTGATTTAACCTCCCCCCAGCCCCCCCAATATCTCCCCTTCGGGAGGGTCCCAGCAGCGGTGCAGGAGATGGAAGGGCAGAGGGATGGCAGAGAAGGAGGAACGGATGGTGAGCACAAACTTTTCCTCGCCGCCGCTGCTGCTGCTCCCCCCCTCTCCTCCTCCTCCTCCTCCTCCTCCTCCCCCTTCATAATTTAAATAACCCTGATATTTCCCCGCTAAACCCTGGCTCCTGCCCCCCAAAACCCGCAGCAGACTCACCGCGGGAGCCTCAGCATCCCCTCCGCGCCACGTTTCCACCTTTTACAGTGTTCTCCGATTTTTCTGTAATTTTTTCCCCATATTTCGGGCTGGACGCGGCGGGCCTGGAAATTGTTTGCTTTCCCTTCTTTCCAGCAGCCATTGTAGTGTTGTACGCGCTGCGGTGCAGCCCAGCACTGCCGCGGCACGCCGCCACCGCCCACACGCACCGCGGGTTGGACACCACCCCCAGTCACTCACTGGCGGCGCCCCTCCCCATCGCTGGGGCTTACCGCCGGCGCCGCCCTTCTGATTGGTTAAAAGGCGCGTCACTCAACACGGAGGTGGAGAGTCCCGCGTTCCTATTAGTTGAACGACGCTGTCACTCAGCGCTGTGTGGAAGGGGGGCAGCGGCGAGGCCGGGAGTAGGGTAGGCTGCGCCCATACTTAAACCGGGTGCCCAAGCCGCTGACGTCTTTCGAATTGGAGACGGGGTTGAGCCCTCCCGCCGCGGGCATTGAGGTGAAGGGGGACCGGGGGGTGACTGGGGTCGGGACCCGCCTTGGGGACTGGGGTTCGGGGCCCGTGTTACACGCCCGCAGTGTCCGCGCCTGAGCGCCGCTTTCCCTGCCCTGCGCGGTCGCAGAGGTTACTGAGAGGAGCCCGCCGTTGCCAGCGGGGCTCGGCGGGGCGTCCCG
>VZRI01010416.1:112431-250387 GCA_013397515.1 Upupa epops | reverse complement strand
GGCGTCCCGGTGCGTCCCCAGTGCTCTTCGCTACCTCCCCCCGCCTTGGACTTCTCTAGTCTCTGTTCTGGCGGTACCGAGCGGCTGGACCCGCCGTTTCCTCCTTTCCGTGTTCTCCCCGCCCCCTTCCACCGGTTTGCCTGCCTGAAACCTGTAGGATTGCTGTGCGGGCTTTAAGGCTTAATCCGCAGCGCTGTATCGCACGGTAATTACCAATTCTGCAAGTGTATGGGCGCTTAATTAAACATTGAGCAACCTGGTCTAGGGGGAGGTGCCCCTACGCACAGAAGGGGGAGTTGAAACTAGAAGGGCTTTAAGGTTCCTCCCAGCCCAAACCAGTTCGTGATTTTCAGTGGAACGGAGCCCATAGCGAAGTGTGCTGGTGCTGTAGGAACGGGAGGAGCACCCGCGCTGCCTGCTCTCCCGTGTCGTGCGGGTGGCAGCTGTGACTGTGCCGGCGCGTAATCGGGAGCCGTTGGACCAGCCCCGCCGCGGGCTGTGGTCGCGCTCAGACCTGCAGCCCCGGAGCAGGAAGGGAAGCCTGTGCATGTGCAGAAAGCTGTTTGGGGGAAGGGGTGTGTGTGTATGTGTGTGTGTGCAGAAAGGCTCGTTGGGGGGGGGGGGAAGGGAAGGGGAGGGGGCGCGGTGAGCTCGCTTCCTGCTCAACTGCCGCTGCAGCCTTGCAGCACCGTTTCCGTGTCACCCGCCTGCTGCCCGAGCTGATAATTCTTCAGATCCTCAAGTGCTTCGCGGAGGAAACACGTGCGGGAACCATGGGACCTTCTCGCTAGTACCAGCGACGTGTAGGCGTTTCACCTGCTCCGAATGAGACAGCTTCAGGAGAACCTGTAGTGCCTGCTCATTGAGTAGGTGGCTAACGTCATGTGTGGTGTTCCTTGAGCTGGAGTCTGCTATCTCTATCACAGAATCACAGACTGACTGGGGCTGGAAGAGAACTCTAGAGATCATCTGATCATCTACTCCAGCCCTCCTGCTAGAGCAAGTCCTCATAGAGAGGATCCCACGGAGCAGAAGAGTTCACAACCTCTCTAAGCAACCTGTACCAGGACTCTGTTACTCTAACCATGAAAAAGTTTTGTCGTATGTTTAAATTGGTTGTGCTGTGTATCGTGAATGCTGGTGATGGCAAGTGCTACAGCTCACAAGGGCTTTTCCAGACTGAAGTCAGTCAAAAACCCTACACCTTGAGGCAGATGTGCTTAGGTGTTTCGTACATCTCTGGTATCGCTGAATCACAGAGTTGTGGCATATGCAAACGGCTCAAGCCAAGCCATTGTGTTTGTGGTACTGGCTTAGATGAGATGCTGTGATATGCTACTTCCGCTTCTTCCCACTGTGCTTTCCTTAAAGTCTGTGATGCTGCTTGTGTTTCCATTTGAGATAAACATGCATGATGAGAAATCCTCTTGCACCCACAAAAATGCAAAAACGTCTCTAATGTGAATAAAAAACAGGTTCAAGTATAGAAATGGTGGTGGTATATTTTTTTTTGGGGGGGGGAGAAAAAACCCCAAACGCAGCTGGATCAGGCAGCAATGTTCTTTCACAGTTTCCTTCATCTGCTGTGCTTTCATTAGTTGCAGAGAGCTTTTTCTTCCTCACGCTTGTGCTTCTGCTTGCACTGGCTCAAAGAGTTGCCTGATCAACATTATTTTTTGATAGATTTAGTCTGTGGAACTAACACCTGCATGGCCATAGGGCCATAGCTGCGCCAGAGGTACACAAGGCTCTTTTCCAACCTCAGTGATTCTATAATAGGCTGCCTGGGGAGATGGTTAAGTTACTGTCGCTGGATGTGTTTAAAGGTTGTTTAGATGTATTGAGGAATATGGTTTAGAGATTAACTTTGTAGAGTAGGGTTGATGTTGGACTTGATGATCCCAAGGGTCTTTTCCAGCCTGAATGATTCTATGTATCGGAGGTTGTGAAGGGCACAGTGGTCATCTCAGTCATCAAGTTCATTTGTATGTCACTCCTCTATGGTACTAATTGAAGTGTCTACACTCCTTTGACATTGAACAGCTTCCATGTCTTCCTGTTAGTGCTTTTGAAGTAACATTTTGCAAAAGAAGTTGTTGTTTGTTTTGTTTTTAAAAAGTCAAATTCTGTTATTGGAAGGCCTTTATTATATGCTGAAGCTCAGACTTAATCCTGAGCTACTAGTAGTAGATACATAATCTGTGTTTCTTTTGTTTCCACCCTAGGTTCAGTGTCACTGTAGAATGTCCAAGCGTGCACAGCAGCTTAGAGACCATGATATAAACCCATGTCTAGCGGTAAGTTGATAAAGTGGGATTTCTGTGTTCCAGTGTTAAATAATGCAGTTCTTACACTCTTTTTGGAAAGCACTCTTGCATTGCTGTTTTACATAAAAAAAAAATGAGTCCGAGTATGGGGAAAGCTGAAAATCATCTATTACAGTAAGTGTAAACTATCAATTAGTAATTCCTCTGAAGTATGTTTTTCCTATTAAAGGAAACAGATGCCTCTAGAAAATGTATGGATGAAAATAACTATAACAAGGATATGTGTACAGCTTATTTTTTGAACTACAGAAATTGCAGAAAATTCTGGGTAAGCATATTGGTTTTCTGAATTTTACTTCGTGCTTTGCTTTAGGTTTATTATTTCTGACATGCTGCTTTGTGAACTCTTCAGACTTGGCTAGTGCTGACTGCTGCTGTTTTTACAGTGACTGTTGCTGGAAGATGTAAGCAGACACACATAAGTATTTCACTCCCTTCTCCTAAGTTTACCCTCCTAGATTGTGAGTCAGTGGTATGTTTCTCTCTGAATGTGAGTCAGGTATTTCTGGTAATGAGTTCTGTTTTAAGTGAATTTACTGAAAAAAAAAATTCTGAAGTTAATCTGTTTGTTTTTTCCATTACTTTGGGTTGTATTTATTATTTTAACCAGAATCCCTTCATTTGGTGGTGTCCTTTCTCCCTTGTGGTAAAGAAGTATCATGAGGAATTATGTGTGGTTAATCTATTTGCTATTTTCCTATGCCATTATTAGTGAAGAGTATTTTATTTAATCTTCAGTAGTTTTGGTAGCTGGTGTGAGTATTTAGAGACAGCTGCATGTGGTGTCATGGGAATCCTGTTAGTTCACCTTCTTCTGGTGCAGCAGGGTGAAACCGGTATCTTCAGTTAAATACTAATACCTTTTGTTAGCAGCTGGCATGACTTAGAGGTTCTGTCAAAGTTTGGTACATGAAGAGTACTTCTGTTAAAGAATCTCAGAGGCAGAGACTTTTGATAAGTCTATTCTTATGGTCTCTCTTGTCTATTTTCAGCATGGCATTATGATGCAAAGGAGAAGAAACGGTGTGAAACCAGAGATGCCCTCAGCAGAAGAGAGAAGGAAAATACTGGAGTCAATGGGGAAGCCATACTGACTAGAAACTTGCACTTATGACTGTTTTCACTGCACATATGAAGGCTTACCAGTAGCAAGTCTCCCTTCTATAAACTGGATTTTACAGCTGCCGTGTCTTGGGTTAAAAGAAGCTCTTAACTTTTGAAATGTGTGAGCTTTCTAGGACAGAACTAATGGGTTTGCTTCCGGTTATGGGAACTTGGCCTCTCGCTGGAAGACACGAGTGTCAGCAAAAATGATGCCCAGAGACTTTGGAAATATAAATTAACTTGCTGTGAAATGTTAACAATAAAATCAGTGGGACTCACATAAAGTCTCTTCCAAGAAGTGGCTGGTGGGTGTTGTAGTGTAGTCTAAGGATGGAGCAGCTTGGGACTTGTGTGTCCAGCATGTTTCTTGTATGCAGTTATTCTACTTAATTGTAGGGATTTACCACGTGATCTTATCACTGTTACCTCAGGAATTGTATTCTGTGTCCTTGGTATAAATAAGACTGTCATGAACTAAAATCACACATCCAAGAAGGTTCTTGCTGCACTCATCAGTGACAGCAGAAGCTTAGAGTAAATAAAATCTACAAGGTTAGAGGGCTTGATAAAGATGGGACTGAGCTCCTCAGGTCTGAACTGAATAGGACTTACTGCAGATAGTAAATAACTGCTGCCGGGGAGGTGGCGGAGGAGGGAACTTGTAGACATGTAAACATATACTCTGAGTGACATGGCAGGTTTGGCTATAGTACATCTAGCTAAGACTCTGGACAGCTGAAGGTCCGGGTTTGGAAATGCTTACTCATACAAGACTTTGACGCTCAGAGAAAGTACTCTAATTTTAAATGAGATCGTTCAATGTAGTTAACTAATCAAATAAGTGCAAACAGGTTGCTGTCTAGTGGAAACCCTTTTCTCTTACATCTGGTATCTTCTGGTATCCTAGCTTAAAATCTTGCACCTTGCAGTAAACCAGCAAAACCACGATCAGGAGCTCAAGTTCCATGTGAAATCCTTTAGGGCTTAGGGTGATGGAGCTGGCAGAACTCGGGCTGACCTCGTGGAGGATGATGTAAAAGTTGTCTCTTTATACATACTGCTTTGGAAGGAGTTCACGGCTTCCTGTTTCTGTCTGGCTTGACTTGTTTATTTCCACTGGAGCCCTATTTCTATGCTCTGTGCTTTTTATGCTATTTTCACCTTCCCCGTTGTTACTTGACCTGACTAGTAACTGAGAGAAATCTGCTTTTCCTTCTCCTTTGTCTGTCTCCTTAGATATCCGAGCTTAGAAATGGATTGATCGTGGCCTTTCTGTTACTGGCATGAATGTGTAACCCTATGCCTTTTGAATATGCAGTTTACTCTGCAAGCTCCAAGTCATGTCAGAAGTTCTCCAGTCAGTTCCTGGCAAGGGAAAGACTTCGATCAAGATGATCAGATTCTTTATTTGGAATTACTTACCCTGCACTTAAAATTCTAAATTGCAGATACTTTCAATTGTTATGGTATGGAATAGAAGAAACTTCCATAGATTCAAAGGTTCTTTCTTGCCTGCCACCTCCTTGTTACCTTCTAAAACCCTCCTAAATATCTGTCCTCTTTTCTTGCTTTTGTTGTTTAGGTTATTTTTCTTCCTATTTGCATCAGTTGTTCTTCACTGATTTTGAGCATTTTGGTCTGTTCTTCCCTTTTTTCCTAGTAGCTTTTGTTCTGTCACTGATATAATTGTGTAGTCCTACAGTGACATTCTAACTTTGCTTCTTTTGAGGGTCTTGTGTTGTCTTTTGTCCCTGTTTCAGTGGGAGAAATCCTCAATGTCTTTAAGTTAGCTGGAATGCTTCCTCATTAGTCCTGCTTCTGGTATTGTGTTCCTCAGCAGATTTGGGGATGTAGATTGTCCCTTTATCTGTAGTCCTCTCTCTGGACTCATTTTGTTCTCTTACTTGTCTGAGGGCACCTTCTCCCACTTGGCACAGGTTTGTCATTTGGCACCTCTGCTATATCTTTGGCATGTTCTTTGCTCCTGTGACTTTAACTACTATTCTAGTGCTTGCTGCTTTCCCTGGGCTATTACGTTCTGAGCTTGCATTTTAATGTGCCACTTATTTTAGTTCAATGCAAGAAGACCATTATGTCTTAATGTGATGATGCCAATTCTTCTTCTAGAAGCTAGAGTTCCATAAAGTAAACTCATTTATTCTAGGCTTTCCTCTAAAGTTTTGTTTGAGTGTAGAAGTGTCATTTCTCCCAGGTTAATTGCGTTTAATTTTTTACTCCTAATTGTTGCTTGGAAAGCTTCTACTATTTTTATTTCCTTAGAGGATGATTGACTTACCTTTAGACTTCAATAGATTACCAGCACTTCACGAAGCAGAACAGGGTAAGAACCTAACACTGGGCTTGAGAGGAGATGCATTCCCAGCTTTCCGGTATCAATGTGCAGGTCGGGCTGAAGCATGTGAAATGCAAGAGCAGGATTCTAATATTGGACTGTCTCATCAGTGGACACGTGATAGGCTCCTTGTGGGTGTTAGAGGTTTTCATCATTTTCCTGTTCCCTGGAGGCTGCTGCTGTTGCATTCCCTATTGAAGCTAAGGAGCGGTAAGTTAGCATAGCTACACATCGGCTCTGATGTATGAAATGGTTGAGGTGCCATTAATTTTTGTAGTGTGATTAACTGTCTTTGTGAGCCAAAGATAACTGGTATTGTCCTCATACTTGAAAGCTTATATTCCACACCACTGAACTTCACTGAAACACAGGTAAGCTGTAGTGCTCTGGTTTTACTAGGCAAAAATCAACTGGGGTGAGTTGTTTTTGCTAAATCTCTCACTATCACACAAAACAACACAGTGCACCAATACAATGAATTCAGGAGCAGGCAAAAAGCTGGTGGGTTTGGTTTTGTTGGATAGATATACCTCTTCGTTTTGCTTGTGGTACGAGGACCAAATCTGAATAGTAGCATGAATGCTTCATTTTGTATTTTTTTGACAGCTGGATGGTGCTGTTGCACAACGGACAATGAAAACAGAATCACCACCCACCACTGGCTCTTTTGAGCTTTTAAGCTGCTTCCCACAGAGAGCAGAATTCATGCTGGAGAAACGTGAGAAGAGAGGACAAGAATAAATTACTCGTGGAAAATAGGTTTCTGTGCAGCTGGAGCAGCTTTGGACTATAGTCAGGACACTATGAATTCAAAGTATGTAAGTTGTTCTGCTCTTAAGTGTTAAAGCAGTCAAAAGCAAACTACTTCAGTGGCTTTGAATTTTTGCGGAAGCCTGTTTGACAGAATGAAAGGGAAGTGCTGCAGTTACTCTGTCTAAAATGCAATGGGTCATCACAATAAGAGCTTCAGTATGCATTTTATATATACTGTGTCATGTATGTAGTAACTGACTCATCAATCTTGAATAAGTAATTTCTCTCCAACGTCTAGGTTTCTTGGTGTCTCCTACCTCTATCTTATTTTGAGGATTTTCAGCTTTAAGGCCATCAACATAATCCTCAAGTAGCATGTCCTTCCTTTTTGACAGTAGAGCTGCTCAGCTGATGCAGTTAACTTGGAGTTCATTCTCCACTTGCCTGTCTTTCGCTTCAGCATCTCACTCAACAAGCTCAGCCTCTTGTCTTCCTCATTACAATACTGTCCTGCACTGCGGATACTGTTCTACTACTTCGTTTTCCCCCTCTCCTCTGCTACAACACTTAATTTCCTGAGTTCTGTGTCACCTTGCTTTTTCAAAGTTCTGGTAGCCTATTCTTAAAAAACCTTTCCAATCTCTGTTGTGTGCTGGTGTGTCAGATGTAATTCAAGCTGTCAACTCTTTGTGCAGCAACCAGCCATTTCTTCCTGGTCTGGAAATGCTGTTTGCAGCTGTGGCACTGGAAAAACAGTAAAAATAATCCTCAAGTTGCTTAGACTGAGCTACAGCAGATTTTCATGTCTTTATGATACTGAAGTAAAGTGGCAGGTGGCTTAACTTACTGGCAATTCCTTTCCTAGAAAACCTTTTCTGAGGAAAGACAGGAGGGCCATTTAATATGGACTGCTTCCTGCTGCCTGTGGGAGTTGTTTCTTAATTTATCATGTGAAACAAAATCAGACCCATCAGAGATTTCTATTGGTAGGACAGTGGCTTCTTTTGATGGATTGTTTGGTTTTTGAAGTTAGGCATATGGCTGTGTTCTTCTAAAATTAATCTTGAAAATAGCTTATCCAGGCTTTTTCCCTTTTTGTCTAGTAAATTGTGATACTTTAAGTCCTTTTACACTCCAAAGGATTACTGATATTTGCAGCCTCAGAGACTTTCTGCTTTCGCTTTTTCTTTGTACTACATATTTTGTTCTGTTCTAGCAAAGAAGTTGTCTTCTGAGATCCTTAGTAGTTGTCTTTGCTGCACTTCATCTCTTGCTGTTCAGTATTCTAAGTTTACCCCTTCTCTAATGCACTCTGTATTTAGTTTTCCTAGAGATTTTTAAATTCAGCCTTTGCTTTTGTGCAATGTGTCTTTAAACTCCTGTGCTTCCGCACCCTAACTGTGCCAGGCTTATGTTTTGGTTTGCTTTTTAACACTTCAGATGACTTTCCTGGCACAAAACCTGTCCTTTGTGTCAGGGAACATCAATGTTGTCTGTTGCCCTGTAAAGTAAGAATTTCCCTCAGTCGTTGCAAAATGCTATTTCATGTCTGCCTTTCTGTCATTAGATTTGACAGAGAAAGGAACAAATCAACAAAGCCATTTAAAAAAAGCCTCTTTGAGTGTAATTCTACAGAAGAAATGGAAAAAAAGAATGAATTGCTTTTTCAATAAAAGCCTGTGAATGCTGGATAATGTTAGAAATGGCTGCAAACTTTAGTTTGGCAACTGTATGGGCTGGGGTCTGGATTTTGTTGTGTCAAATACCAGTGCTCTGTACTGTGGGGTGTTACATCAGTGGGTGAGGAGCTGCACTCATACTTCATAGAATTACTGAGATCTTTTCAGTTCATCAGGTCCAATTGTTAATCCAGCACTGCCAGGTCATCCACTAAATTGTGTTCCCCCACACTACATTCTGTCCTAGAAATCGCACCAGGGATGGGGACTCAATAGTTTTCTCTTGTCATGTAGCTTGTACTTGGGAGAAGATTATGCTTAAGAGAGAAGATCCTCAATGAGTATACTAAAAGCACTCCACAGCTGTAAGACAGACGACTGGTAGATGTTGGGGGCATCAACTCAAGCTTCAAAACACTCGTTAGCATGTCAAGAATCTAAACATCTTTTGTTGACAACAAAGGATTGCTTTGTCAAAAAAGCAGCAATAGTCTGCTGCTAATACTCTTTTTACTGTGCCATGTGTGAATCTTAACACACTTCATGTCTTGAAATGTCAACCCCTGAGCAGTCCTCGGCTTTGGAGTTGTGTGCAACTATTGAAGAGATGAGTGAATGGAGCTGCATACGATGAGTAGGGAGCCAGGAGGTTTAGGAGATTTTCCTCAACAAAGATTTTTTTGTTAAATAATGCAGTTGAGTGAAGTTGCTGTGCAGGAATTTGCTAGCCATGCAGTAGTTGCTTCAATGCACGAGTAACTAAAGGAGGAAATGCAGATAAGGGTACTAAAGTAGTGTGTAATTAATTTACCATATCCTGTAGCACCCCAGTCTTCAGTATGGCTTAGCTCTCAAACTGAAAATGTAGATCCCTCAGGACCTATTCACCTGTTGACTGTCTTTGTTTCTGATATCTAGAGCCCATGGCTGCCAGACAGTTTGATGTTAGAAGTTCCTTGCACTTCATTTAAAGGATCATTGGGCCTCGGAACAGACTGGCCAGGGAGGGGGCTGAACTGTCATCCTGGGAAATGTTTAGAAGTTGTGTGGATCTGGAGCTTAGGGACATGGTTAGTGCTGGGCTTGGGGCACGTGGGTTATTGGCTGGAGTAGATAAAGGCCTTTTCCAACAGAAATGATTCTGTGATCCACATGCTGCTTAATTCTTTGATGCTGACTGATGGGACTGAGTGTCTCTTCTCATCTTGGCTCTGCTGGGATTGATGGAATAAATATTTCACTCGCTTCCCCTCCCCCCCAAGCTGGTGCCTGTTAGTGATCCTCACTGCTGATGCTGGTGCAAGGCTCCATACAGTTCAAACAAGTGTCTGGGCTTGAAATAGCGGCTTAGAAATTCAAATACATAAGGATACTGGCAGCTAAAAGCAGGTAAGACCTAGAAGAAACCATGATTTTCTTGGTATCTCCAGCTCAGCACTTCAGACAGTTATCTTGATGATATGCTTGTCTTTTGCAGTCTTAGATGTGCTCATGAGGCGATTTAGAGCTGCAAGCACACATATAGAAGGAGTAGGAAAGGCCCCAAACCTGGTAGGGTTTAAACCTTTTAAAAAGCAGTTTTCAGGTTTCTGCCCTTTACATTTTAATGTTTAAAACCCTGAGAATCAATTATGTTAATAAACACTTATGCTAATAAACACATCAGCTTTTTTTTAGGGTTGCTGTGGGAAAAGAAGGGTTCACAGAACACTTTAGTTTTTAGTAGTGTAGAAGAATCGCCAGTCAGGAGTTGATAAAGAGCATCAGAATCAACCTTGGTCTCCTCCAGTTGGCAGCTGCCTGACTGAAAATTTGCTGTCAGACTGGGTATTTGCAAAAAAAACCCCAAACCCCTCATATTTTTTGTTTGGGTCTTCTAGGATTGCCATTCACTCTTGGAGATTGGTTTTATGTGCAAATAATTTCATTCCAGCTTTGGCATTGTTGTATTCAGCACCGACCCAAAGAGATGGTGTCTTTCTGTTCAGTAATTCAGCAAGAGACTGATGCTTTTGATGAGCCACTTCTGACCCAGGCGTTCACAAATGTTCTTGCACAAGCTTTTGGAAGGACACTCGATGAATGAGTTCTTGCAATGCCACACAACAAATTCTCAGTAAGCAAATTGCCTCTCTTCAGTGAATCGTGTGTCATCGGACTAGATGGATCCAAGTCAAGGGCGGGGCCAAGAAGTTTGTTTTTATTAGCACAGTCTGCTTTGGTGCTTGTGAAGCTCTCTGGCTTATACTGTGTTTGAGAAGAAGTGGAACTGGTGGTGGGAATCTTCCTGCTGAAGGAGGATGTGCTGCTGTGAAGTTACTGCATAGCTGTTCCTCCTCCAGGTATTTAAGGAAGGGATCAGTGCTGTGCAACCTGAAAGGTGATAACACTATGGCTTGAAATAAAAGCCCAAGAAATGTGATCTGGTTCATGTGCCTGGCTTCTTGCTTTCCAGTTCATCGCCATAAAAACCCCACGGGAACTGGAAATTGTCACAGCACCAGAAAGTATCTCAGGACTCTGCTTCTATTCTCACCGTAGTTTTTGGGGTTTCTAGCAAGAGGAGCCATTCACTGTGTTAAATAGAGAGGCATGAACCCTCCTGTGGGTAATGAATGCTTTGGCATTGGCAGGGTTCTTTCAAAACCCATATTCCACACAGGCTTCAGCATTTCTGGACATTTCTGGAAAGCGGGTAATCTAACTCCCAAAGTCCAAGAACCACAAAAGTTTGGAGAAGTCAAAAACACCCAAGAAGATGATTGCCCTGTGAGGTAGGACTTTCTTTTTAAACCGGGAATTGCATTCCTGTATCGTTTCTGTACTGAAAGGTGTGTGGGATTCAGGATATGCTGTCTTCACATTGAATTTTGTGTGACACATTGTAGATTGTGTGGTTTTGATTTTGTCCAGCAGCTTACAGGTCATGTTGATTCACACTGTATTTATCCAAATTACCTTAAAATTACTTAGGTTCTAGCCTTGCTGTCTCCGCCTCAAACCCCTGAAGAGCTGCATGAAGATCAGATTTCTTGAATAGCTCTAGGAAGAAGGCCCTAAGCATGGCTTTTCTTACAGGAAGGCATCCACAAGCTCCTTGCTTTCACTGATCCGGCTTAAAGCTATTGCTTCCACTTTCCCTAACCAATGTATAGTGACTAATCTGGTTGGTTGGTTAGTAGAGTTTACAAATCTATCTTGATGTTACAGGAAATAATTGGGCAAAACAGAAGTTGCTACTTCAGCCACTGGAAAAAGAGTTCTGTTAGCAAAGTAAGATAGAAATCAATTTTATGTTGAAATATTAGCTTTGCTTGTGATGGTATCTGCATGGCAACTTAATTCTTCTTGGAAAGGGTCACCAGACATTGGAACAGGAGGTGGTTGGATTGCCAGCCCTGGGTGTGTTTCAACGTCATGTAGAGCTGGAGCTTAGGTTTAGCAGTGAGCTTGTGACAGTTGGGTTAATGGTTGGACCTGATGATCTTAAGTCTTTTCTAACCTAAATGACTCTTATTAGTCTATATTGCTTAGACTTGGTCATCATTTCTATGGACAGAGTCTGCAGGAGTCCCAGGAGAGTTATGAAAGTGGAGTTTGATTCAGTAAAGACAGCAGTAGGCAACCAAAGTAATTTTTTATTCTAGCACGTGTGGGATCACATGTGTGTTTTTCCTTCTGGTGAAGCAATCATGTTCCAGGTCTCAAACCTAGTAGTGTGTGTGTTTCTCGTTCTCTTGAGACCTGTTTAAACTATTGGGGTGTTATTGATGGATGTTATTAAGCTAAGCATCATTTGTGAGGATAACTCAAACAGAACAAGACAAAAAAGAATATTTGAGAGTATTTGCAGACTTGGTCTGGCATTTAATAACAGAATGGTGTTTTTATCTAAAAAAAACTCCCAACGACCCCACCTCTAGAAGAAAGAGTGTATTGCCAAAGGAAAATCCAGCTTTTAAAAGAAAGAAATGGAAACCAAGAACATAGATACTCCACTCTTTCAAATAACTTTCAGAAGCTCATATGCATCTGTAGTATCACAGTTCCCAAGTAATCCCCTAATGTTTTCACACTTTCATTGAAGTTCCTGAAGAACCTGTACCACTTGCTAAATTCCCAGCTGCTCATCCTGTCTGGGTGAGCACAAGTAAAAAGGTAGAGAAGACGCAGCAATATTTTGTGTCCACTCAGGCTCCCTCACAGAAACTGAGCTGGTTTGGGAAGCTGCAGCCTAGTTCTAGGCAATTTTCTTGTCCTGAGGTGAAGCCAAAGCTTGCCTGTCTTTTGATAACACAAGTGTGTTCATTTCATTCACCCCTGACAGTGGAACTGCAGTGGAGGCTCCTTCTGTGTGGAAACTACATTGAAGTGATCATGAGATGGATTTTCACGGTAGCTGAGGGTTCTAGAGCATTACACAGTCCGTGAATTTGCTTTCTCTGCACTATGGGTTAATGAATAATCCACCGTGTGCCTTTATCTTGCCAAGTCTGGTCTTTAGTTGTTGGTTGCAGCAGATAGAAAGCAGCTAATTATTACTGATCTATTTTTTAAGTGGCATTTGAGATCAGCAAACAAAATGCTGTGAGTTAAGTTGTAGAGCTGAGCTATCTGGCAGTGGTGAGCAAGACCCTGCTGCCTTTACCCCCTCCCCTTGCCTAGGGACAGTCTCATCTTCAACCTTCCCCCAGTTCTCATGCTGCTGGCTCCTTCGCTGAGCTGACATTTGCTAATGCAGCAAGTTAAAGGGAAAAGCTGCTGTGGGGTTAATGATGGGTCTTATGTAATGTCACACTCAGGCACAGTGATTGTGCAAGTGTTGGGACGTGAGCTATAGGCACCACACAGCATCTGCTCACAGATAACAGCTTGTGAGCGCTGCCTGTCTGTTCAGTTGTGAAGTGTTCGGGCCAAGAGACCTGCTGTGTCAGCCTGCGTTACCACCAGCTAAAGTCGTGAGTCAAGACTGTGCAACAGCTCATATCCTCTGTGGCTCACTAGACAGACCAAAAGGACTCCAGCTGCATGACAGGGGGCTCCATTCCAATTCTCCCGTCTCATTGTTTGACTTCTTCACAAAAAAAGTCTGCAAAGAAAAGCCTGACAAACCAATCTTTGATTATTGCTTCCTGCTCTCTGAAGCTGGATCCAGAACAACAGTTTGTGTAATGGTGATGAACTGTTAAATCACCTTTTTTGCCCAGTGGACTTTGTAATAAAATTTGTAAACTATGCTGCGAATAAAGCTGCAGGCCTATGAGCTGTCACTCCCAGATGGCACCAATTAGGAGAGGAAGGTTTGTTGTGCTTCCTTTCCCTCTCCTCATTTCATTCACTTTTGGATGCACTCCTCTTGGAGTGATTCCTCTTGAAGTGGGATGACTAAGCTGCTGATGAATCACCTGCTGAAGTGCTAAAAGCAACAGTGAACTGTCAAGGCAGACTTTGCAAGATAATTGTCTTCTAGAGCTGGGAGGATTTTCCTGCCCGAACATCTCCATTTGCTGCAATTAGAGGTGGTTGCACCCAAACAATCCCTTTTGAGATCTTGCTTAGTAAAAGCTTCATTGGGCAACTGCTTGTTCATGACAGGGCTTCTCCTGGGTGGTGTTGTAAAACTTTCTTTGGCAGAAAAGCATTCAATAAACAGCTCATGTACTGAATGTAGCTGAAGAGACGCAGGTCAGGGATGTTTCACTGGTGATAAGGAAAGTGATGGAGTATTTACAGCCAGAGAGATTGTTCTCAAAAAAGATGAGATCTATAAAAGCCTTCTGCAATGTTGCTGTTTCAAATGACTGTTTTCTGGATTACTGAAGGTGAATAGTGGCAAAAAGTTAAAAACCACACTTTGAACTTTGCCAGGCTCTGCATCCTCAAGGGATTGTATTTGTCTAACCATGTCCTTTAACAACAAGAGGCTATTGGAGAGATACATCATTACTAGTTTATCACTATTAATCAGTGGGCCTTTCTGACTAGTCCTAGACTGGTTTGGGTTGGAATGGATGTCAGAGATCATCTAGTTCCAACCCCCTGTCATGAGCAGGGACACCTACCACCAGACCAGGTTGCCCAGAGTCTCACCCAACCTGGGCTTGAACACTTCCAGGGAACAGGCATCCACAACCTCCCTGGGCAACATGTGCCAGTGCCTCCTTACCTCAGAGTGAGGAATTTCTTCCCAAGATCTAATCTAAATCTACCTGCTAAAGCTAAGCTTGAGATGATTCCCCTTTTTCCCTAGAGTCCCTCTCCATCTCCTTTCAGATACTGGAAGGCTGCTGTAAGGTTCCTGAAGCTATGAGTTTCTTTCACTCTTACTAGCTAAAGGAAAGCAGTCTATAAGGCAGCCACCTGTTCTCAGCAACAGTAGCACCAACTCTGCTGGCAAATAAGTAGATGTGAAGTCATCTCCCACTCTTTGCTGTAAACCTTGGTAAGAACCAGCATGCAGTTTGTTCTCCACTTGCTGTGGTATGGATTTGTACTACTTATTCCTACCAGCAAGCCTTGAGTGGCCAAACTAAAGGTTTTACAGTCACAGCTAGCTAGTTTGCCTACCATCAAGAGGACAGAATTTAGTAAGTGCAAAGGGAAAAACAAAGTTTTACCAACAACAGCAATTATTTTCATGGATGTTCTTTACTTTGGCCTCTTTCTTAAGAGGCTTAGTATATTTCAGGGGACTGTTCCCATCCTCAAGAAAAATCACATCTTGAGCTACTCTCCCAGTATCACATCCCTGTTCAGATGGTTGGCTAGATCATCCTTTGCCAACTGATACTTCCTATCTTTGTCCACTGAGACAAAATCCTGCAAACCACTGGTTTCACAATGATGGTTAAACTCTCAGCCATGTAGGATAGAGAACACAGTGTCAAGAAGGAGTATTCCAAGTTACGTATCTGTGTAGCTCCTTATTGTAGCAACACCAGAGAGTTCAATCACCTGGCAGGACCAAGCAAAATGAAAAGTATAATTCTACTAATCCTTATTTTTTGAATGAGTCTGATTATTATGAACATTTGTGTGGGGAAAGGTTCAAGAATGTAACAGAATCCCAATATGAGCAAGGTTTGCTCATATAATCGCACTTACTGGCTCTCCATAAGCCTTCATAAGCCTCAATAAGCATGTTGTTTGAGAAAGAGATTTGAGATTTATGCCCAGGCATTCCCTGATGTATTTCACCATGAATATCCTACATCTTTAATATTAAACAATATCCCATTGCTTGGAATAGCAGACTTGCTGTTATTTGAGGTTCTTACACACAGAGGTAATGCTCCAAAACATTGCCACATGCAGAATTCAATTATCTGGAGTAGCTGCTCATTCAGATATCTGCAGAAAAACAAATGCAAGGGTGTGTATTTATCCCTAAGTGCCACATACTGTGTAATACTATGCCAACCTCAGTGGAAAGCCACCACTAAGCTCTCTGCTTAATTGTGTGACAGCACATACAAATCTTTGAGCCAAAGTATTATCACTGTTGAACTGACTGTGATTTGCCTTCTTTTTTTGGCTTTCTACGTCAATTAATTTTCAAACTACCAGCCATTTTACTGTTGGAAGTTTCCAGACTAGAGGATCTATTTACTGTTCTATTAACTTTATGCTAAAGTTGAGTACCATGCATGGAAGTTTGAGTTTTGATCCTGGCTTTTTTTTTTTTTTGCAAGATAAATGGTTTGCTTAATCTGTTTTAAGGGCTCATTTACAATCAATCCATATTCCCAGTGTTCTCTGTAATATTCTAAGGTAGCAACAGTCAGTTCTTAGCAGTCCCTTCACCATGCAGACAAAACACAAAAAAGTGCTTCATGTTTTCCATCGAAGTCCCATCCAAGTCCAGCTTGGGAGTGGTAAAAGGATGAGAGCCAAGGAGTTCCCAGAAATCTTTAAGTGCTAATAAGTCATTACCAATAGAGTGCCATGAATATTTGGTCAATTAAAGTTAGATGCAGGACCAGGGCACCCCTAATTTGCAGATAATAAATATTATATATGCATATGATATTACCAGTGCATCTCAAAAAAAGATGATGATCTCTTCCAAATATGAACAATTCTATGATTCTATTCATGTTAGTTTTCTCAGCATCATCCCTTTCCTGAAATATTCCTAAGAAAAGCCCTTATTGTAAAGCAAAGATATTTCACTTGTATAAGTCTATTCTGCTTCAGAGAGAAACATTTAGAATTGTTCTTAAAATACTACACTTAGAAGATACAAAAGGCTGCTACTACAAAGCTGCAGTCACAGCAGTAGCCTTTGAAATAAATTAGACAAAAGTAGATTAGCAGCATAAATATATAGGTCCTTCAAGCCTTTCCCCAATCCAACAGCTGTAGTTGTTTATGAATCCCAAGATCACTGCCTCCAAAAATGAATACACTTCACTGGTTTTGCACATCACATCTTTTCATTTCACAAAACATCCATTTGTCTAAATTCAAGTCTGCTGTTTCAGGAAACTCTTGAATTCTTCAGTTCCCCAGGGCATAGTAATAACAGCACCAGCAAGTACAGCCCTTCCTTGTGAGTTCATAACAGCAAAGAGAAGCCAGGTCCAGAGGCTTTTCTGGCCACTCTGACAAATACAGGTGGTTTCATGGTTCCTTCTCCACCCAAGAGTTGCAAATTAGTGACACAGGATCATATGTAAGGCATTATAATAATTGAAAGTAGTTCTTTTGGTTAAAACTATCGTATTTCCATAATGAAAACACAGTTCACTGGATTAAAAACCCCTACAGTTTGAGTGAAAGCTGTTAATTAAGAGCCAGTACAGGTCAATTTTCTTAAAAATTGTTATTAATGGAGTAAGGCATCTTCAGTTTACAGCTGCTAGAGAAGCAGATGTTTCCCCACCACCACTTTAAACAAGGTCCACTTTCATGTTTCTGGTCTCCAAATTTTGCACTTTCACTCTTCCTTTGCTCGACCTTTGAAGCCATCCATGGCAAGTGAAACTCCAAAATAATCCATAAAGAGAGAGATTATCTTTGCTGGGAAGATACTGTAAGGTAGGGGAGTTGAAGAGGAGGAAAAGGAGAAAAAAACCAACAAAATCATTAGAAGAGCTGCACTGTGCAGTTTTACCACAGAATATCCTGGCTAATACTGGTAAAAGACAGCACAACTGCCTATAAACACAGTAACACGGGTCCATTGGAAAAGCCACAATACTCATTTGGTGGCATGCGTTATTTGACAGGCTGGGGTAGATACTGAGGAAGAGGCCTATTCTCTACAGCTTAGACAGTACAGCTGCAGCCCAGAGTGAGCAAGTCACAGGCACTTCTGTCACTGGTCTGAGGTCTAAGTGGTAGACTGATCCCCTAAGAAACAAAACCACCCCAAACAAACCAACCCTCCAGAAAAGTGCAGAACTTAATGGAAGAGTCACACCAAGCAGAAGCCCAATTTACACTTCTAGTCAAAATGTATAGCTGAAACATACAGCTGGACAGAAGAGAGGAAAGAAAAGGTTAACTTACGATTTAAAGGCATATAGAAAATAAAGACTGCGTGGTAACATCAGTAATTCTTGCTCCCTCTGAATAGCAGTTACTATTTTATCAGCCACGTACTCTGGCTCCAGAATGGGTAGCATATTTGGCCACCTGGAAAAAGACAACAATATGAACTGCTTTGCATTCACATTTTACTCAAAATAGACTTCCCTTTTGTGGTTATTCAACTAGATGAAATACATACAATAAACCTCACAAAGACCAGAACCTGCATTGTGTCAAGAGTGGCCATTGCTATTCTCCCTTTCTATGATCTCTCAAGACAAATCCACACAATGAAAGTCCTGCAGATCCAGAGCTTAGGGACATAATTTAGCAGTGGACTTGGTACACCTGGGTTAATGGTTGGACTCAATGATCTTGTCTTTATATAATAAAGACACACCACTGATTTGCCAGCAATTTTCAGGAGGTGAATAGGGATGTAGAAACCAAAAAGGACAAAGAGTTTAGCTTCTGCAGAGTACAGGACAGTAACTACACTTGAAGTTTTGGCTTAAATGAATAAAGTACCTAAGGGCTTTGCCATTTGGGTTAACACCTACCTGAAGCCCTAAAACCATGGGGAAAAGCCTAGGTCATAACTTTCCTACAGGAAATAGGAAGATGTTATATGCTAAACATGCAAGTTGCATAAAAAAACTCCCCAGAGCTTTACTCACTTGGTTTTACAGCCATCAAACATTCCTGTGTTTATGAAGTAAGGACACACAATTGTTGTTTTAATGCCAGCCTTCCTCAGACTTTTCATTTCAAAATCAATTGACTCTGCAAAGCCAAGCGCTGCAAATTTACTTGCACAGTAATCTGTAAGATAAAACATTAATTGCAGATAAAGTTCATATAGTAAACTTTACTGAACAGGTTTAGGGAATCCCTCGTGTACACAGTAACAGATTTTGACAGATAGCAGGGACAAAATTATGCTCTAATAAGTAAACCAACTAGCTGCAGGTTGTTTTTTTACAGTATACAGTAGTATGGAAACAATGGATACTCAGAGAATTACCAGCTAATAAAATACTTAATAAGAACAGTTTTCAGGATTATCAGGTTACTTATAACATTTGCCAATGAAATTATCTTTTCAGACCCTAAGCTTGAATTCATGCATAAACTTCTCAGACAAACTCAAGCTGTCAAGATTTTCTAAGATTTTCTGTGTTTTTAACTTTAAACCACATTTGTGTTCATTATCACTGCCTTGAAGCTAGATTTTTTTGCCTGCTGTGTCATCTGATTTAATTTTCCTCTACCTTTGCATACGTTTTCCAGAAAGACTGTCTCTCTTTCTAGCACTGCATTGGTCACCTTGAATGAATGGCTGAGAGAAAATGCAAAATGAGGTATCCCACCTTTGCCTTGGTATCACACCTGGATTTTAACAGTTATTTGAGTTAGGGAAACCCATCTAGGGCTCTGCATAGCTTGAGGCAAAAAAAATAAATATCTAGAGGCTAATAACACTGAAGCAGTTTCCAAAATTCTAAATGGCCCCTAGTTCCTCTAACTTCACTAGCAAAAAGCAGCCCATTTCAGGGCACTGCAGAGCATCTGGAAAGCTCTTTAGAAAGGCATCATTTAAGGCCACCTGGTTTGAAAGAACGACCATTTGCTTTACCTATATATACAAACAGTCAGAAACTCAAGAATTAGGACTACTTTTTTCAGGAGTATTGCTACACCATTTACATCAGACAAGTTGTCTCAATTACGATTAGCCTTACACACTACCTGAAAGGCCACTGACTCCAATCAGTGCCGCTCCACTTGCAATACTGACCAAGTGTCCACGGTTGGAGGCTATCATTGCTGGAAGGAAGGCTTTGCAAGTCTGCAACGAAGGGCAACAAAGTTGTTGAAGTATCTGGAGAACAAGCCTTAAAAAGAGCAGCTGAGGGAGCTGGGGCTGGTTAGTCTGCACAGAAAGAGGCTCAGGGGAGACCTTATTTGTTATCTATAATTACCTGACAGGAAGTTATAGAGAGGTGGGGATTGGTTTCTTCTCACAAGTAAGTGACAGGACAAGAAGCAATGACCTCAAGTAGCACCAGGGGAAGTTTATGCTGAAAATCTTCATTGAAAGGGTCACCAGGCCTTGCAAAAGGCTGCGCAGGAAGGGGATAGAATCACCAGGCCTGGACATGTTTAAAAGTTGTAGAACTGGAGCTTAGGGACATAGTTTAGAGGTGGGCTTGGTTCAGCTTGGTACACACTCCTAGGTGTAGGCATAGAAAGTAATGAGTGAGCTTACAAGAAGCTCTATGTACCTGCATATTTTGCTTGATCTGAAGAGGCAAAATTAACACTGAAAACACAAGATGTTTTTGAATGTATACATGATGTGCAAAGTACAGCATTACCCAGAAGTGTGCCATTGTGTTCACTTCCATGGTTTTTTCTACAAGAGGGTCTGGAGAATCCATGAACTTCTTTCCAATTACAATCCCAGCATTGTTGATTAGGATGTTAACATCGCCAACTTCTTTTTTGACCTGAAACAAAAAGCCTCAAGACACTATACAATAAATACAAGTCATATTTTATACAAGGAAACAAGACACAGCAATAGTGGACATTTCAACTTGTGCTTGTTGCGGATCCAAACACCTCAGGTTCTTGCATGTTCTCACCTACTGTTTTATTTTTTGTTTACAACAGGATATTCTTTGTAGCTCTGGAGTCTAACACCTACACAAGTGCCTGCTTTCAGCACCTCTGGTTCTTGCTGTGACTATTTCAGATGCCTTTATTGCAGAGAGCTCAACTAATGCAATGCATTTCACCAAGTTAAACCCACACTAGACAGCAAGCAATTCCATATGTAGGGCCCTTTCTGTGTGTATATAGACACCCTATGACATAGACACAGATCCTCAGGCAAGTTTGCCAGGATCAGGTACATCAAATCTATTTGAAGGCTGGCATACCAAAACTTATGAGCTTCTGGGACTCATAGTGCGAGACCATGTTTCTAGAGTATTTAACTTCAATTCTAATACTGTGTCTGGATCTTTCTAAGATGGTTCCCAGCAAATGTTGACAGAAAATAAAGTTTACACTTTTAATTCAGTAAAAGGAAGTAGAGTTGTCATTTTAGCTCCAGACAGAAAAGTCTCATAAATGAACTCACAGCCATAGCCCAGCTGATATCAAAATACTGTGCCAGCTCTCAAAATGGGAAGGAAAATGTTTAATGCAGTATTTGAAGTACAGTTCATTACTGAAGTAGCCTGGGAAAAGAGAAACAAGTGCTATATGGTTGTTAGTTTTCATTGTTTTATGTATATTTTTATATACTTATATTATCTGTGATTTCCAGATCTAGTGCTAACCATGTTCTGATCAAATCATGTTGGTTTTAAGCCATCTCACCACACAGTTGCAGATGACAAACTCCTTTCTTAATGCCTACAGTGACTGAAGAAAGCACAAGTCAATCAGGTAGACTAGCCAGTGTACTAGTAAGGAATTAAAAGATTTACCACCTATCCTCTATTCAGGCTTAATTTCCTCATTGCCCTCAAACTTATTCCAATCTTGTCTGTGTTTGTAGAAAAAACAAGCAACCTTGGTAGGATTATACAGAATAGATTTTATAATAAATTAATTAGACAGAGCCCCTTTCTATCTTGGTCATTGCTCACTCATTCTGGTCCATCTATTCCCTTTCTCAACAAGTAATAACATCACAGAATCATAGAATGTTTTAGGTTGGATGGGACCTTAAAGACCACCTGGTTAGTTGCAGTCATGTAACAATTTAAGCATTTGATGCAGAATCACACAACAGGCTCCATAGGTATCTTTTAGACAAGCTGTTCTAGTCCCCTGTGTGGCTATACCATCCCCATCACAAGTTAAAAGTAGTATATGGAGATGAAGGTAACCATTAGTAATACATGCTTTACTACTGCCTTGTCAGATGTCACACTTTGGATGGAGTTCAAAGCAATACACCAAATTAATTCCAGGTTTACAACACCTCTCTCATGCTGCTTTCCCACCAACTATATGTGTCAGCTCTTTGCTCAAACTGGATGTTTTTAATTCCCCTTCTCCTCTCAGCTCTTCCCTGTGCATGACAGGGCCAAGATAATCAACCTAGGCTTACACACTTCACTTTGAGGCTTTATTAAGCATTTCCCTAAATAATAGCCTTTTCGCTACCAAAATAATGTCAGCTTTCCAGAGCTCCAAACCTCTCCAGGACTTTAAGGCCTAGGTATGCACTGTGCAAGCAGCTGGTCTGGTTAAACATATTTTTTCAGGGATAAACACTATTTCCTAAATGTCTCTGCACATATACCTGTGCTTTTATATTGAAGCATAGTAGTGAACAGTTGCCATGATTCCTACACATTTAAGAACTGCAAACCCCTCTGTAACCACTTACAAGAGGTGGAAGAAAGCACTGGATGGTTTAGAGACAGCATGAAATCCCACCAGGAAGTGTGTTTCAACTGTTCTTTCCCTCTGCATATGAGCACCATTCTCAGGCAAAGTGGGAAACTGGGTGCAAACAGTCATCTTGACTAACAAGTATAAAACATTAAAATAACAAGACATGGGTAAGTGAAAGGACCATGACACTGGAAGTAAGTGAGCCCAGATGTTAATTTACAACATGATGAGGAAAATGCTTGTTTCCACACTAGAGGGATAAAAATTAAAAAAAGTGCAAGGGTTACTACCCTCCTCCAAAGTCCTAGATTCTTAAAGTTTAGCTGAACTCATGGAGGGAAGAGTAGGTCAGAGAAAGCCACACTTCTTTTGGAGCTGAATATTTCTGGCAGATAATTTCAAGCCCTTCATAGCCAAAAGCTGTCCATCATCCTGTTAGTAGGAAAGGAACAAGGTCACCACATATGCAGAGATTTTGGGTTTTCTTCCTACCAAAGCAACTTTTACCTGGTTTGTGTGTGGCTGATAAAGTATCAGTGGCAGATATTTAAAGTCTACATGCATTCTATTTTGACTCTGGGATTATTTTGCTGGGCACAAAAGTTTTCAACTACATCCTGTCCTGCCTAGTTTGCTGTAATCTTGTAAAACTCCAAGTTGTTGCATGAAGCCAAGCCACCAGGACAGATGGAAAGAGGGAAACAAAATCTAGAACCTGCTACAAGACAAATTCTACCACACTGTACTAAGCAAACAGTGTCACCAAGAACTAGTATTAAAGTCTCTGTCACCTCTAAGATGGCAATATCAACAAGATGGGTCTGTATCAGCTGCCAGCAGGGTATGATGATTCTGAAATATCTACAGTAAGGTGTTTTCTGGTATGTGAACCTCTGACAGAAGATTATCAGCACCAAGACCCTCTTTATCACTTCACTGCTGTTTTCACCATTCCTAACCTGCATCACACACATCTATAGCCTCTTTTTTTATTTGGCCAAAAAAGGCTCTGCTACTCCTCTTCTCCACAGGATTTAATTGTTAGACCTTGAGCCCTCAATACTGAAAGCTTGTTTCCAACTACTTCATTCCAGTGAACGTCACGCTGCAATAATCCCTCCTCCTCCTCTACTACTCTCAGTTCAGTCAGGAGTTACACATCTATGTTAAGACAGATGTACAACTTAGTTGGTTGGTGTAATTGAGCTGCAAGAAGGACCAGGGCGCTCAGCATCACCAGAACACAAACTCAACACCAGACTCTAACAAGCTGCGAGTCAGGCACGAGCTTCACTTCACAGAAAGTTAGAACAAACTTTCTGCACTAAAACAAGTCATTTTGACACATCATCCAACACAATTTTAGTAATTTTCTAAGCAAATGAGAAAAGGTTGCTATAATAGAAAAAAATAAGCAATTTTAGCTTTTGGCAATTCTACCAGTCTGCCCCAAATAACCAACCACGTCTTAAATTTACAAAGCTCTTCAGAGGGAAAAGGAAGCAGTATTTAAAACTTCAAGATACATTTAATTAATCCTGATAAAAAAGTCCGCAGAAGTCTATTCACAGACAGAACTACTTGAAAATTGCCTGAGCAGTTAATCCTTTTCACAACATATGATCTTCTGGGTTTACTTTCAGTAAAAGGCTTCCAGAACTTCAAATACTGCTTTAGCTTCAACAAATCAATTTTCTGCACTTCGCCAGTAAGTACTTGCCAAGTAACTGAATGAAGAAACCACCCGGTTGTAATGAACTACTGGAAAAAAACAACCAGCTATTCTTTAAAGAAAGAGAGGTATGCAAGTCAACCACTAATCAAAGCTCTGAAGGGGATACTTCACCTGATCCGCCACCCTGTAGATGTCTTGCCTTTTGCTGCAGTCACAGATGTAACTGTGTACTCTGGATGCTCCATTTTCTCTGGCCAGTTTGCTTGTCTCCTTGAGCCCTTCTTGATTAATGTCCCAGAGAACCACTGTGGCTCCAAGGCTGGCAAACTTTAGAGATAAGAGTCTTCCAATGCCACTTCCTGCTCCTGTTATTAATACTATTTCACCATTAACATTCTTCTTACGTTTAGGCACAATCAAGAACACGAGTGACTCCAGCAAGTAATAAAAAAAAAGTCCAATGACCTTGAGTGTTTCTAGAAAGAAGTTCATTTTGAGGCTACTTCAGACACCTGGTATCAGATAAAACAAAAAAGAAAGAAAATGCAAGCATCAGTATTTTCAAAGCCAAAAAAATCATTCAGATCCATCCAAAATATTTATCTATCACACCTCTGCGTATTGTTTCAAAAAAAAAAAGTAAGATAGGCTCACATCTACACAACATCTGACCTTTATCATCTCCAGGCTGGCATGGGACAGGACTCTCAGTGAATGCAGAGAGGACCCACAAGCTCATTCCAGATGTGGTCTGGGGTGTCTTCAGCTACATCAGAGCCCTGTCCAACCTGACCTGGGATGGGGCATCTACCACCTCTCTATGCAACCTGGACCAGTTTCATCATCCTCAGCATAAACATTTTTTTTCCAGTCTAAATCTGCCCTCTTTCAGTTTAACACCATCATCCTTTGTTCTGTTGCAACACATCCTGCTAAAGACCTTTTCTCCATCTTGCTGGTAAGCCCCCTTTAATTACTGAAAGCCCACAACAAGGTGTACCCAGAGCCTTCTCCAGGGTCGACAACCCCAATTACTGCTCACAGTACACTACTGGGTTCCAGCCCCTCTACTACATAATTTTTAGCGCCTCATCTGGACACCCTCCAACAAGTCTTTGAAAACACACTATTTATTCTCTATGCAAGAAACACACCCACAATCAATGCATGTTTAAATATTCAACTAATTATTGTTCGAATGATTAACATCTTTCTCAGGTGAAGGTAGAACAGACTGTCACACTTTAACCTTCAGCACTATGTACCTGGCTTGATTACATCTCTTGGGCAACATTGCTACCTGTGTTTAGAGATAATCTTCTTTAACAAGTGCCAAAAGATAAATTAGTTAGGTCTCCACTACTCTGAGCAAAGGTCATCCAATTCAGCATGTGGATGTACAGGTGATATCATGAGTCTCAGGTTTTGAACAAGGGAAACAAGGCCAGTCCTGAAAAGGGCCACTTCAAGTTAATTCAAGAAGTTTGAGAAGAATACCAAGACATCTTAAAACTATTCTGATAATAGAAAAGCACAGCAAGCAGGGAAACATTATTTCTGAAGGAGTAACAGGGGGAACATTTTTCTTAATTCCCTTCAAAACAGGACAAGTGTGTACAGAGGTTCTGGCACAGAAAAGAAGAGGTAGTAAGAGATGGAAAGTAGTATCAAAACAGCAGAGAAACATTGTTCTAGAGCCAATATTGGCATCCCCTGTAGTAGGCTCCCATAGCTACAGAGCTACTACAGATACAAACAAATCAAGAGTTACACAGTGAAAGTGTTAAAGGTCACATGCACACACACACACAAAAAGCCCACGTTATTGGAAATAACTTCGCTGGGTCTAAAACAGAAACAACAAATGCAGCTGCTGACAGGAGCTTGATTACACCAACTTGATGCACTAAAGGTAGCAATCTCCTCTCATGCAAATGGAGATTGTTATCTCCAGAGTAGATAAGGATGGAAAAACAAGAGACAATTGCTGTCAAAGTACAACACATCTGAAATCTGACCTAAACCCAGTTTAGAATTTAGGTTGGTAAATTATTAAGTACAATAGTCATGCATTAGGCTTGTGTAAGCCAGGGGAACATCAGATCTTAGAGAAGCACTGATTTTTCGAGGAGCAGAGTTGATTTAGGTATACAGATTGCAGGAGAGTTTGTTACACCACAAACTCCATGTCCTTCAAAGAGACATCTCTCTCACAGGTTGGAGTGTGCCAAGCATCCTCCACTCTCACCTTGTTCATACTGCTAATTACACCAGCTATCATAACTGAACATATCCATACAAACAAGTAAATCAGCCAACACCAAATCCAGTCAGAAGCATGTCCCTTATGATAAGAGGCTAAGAGGGCTCTTGGAAAGCAGACTAAGGGGAAATTTCATAAATGCTTAGTAGGGTCTAAAGGGCAAGTCTTAGTATAATGGGACTGGCCTCTTCTTGATGTGCACAGTGTCAAAGGGCATAAACTGGAACATAGAAGGCTCAATTTGAATATAAGGGAAAATGTTATGGTGACAGTAACCTTGAACAGGCTGCCCAGAGAGGTTGTGGTGTCTTTTTCTATGGAAGGATTCAAAACCTACCTGGCAGTATTTCTGTACAACTGACTGTAGGAGAACCTGCTCTGGTAGGAGGCTGGGCTCAATTGTCTCTAATGGTCCTGACCAACCTCTATGATTCTATGAGCACATTTGTCTGACTCTGGCTCCACAAAAGCAAGCAAGGTACTATTTACAGGCACCTCCATCAAGGGCACCCTTAGTACAGAGATCTCTGAACCCTTTGCAGAACCACAGATGGTTTAAGTTGGAAGGCACCTTCAAGATCATCTAGGTCTAACCCCCCTGCCATGGGCAAGGACACCTAGACTAGGTTGCCCGGAACCCCATCCAACCTGTCCTTGAACGTTTTCAGGGATGGAACATGTGTAACTTCACTGAGCAGCTTGTTTTAGCACAAGTGAGGGGCTTCTGATGTCATGTGCTGGTTTTTATGTAACCCACACAGACATGAGTGTAAAGGCCTTTTAGAGTGAAACACTGAGGCGTTAGTGCCTGATCTGGCAGATTTCTCCCCAAGCGCAGACAACCCCGGTGACAGCCCAGCAGCTCTCGCAGATTCTCCAGGTTCGAGGTTGGCACCAGGAGTGGCAAACGCCACTGCCAGTCACAAGGATTAAAGATTTAGGGCGCAAATCCTCGTCAGAGCTCGCAAAACACCAAAACTCCTTCACTTCCTCCACAGTGATGTGACACATCCCCGCACACCCGCAGTGAAAACAAACCCACGGCGGTCTTACAAACCAAGGACTGATGAAAGAAACACCCTCCGGGGAGACACGGAACAACCTTCGTTTGCCTCAGTGCTGGGGTAGCTGCACTGACACATCCTCCCCCTTCTCACCACCTCACGGCACGACCCCGCTGTATTCGACGCAGTACCCTCAACCTCCGCGGCGCAACCCCAGCTNAAGGGGTTTTTCTGAGGCTTAGTGACACCGTAAGGCGTACGAGCGAAGATGGTTTCTTGGCACCGAAGTCATTGCTGTGACTCTTTTCCACACGGTATCTATATGCTGCTGTTCGCTTTCTGCAGGACTTCACAGTCCTCATGAATGCAGCTTTCTGCATGTTATTTTCATACAAGGTCACAGAATCTCTTCGGGTGAAACNCATGTGCTGGTTTTTATGTAACCCACACAGACATGAGTGTAAAGGCCTTTTAGAGTGAAACACTGAGGCGTTAGTGCCTGATCTGGCAGATTTCTCCCCAAGCGCAGACAACCCCGGTGACAGCCCAGCAGCTCTCGCAGATTCTCCAGGTTTGAGGTTGGCACCAGGAGTGGCAAACGCCACTGCCAGTCACAAGGATTAAAGATTTAGGGCGCAAATCCTCGTCAGAGCTCGCAAAACACCAAAACTCCTTCACTTCCTCCACAGTGATGTGACACATCCCCGCACACCCGCAGTGAAAACAAACCCACGGCGGTCTTACAAACCAAGGACTGATGAAAGAAACACCCTCCGGGGAGACACGGAACAACCTTCGTTTGCCTCAGTGCTGGGGTAGCTGCACTGACACATCCTCCCCCTTCTCACCACCTCACGGCACGACCCCGCTGTATTCGACGCAGTACCCTCAACCTCCGCGGCGCAACCCCAGCTACCCGCACTCACCAGGCTGGAGAACGGGGCTGGCGGCTCCACCTGCCGGGCCCGGGTCGGCTCGGCACACCAGCGTTTAGGGAAGCAACCTGGCACTTTATGCCGGAGGCCGGGGCTGGCCGGATGGCCGGGGCGGGGCGGGNAACAGACCTTCAAGATCTTCAAGTCCAAACATTAACCCAACACAGCCAGGTCTCCACCAAACCATGTCCCTAAGAGCCTGGTCCACACGTTGTTTACATAACCTCCAGGGATGGTGACTCAACCACTGCCCTGGGCAGCCTGTTTGCAATGGCAAACGACCCCCCTCAGTGAAGAACTTCCTAAAATCCAGCCTAAACCTCCCTGGCATGACTTACAGCCACTTCCTCTAGTCTTAGGGATTTTTCTAGTTCCAACCTTCCTGCTAAAGGCAGAGACATTTCCCACTAAACCAGGTAGCCCAGAGCCCCATTCTTGAGCACTTCCATGTATGTGGCCTTGAACACTTCCATGCCACAACTTCCATGGTCTATCTCTTCCAGTGCCCTACTACCCTTGCAGTGAATAACTTCCTCCTTATATCTAATTAAAATCTATCCTTTTTATTTTGAAACTGTTCTCCCTTGTCTTATCACTGGATGCTCTCAAACGTCCCTCTCCAGCTTTCCCTTAGGCAACCTGCAGGCACCTGAATGCCCACAATTTCAACTAGAGTCCATAAGAGTAGAGGATGCTTAGTAGTACCATCAGACAAAATAGGACTGAAGGTAATTTCTTGGCACTGAGATCACGAGTTAACTTTGTGTTTCTGTTAGACCTCTGCAGCAGTATCAGAGTGTAGCTTTCTGAATGTTATTTTCATCTGATGAATTAAGCAAACACTTTCTTATGAAACACTAGATTTAATATACTGCATCATGAAGAATATGAATCAGCAATTCCTAATGTAAACTTCTCTAGGCACCTTTAAAAATATGCTCTTTGATCCAGTAATCTCCAACTGCATGAAGACTGGACATTAAAAGGCCCACTGACACTGAGGGACCTTTGCATGAACTTGGTGGACACCACGCTTCCACAAAAAGCAGGAAGAGATGGAAATCTCTTCCCTTTGAGGAGCTGGAGATTGCAGTTTGGCTTAGTTATGTAAAAGCCTGTGATTAATTTCCGTATGTCTTCATGTGGGTTTTTTTTTTATTTGGGGCTAATTCTTTATGTTGGCTTTGATGTGCGGTGAATTAAATGTGTCTTGTTGTTTTTTCCTGAAATCAAGTTAGTTTAGGTTTTTTGTCTGCAATTTATAAGTGGTTTCCAAAGGTAGGTATGTAGTTTTGTATCTAGGCTCTTGTCTGGACTGTGCTGCACCCTCAAGATCTGTTCACAGAAGAGGAATGAACTACTGGATTAGAATATTTTAGTGGGAGTTAACATATTATTGTATTAGTACAGTAAATACTGGAGGCTAATGATAGCCAAACAGTGATGATGGTGAAATTAGGGTTTGGCTACTGCATTGTTTTTGTGGATTATATTGTTTACAGTGGCTTGCTTAAAACAAGGAAGTGTAAAAAAACATTCATTTACTTTTCAAAAAGGTATGAATAAAATATGTGCTTTTTAGTAATAGTTGGAAATCAATAAGGCTTAACATTGAGACTGCTGATCAGCATTGGAGCCTAGAAGGTGGGACAGCTTCTACAAAGACTTCCTGCAACTAATAAATTCATTGAACAAAACTTGCTGACATAAAGATCATCAAATATCAGGTTGGCTAGTCTGTATGGTGAAAGGCTAAAATCACCCACAAGGTAAAGAAACCCTTTTTAAGACTGTAACATTAGTGGCTTTCATAGTCTGGGGCTAGAGAACATCTGAGTAGAATCACTACTCTTGATTAAATCCAGAAATTAAACTATCCTAACTTGTATTAGATGAGGATGTTTCCCTCTTGGAACACACTATTTTTGGACCCATTTGTGAATGCTGGCAAAATCCCAGGACAACAGAACTGGGACTGGCATTGTTTGTGCATTTCGTGTAACATCATGCTGTTCACTCAAGTCATAAGAACTTTCTAAATGCTCCACATTTGATTCTACCTTGGTTCTACCTAAGTTTGCTGCTAGTCTGTATCTGTTATTACTGAGGGCTGTACTTGGCTTACTTGCATTTCCAGAAAGCTTATGGCATTGTTGTCAGGTAGGTAACTTGCACCTCTAGTGGAACAGTGCTACCAGGAGCGCACTAAATTGCTATTCATAATTCATATGAATCTATGGTAGATTCTTTCTTATGGTGACCTAGCTTCACCACCATTTAATCTTGAATATTGACCCATCTGTCACAATGCATGATGGTAAAGCAAATGGAGAGTAAGTGTTAGTCTAAGCTGGGTAAATGCAACTGCGTGATGCCTGGGATACTTATCCTTACTTTATTATAATAAAAACCAACGGCATGGTGTACTGTTGGAGTCATAGTCTCTTAAAAGCTCCCTAATTTTTTTTTCTTTCAAAGCACTCAAAATGTGATAAATATTTTTATATTAAAGCATTCGTTATCTCCTGCCTGCTGCAACTGTTGAAATGCAGTAATGGAATATGCTTGGTAACAGTCTGATATTTCTGCTTTCTTTTAAAGGCAAGTAGTAGATTCTTCAGAATGGACTTTTTCTTCATACTCCAGCAGAAGGAAAAACAGGTGGGGCAAAGGTAGCAGAAGACAAAAGGAAGGATCATCATCCTGGACACAGAAGGCTAAGCTGCATTCTGAATTTTCATTTACCATGTGTGTTTCCTGTGAGTCATATTTACCCTCCAGCAGGAGATTATTGAATTCTAGTTCCCTCTATCAGCAGATTGAAAATACAGGAATTGTGGAAGTGACAAACTATTATCCACTGCTCCTCCATTCATGATATCTGGGAAGAGTGCCAAGGCCTGTTGAGTGAGGGTGAGGGGGTGAGACGTTGCAGCACTAGCATGTGTTCAAGGGTATTTACTAACTACACAGCAAATATATCCAGCAGCTGCATGCACTGAATGGCACATTTCTATCCCTTTCAAATCAAATCACAAAAGGGAGAAACCTTCACGGGAAGAGGAACCTGCTAGCACTAAGTATTGCCACGACTTGGCCATCAGATGCTCAGATCCCAGAGTTTGTGGCCTGTTAAGTTGTGTTTACAGTTCAATGATCTGTGTCAGGACTTGACACTGTCTTTCGTTCCTTTGGCATTTTTACAGAATCATAGAATTGTTGGAGTTGCACGGGACCTTAACAGATCATCAGGTCCAACCCCCTACCTCCCCCAGCCAGAGCAGGACTGCCTAGATAGGCAAGGTTTGAGTATCTCCACACAAGGAGACTCCACAAGCTCTCTGGGCAGCCTGTTCCAGAGCTTTGTGACTCACAGTGTAAAGAAGTTTTTCCTTATTTCTAAATTAAACTTCTTGTGTGCCAGCTTGTACACACTGCTTCTTGTCCTGTCTCTAGGTACAAGTGAAAACAGTCAGGCACCATACTCTTTACATCCACCCCTCAGATATTTATAGGTATGGATCAGGTCTCCTCTCATTCTTCTCAAGGCTAGCTCACAGCTCTCTCAATCTTTCCTCATAAGAGAGATGTTCCGGGCTCCCAGTCATCTTTGTTGCCCTCTGGACTCTCCCAGTAGTTCCCTGTCTATCTTGAACTGGGGACCGCAGAACTACACACAGTACTTCTGATGTTGCTTTACCTGGGCAGAGTAGAGGGGGAGGGCAACTTCTCTAAATTTTACTGCAGTGTGGTGAACCTCATCAGAATCAATGAGTAAAACCCTGCATGAAAATATTTTTTCATCTGGGCCAGCTCTGTGTTCAATTTACCATATGCCCACACAACACAGAGGATTGTGTGGGAAGAGGAATGAAAAGCTGCAAAACAAGCCTAAATCCGAGCTCCCATGAGATGTGAAAGTGTGGTGTAGGCAGAAGCCACTAACCTTGGCAACAAGGAGCACTATAGATAGGTGTGTCTGAAAGTATGCTCTTTATCCAGACAGGAATACCTGTTATGTCACTTCTCTAATGCCAAAATGCAGATACTCCTTGTGGAAATAAGTGATTACATTGGCTCTTATGAGTAACATGTTTACTGATGGTAAAGGTGTTGTATGGCCCTCAGTCATGGAAACATGACAGTCTGTTACATAAAGGTTATAACAATAAACGGAAGGACCTAAACACAAGTTTTCCACTTTCCAGGAGGAGAAAATCATAGAATCACAGGATATCTGTGGTTGGAAGAAGCCTTCAACATCATCAAGTTCAACCTTCGACCCAGGACTGCCAGATCATCACTAAACTATGTCCCTAAGCACCAGGTCCACATCTTGTTTAAATCTCTGCAGAGATGATGACTCCACCACTGCTCTGGGCAACCTGTTCCAATGCCCAGTGCCCCTTTCAGTGAAGCAGTTCTTCCTAAAATCCAGCCTAAACCTCCTTGGTATCATTTACAGCCACTTCCTCTAGTCCTAGGGGTATTTGAAAGGTCATCTAGTTCCAATCTCCCTGCCATGGGCAGACATTTCCCACTAGAACAGGTTGCCCAGAACCCCATCCAACTTGGCCTTGAACACTTCCACAGATAGAACAGGCACAACTTCCATGGGCAACTTGTTCCAGTGTCTTTATCATATGTGCAGAGCTGTGGGTCATGCTGGACCAGCGGGTAAGCACTGGTATCTTGCCTCACTGGTATCTATTTTCAACCAGCAGTACATATGTGGATGGTAGCAGCATCAGCACCTTTTTGTAGTCATATTTGCCAAGGGTGCTGAACTTCATGGACCTCTGCCATGGGGATGGAATTGGCATGCTCTGATCCCTCCGGGCACAGAAGTGTTCAGCCTGCTGATCCAAACATGCTTTGGCACGAACTAACTGGGGAATGGCACCTGAGGGCCTGCTCATGTTGCTTGATTACATGTTACATGAGCTGACCCACTTTATTCAGAGCAGTGAAACACAAGAAAGAAAAGGTGCAAGTAATTCTAGTGTGATACAGAAGTGTTAAAACATGTGTTCAGCTATCAAATACATATCTGAGTCATGTAATAAATTTGGGGCATTTTCTAGTAGAGTGATATTTTCTGGTTCCTTCACTAGGATTTTATTTGCAAATGTGCTGTTTATTTTTATTGTACAAGTGCAAATAAATCAGTAGCCTGCTCTAGGCAGAAAAGAGATTACTGCTACGTATACAGCTCTTATATTCTTCATAGTATCTCTACTTGTATGAGAAGCTGAAGAAAGTAGCCTGCAAGAGATTATCTCCTTTCTTTGTACAAAAAACATTTGTGAGAGGTTACTTGGGGAGTTCAGGTTAAAAACATAACTTACAATACAGATCAGGATGTATTTGAATTTACAAAAAGAAAGGCAATTCATAACAGTATCATTTTCACTGAATACTAAACTGAGAGAGACATCTTCCTACCATTCGGAACTTGGAAAAATTTCTTCCTAATAAAGGGTAATGCAAGGTTTTATGACATGGAGAAATTAGAGACACAGAAGGAAAGCAAAGCTATGCAAAGAGATCTGAGGTCTATAGTGCTGTTGGGAAATGATGCAAGCAAGGCTGATAGCCAACTAACAGAAAGAAAAGTTAGCAAGCCTTTAATTAATTAAGCACATAAGAAAGCAGTGGGTGGAAGAGTATGCTCTAATACAGGAATAAGCAGGGAGTGGAGGATAACGTGGGATGGGAACAGCAGGCCATCTATCACAATCCAAAGAACTAATTGAAATCTCCATGCACCAGAGGGAATAATCCAGGTGAGGCTATGCTGAGCCTGGTTTGTTTGAAAATTCTGTTTATATGTTAAATAGATAAAACCTGAATGAGAAACTGGAACACTTGATACAGAGAATACTTCCATGCTACTCTAAGCAGCTTTTTTCCTCTTGCAGAACATGACCTGTACATCCTGATATTGTCTGTAATTTTAGTGTGCTTTTCTTTTGACCAGGGGTAATGGTTTCCAGCTGGAAAAGGGGAGGTTTAGACTGGAAGTCAGGAGGAAATTCTTCACAATGAGGGCAGTGAGACACTGGAACAGGTTGACTAGGGAGGTTGTGGATGCCCCCTCCCTGGAATTGCTCAAGACCAGATTGGATGGGGCCTTGAGCAACCTGGTCTAATGAGGGGTATCCTGCTCATGGCAGGGGAGTTGGAACTAGTTAATCTTTAAGGTCCCTTCCAACCTGAACCATTGTATGAATCTATGAATCTAAGAGATGTATCATGTCTTATTTTTTAAAGCTAAAAAGCACTTTGTCTTTAGATAGACATTGAACCTTTCCTCAGTGTTAACTGCATTTCATCAGGCTTTAAGTACTCAAAAATTTAAATAGATCTGCAATAAAATTGGACTTTGGTGATGATACTAAACAGACCAAGGAGAGTTTTGACTTGTCAGAGCCACTCTTTTTTTCTTCGTCGTAGATTGTGACTAATACAAATTAGGTGAATTCTGGACAAGGGTTCTAGACTGTGGTGGGTGGAAAAAAATACATGTTGTAACCAAATGTTAATTTGGTGTTGATTTATTTATGATACTTAGTGCTCTTCTAACTTGAGAATTACATAAGTTTTAGATAATGAAGCCTGAGAGTAAGAGGTGGTTCTGTTAACACAAAGTAACACTCTTAACTGTCACTAAAACACAGGCAACATCTTTGAGAGTTTGGAATGACTGTGATCAAAGGACTACAAGACCTGCTGTGTGAGGAAAAGCTGAGAGAGCTGAGTGGGATTGTTCAGCCTTGAGAACGTAAGGGTTAGGTGGGACCTTACTACTATATACCAGTACATTCAGGGGGCTGCCAAGAAGATGGAGACTCCCTTTTCACAAGGAATCTCATAGAAAAGACAAAGGGTAGTCTCCTGAGGATATTATGATATGACTCCAGAAGAAAACTTTTCATTGTGAGAACAGTTAGACACTGGAATGGTTTTCCAAGGGAAGTTGTGGATTTCACAGCTATAAATGTTTTAAGTCTCTGTTTGACAGAGTGCTGGGCCAGCTCATTGAAACTAGATTTGTTTAATTTAATGGGTTGGGCTGGATGATCCTTGGGTCCACTCCAGCGTGGTCTACTGTGATACTGTGATCTCACCTGGGCTTGCAAATCTGTTTGCTGATGGAATTTGGCACAGACTTGCAGACAGGTAAGGTTACAGGGGAAAATAAATGACAGGGGGACAAGAATACAGGAAAAGAATGATTCTGTGCCAGACCTAATGTTTGTTTCTCTGCTTTTCCTTCTTTTCAAGTTCTATTGCTTTTTTTCTTTTTTCAGACAGTAAATCACCTGCAGGTAGTGAGGTGCAGACCTTTTACATACTTTAATGCACTCTCTAACTTGCAGCCACTAATTCTGTGAGTGATCAACAGCTTGGAAGAGACTTTAGAGGGGAGTGACATGACAGAGGAATATAAACTCTTTCATGGCATGGATGAAGAGGATGATTATTCAGTTTCTCACACTAAAGATGTAGGGGATAATAAGTGAACATCATCCTGAAGTTCCAAATGGAAGAAAAGAGAATGCCCTTTTGCTCAGCACTTTTAGTTCTGTGAATCAGGCTGATTTTTTCCTGCTGCAAATCATAACTTTTTAATGAAGGTTGTTTATAAAATAAATACGTACTCACAGAAGTGTACTTCATAATCAGCATTTCAATAATTACATCTAGAAGCCCTTTTTCAGAGACTAGGCAGTCAGCTAGGTTAGGTATGAGTATTGGACACTTTAAAAAGGTGATTGTAGAGAATGTTCTTATTGTTCAGAGCAGCAGTTTAAAGAAGCGTTTCATTTCAGAAAGCTACATTACATGCTTGATTAGACATGACTGATTCATGTACCTGTACAGGACTGGCTGTAAAACAGTTCTTTACAGAAGAATAGCCACACTATGTTAGACAAAGCATTACTTAACCCAATGTTTTACTTCTTGGGTATGTAGGAAAATGGTGTAAGAACCAGGAAAGCATAGAAGTGCCATTTCACCACGTTCAGTTCAGGGACCTCTTGAAGCCATATAAAAGAGTTTTGTGTTTAATGCTCCAGATGAATAAATGTAGCAAATGCAGTCTGTGTTACAGCAGCTTCTGAATAAAGATGGAAAGGTTGCTTTTCTGCCTTTTTCATCAGCAAACTGAGATGGAAAAGTATACTAAGATGAGAAGACCAGCAAGGAAGGTGAGAAAAGGCTTCCCATCATGTTTAACAGAGACCTCCATGGTTTTTCGGGCTTTTTCTTCTTTTTTATTTGATGTGCCACCCCAACTTCTTGAAGAAAATCAGTGGCCTACTAACTTTCTGATGGAAGTAAACCCACAGGCCAGCTTGTGCAGTGATGTCCCAAAGGTTTTCAGTTAGGAGCAACGCAATCCAAACCTCAGCTTTTAAGATATGGTTCGTATTTTGACATTTTCCTCCTTTGTATATTTGCACTCCCAAATACTTGTGAGTATGGTTTTGTTTCTCTTATTTACAGTGATTTAACAGACTGACTTTTCCTGTTTGGTGTATATTTGGGTGAGAAAGCAGTGGTCAGGAAGGTATTGTTAAAGCGATGTCCCAGCTACCAACCTCACTCCTGGTATTTCCTAGGAAAGATAAAAAAGCTGTGAGAAGCAAAAAGATATGTGATATCTCTATGCATCTCAGGTCATGTAGGATGTGGTCAAGGGTCTGCTGCAAGTCCTTGTGTGGTGGGGCACAGCCACAGCATCTGCTTTCTTTTGTATTTGGAACAAACACACTGGCTTGGTAATCGTCTAACAACCGTTCCTCTCCAGGATGTCTGTGAAATGATTAGACAGATCGTAAATTTAATAAATGAGTTTTAAAAATTGATCTCTGAAGTACCACAGCCCTCAAAAGGAAGAAGCTGCTTCCCCCATTTAACCACCTGGAAACCAGCAGAAAACTAAATCTGTACTGGCTGGCACTACCGTTACTGGTCCCACCCAGTAGAAATTAAGACTGAGTAAATGGTCTTGGTTTTTTTAGGCTGTTGGGCTTTCCCCTTTAGGTTTGCACCTACCAAACAAAAAATACACCTCCTTTCCTCCCTATGGTGCATCAAACTGTTGATGCTTTGGAAAAGCAGGAGTTTGAGGAATGGGGGTTTTGGGCCCCTCACTTGCCAGAGGAAGTTTGGGTTAGACATTAGGAAAAACTTCATTGAAAGCGTCATTGGGCCATGGAACAGGCTGCCCAGGCAGGGGCTGAATCACCATCCCTCAACATTTTTAAAATGTCATGGAGATCTGGAGTTCAGGGACATGGTTTAGTGATGGGCTCAGGACAGTTGAGTTAATGGTTGGGCTCAATCTTAAAGGCCATTTCCACCCTGAATGACTCTATAATTATGAGGACACTGCCGTGCTGGAGCTCGTTTGGAGAAAGGCAGTGAAGCTGGTGAAGAGTCTGCCATGAGTGCACTGAGGACCAGCTGAGTGCGTTACCCTGCAGAAAGGAGGCTTAGGATAGACCTCACTCTCAACAACCCCCGCACAGGAGGCTGGGGGGAGGTGGGGGTCAGATCTATTGTCCTAAGCAACAGGACGAGCGGGAATGGCCTCAAGCTGTGCCAGGGCGGGGTTTGGATTGGGTATTAGATAAAAATTCTTCACGGACAGAGTGGTCGAGCACCGGCCCAGGCTGCCCAGGGCAGTGGTGGATTCCCCATCGCCAGAAGTGTTGTAAAGCTGTGGAGATGTGGTGGGAGGGATACAGTTTAGCAGCGGACTTGGCAATACTGTGCTAACAACTACACTCGATGGTCTTAACGGTCTTTTTCAACCCAATCCATTCTGACTCTGCAGGTGCAGCTGCCAGCCAACAACACAGCCCCCCTACGCCAACACCACCCCCCCCCATCCCGGGTCTCCTCACGCCGTTCCCGCCTGTCCCAGCGGCCCCCGCGGCTCCTGGGTCCGTTCCCGCCCAGGACTGCCGGGATCTGTAGTGCGGGGGGAGGAGGGGAGGAGCGGGACCGGTGCCGGTTCCAGTGGTTCGGGTGTTGGCTGTAGGTTGGCACCCTGCTGGCTGTGTCCTGCTCGGCAGTCTCGGCAGAGCCGAGGAGGTCTCTGCGGAGGGTGCGAGCGGCACTCGGGGGCTCCTGTACCACAAAATGGCACCTACTGGCTGCGGCCGCGGTGCTGAGGGCGGGTGGACTAGCAGTGTCACTGGTGGCATCTGATGATGAAGTGATCAGTATCTGGGGCATAACATAGGGCCCGAAATATTCTCTCTCAGCCTAGAGCTGAGGTGTGCCCCAGTGATGACATTGCCAGGTGGGAAAGGACCTGGACGCTTTCATGGGAGCAGGTTTCCACCTCCCAGTTTTATGGTTCCGGGAACTGATGTTGCAGGCTGTATTGCAACCATTGTCAAGGCTGGAATATTTTATTCCATACCTGTGATGTTCGAGGCTTAAATCATCCTTGATTCCTGGCTTTCCCTTCGTATCCACATATTTATCCTTTATCCATACCTGTGATGTTTGAGGCTTAAATCATCTTCGATTCCTGGCTTTCTCTCTGTACCCTCTGATTTTCTTGTGGTGGGGTTGTGCTTCACTCAATCCTTTTGGTATCAGAAGCAGATGACAGACCCGCCTCCATTAGGAGAATCCTATTTTCTTCCAGTGAAAATTTTGAGATCCTTTGACAATCCATATTTGCTGTAACTAATTTTAGCAGTATCCCAAACATCATCTCTTTGACATTTGGCTCTATCTTACAGCTTTTTAGGGGCACCACTCCCTTCTTGTGCATTATTACCTTCAGCATTAACAAAGCTGAACAGTCCTTCCTACTCAGCATTCTGACCACAGTTTTATTCTTTACCCCCTTACAACCTTCTTCAAATTTATTTTTCACCACTTTAAATCGTAAATAACAATCCTTTACTTTCTAACATGGTTATGTTTTAGTCATTCCCCATTGACTTCCAAAACCTAAGAAAGGATTCCCATGAAGGAGGTTGCCCAGACTCTTGAATATTCGAACAGTGACCTGTAGAAAAAGGTGAAGTTGGTGGCAGGATCAGTTCCAAATCCTCTTAGCCATCAGTGATACAAGAGCAGAGAATGCGTTGTTAATTATCTACAGGACCTGCTGCTTCATTCCTTCTGTTGGGTCTGGAAAGCAGGGACAAGGAGGACCTCTGATGTACATACTTGCTGATGCATCAGAGAAGCCTCTGCAAAGAGGGGAAACAACCATAGAAAAAGCTGGTTGAATAAAACATGTAGGAATGTGGTTTGCCAGCCTGACTTTCACAGATCAAGGCTGCAGTGTGAGAGAGCGTTTTTGCTTCATGGGCAGGAGCTAGTGGGGAGAAGAGGGGCAGCAAATGGGGAGAAGAGGGGCAGCAAATATTTTCTATTGGCATCAGTTCTTCACTTCTTTAGCTTGGTATTTGGTGAGAACTGGCCTGAATGATGCCAACCCTTAAGTAAGTTACCTACTGTAACTTGCTAGAGGGTTACAATAAAGTGCAGAGCTCCTTTAGCAAGAAATTGTGGGAGTACCTTGGCCACAGGCAGAATTCTTTCAAATCCATACAAATGATGTCTGACTTATCTACTCTTCCTACATCTTCTTGCACAATTAAATATGTGGTGCTGTCTCCACAGATTGCTAAAGTTTGTTGTCCACCTCTTCATCATATCTGTTTCTGTCCCATCTCACTTCCCCGTGACTTTCTGCATGTAATGAAACATGAGGGAAATTTGGGTAGAAGGCCAAGTGCTCAAGAACAATTCAAGTAATAATTCACCCAGTGTCTTGTTTGCTACCTTTCTGTGTTCTTTTTAAGAGGAATATACCTGTGTTTCTTTATCTGCCAAATACCTGTCACCTTCACAGTGTTCAGGTGTCCCACTAGCTTTTATTTCATGTATTTCCCTGTAAATCTCCTCTTGTGTGGCAGACTTGCTTTGACATATGGAAAAATGGAACTGCAATGTCTGTTAAATGTGTGTTAACTGGAGCAGGCAAGGCCGTCATTGTGCTGTGTCCAGGCGTACCTAACCTCACCGCAGTTGCTGTTGCTGGTGACCATGTCTCAAAGCCTGACAAAACTGGAGATGGATGGAAGACATCAGATACAAGACTCAGAAGTAAGATGTGAATGGGATCTCACTATGGGCAGAAGTCAGAATGCCACAGTTTTACAAATAGTTGTATGAAGTAAATACTAAAACTTCTCCCATTTCTCCATGTCTTGTGCAGATTTCACTTTGTTTCGCAGCACTTCAGAGTTGCAGGTCAAAACTGAAAGTAGCTACAGTCTTTGTAGGATGTTATTTTTCAGTTTCAAATGCAGTCATATTTCTCTTGACAGAAAACAAAGCTGCATGTGTTGTAGTCCATGGAATAGTTTACATAGGTAAAATACAAGTTTTTTAGGCTTATGACTAAGTTTACAGGAAACAAGAGCATGCATAAGCTTTTAAACCAGAAGAACAGGGTCAGCAGTACATTAAAGGCTCTTGAGAGGTAAACTGTCTTAATATTTCTGAAGGCGATAGTCAGAAGGGGAAAGGACTGCATGCCAAAGAGTGAGGGGGAAGTGGATGAGCTTGTGTTTTAAAAGGCTTGGTCAATAATGCTGCCCAGCTCACTGCAGAAAAATGTGGTAACACATTGTCAAAATAGCTCTGTAATGTCTCACAGTCTTTTTAAGCATGTGCAGTTCAATATCATTCTCATCTCTGAAAACCAGAGTGAGAAATTGTGGTATGTGCTTGTGCAGTCCTGGGCAATAATCACTTGGAGTTGTCAGTGGGTATCCATCTCTATTCCCATCTTTAAATGAGGGTGAATTGAGGGGTGGGGGATTAGCTGGAACAGCTTGATAGAGCTGTGGTTTGGGTATGAGATGCTTAGATTTAGCAATGAGATGTGATACGCAGTGTCAAAGCCTCAGTTCTAAAGCAGTAGCTCTAATATTTGTAGGCAAAATACATTTATGTGAATTAAACTACAGTTGCTCAAATTTCTTTGAGCAGAACTTGGTGTTTTTGTTGTGTTTGTTACTGCTTGTATTCAGAAGTCTGAATTCAGTTCAGAAGACATTGACCACGGTGCACATGGTTCTAGCCTGATCTTTTCTCTCCCCATGCAACTGTCTGTAGTGGAACAGGGCTAATGGCTGTGTTTTTGATATACTAAGGCCAGTGGGAGAAACAAGAAAGTTCGGACTAACTGCAAAATCCTGGTAGTGTACTGGGGACATCCCTCTCCTTTCCAACTCTATGCTCACCTTTCCACCAGATAGGTCATTCTTCCTCCAGGCAACGTTCGCAGTTCACTCTCTGTAACTCCCATTGAAATGCTGCAAGCTGTAGGTGTGCATTAAGATGATGCTGTCCCCCTCACATTTTCTGCAGTGAGACACACCACAGACATCAATTTAGTTCAGGGTTCAGCAGTTCTGGGTTACCAGAGATAGCTCATGTGCTGCATCTAGATAGGCCTCTTTATAATGAAGTGATGAACCTGATTTTTCTTGGAAAATGAAGGGTGAGACTTTTCTCATGTTCAACCCAGTTAATTTGTACCAAGATCTGATCATAATGGACAGTGAATTGCAATAGCTGAGTCAGTACTTTGATCAGGATAGATCAGTGTGTTGGGTGGAAGATGAGCCCACGCGAGTGACTCCTCAGTAATTTATGCACAGCACAGGTAGGTAAACAAGGAACTTGTGGTTACTGTAGTCACCCAAATCATGTATCATCATGTGGGAAGAAAATGCTCCAGGAAAATGAGAAAGGTTAAAATTTTCTGGCAGCAGCTTCTGGAAGGAACTTCAGTCATGATCTGCAATCTGTGGTGAAGAGAAGACTTAGTTAAATCTCATGAAAGTGGAATGTTTTGTCCTTCACAGTCTGAGGGTTAAGTTTGCATTTCCTTCAATGTCTCTACAGCTAACATGGTAATAACTTCCATGTGTCAATTCTCTCTTTAGAATTAGCTGGAGTTCCTTCTAAATTATCTTCATTATTTAGAATATACCCCCAAAATACAAATACCCACAAGAACTGAAATGAAATTCTTCAGTATGTACTTGAGAGTTAGAAGACCTACCCTGTTATTTCTTAATTGCTGAAGTACACTGGTCTCTCAATATGTAACCAGTGTCTTAAACTCCTAACTCCTTTCTGAACATTAGTTTTTGTAAGTTCCGTCATGTTTCTGTTACAGAGACAAAGAAATGAGGTGTGAGGTGAAGTCCCTTTGTGAGAAGCACAGGGAATGCTGTTTTTTAGCATGGGCTGAGACCCCAGGACTCTCATCTCTCCGGACTGGCTCGTGACCATGCTATGACATTGCTAACCAGTTTGTCTTTTGGTTGCCCCATCAGTAATCCAATAAGGAATATTTGTCAGAGAGACACAGAAGTTACATTTCCATAATTTTCTGTGAAGCTATAGAAGAGGAGAGAGGGGAACTGAGGGAAACAGGAAGATCTGGGTCACTGCCTGCTCCAAGAGACAGCCAATGTTTGGCCAGTTCTCCAGTACTATCTGGAAAGGATGCTGTCAGCCCACAGCCAAACCAGCAGGAGCTTTGAAGGGGAGACGGCAAGTGTGTGGGTTAAGTAGCCTGAGCAAGGCGTGTGAGAGTGGACTCACATATCTTGCCTTGATGGGGAAGAATTAGAAGAGTTGCACTGTGGAGCAGGAGGGAAGGAGGAAAGAAGACAGGGGTGCTGTGGTGGGGAGATGTAGGCTGTTGTGCAGGACCATGAAACAACGCCCATGGAACAATTCATAATTTAGGAGCTCTGATGACCATTCAGAAAATGAGAAGAAAACAAGAGTGTTTCCTGTTGTGATGAAGTGGGAATTCAATGAAGGGCACAAGATCACATTTAGGACTGATAGTAGTTTTGCAGGCTCTTTGACCAAGACTGTTTTTCTTTCTTTAAAGGTCAGATGACTACATGCTGATGGAGCTCTCTGCCTCCTTTTGTGGAGGGAGAAACCCCCAAGATTTCATTTTGATTAGCACCATCTTTTTAGGGCTTTATTGCACTGGAACACTTAGAAACATTAACATGAAATAAGCTAATGGACATACACTGATTTGTGCTATACCTCTCATTCACTGTAATGTAATGTAGATCACCATATTATAGCCTGCTGTGAAATAAAACTGCTTCTGAAAATGCAGTAAAGCCTCACTTATGTACATTGATGAGTTAATTTGTCTTGAGTAGACTTTTTTCTTAGTGTCCCCCTGTAAATGAAGCCTTAAGTGAAAACAGTACATTGTTGGGCTGCAAAGATCTCAAGCTTAGCTGCAGGTGGTGTTAGACTATGATAGGACCAGAAACCACTTTCTCTTTAGGAAGCCCTTGTTAAAAAAAATCTGAAATTATCTGCTTCTTGATGCAGTCACATCTATTATAGGACATTTCAATCTGCGTTTTTGAAAAAAGTTTATAGTGAGGCAATTCCAGAAATATTTGGAGGCGTCATATTTCCTTGATCCCAGCCAAATTGGTTTCAGACCTCATTATGTTAGGAAAACTATAAGACTGTCTGTGTTATTAACTTACTGGCAATAGCCAAAGACTGAGTTTACATACCAATCATCTACAGAAGAAAAGTCCAGAAGTTTGGGAAGATCCATGATAGATAAATATACTTAATGGGCAAATGTTTCATAAATACTGTGGAATTTCAGTGTATAAGGTCACGATGAGGATGACAACTGATCTTGTGTGACAGGATTGATGGCACAATGTAGGACAAAGTAGAATGGAGTCTCATCAAGACAAAATATTATGGAAATGATTCCAATAATTAGCACAGCTTGGATTTTCCTGTTCTGTGATAACTTGATACATGACTTTAGGTNAGGACAAAGTAGAATGGAGTCTCAGCTCAGCTTGGATTACTTGATACATGACTTTAGGCATGTCTTAAATAATTGCTTTTAATTCATTCTGTTCTTTGAAAATACAGAAAGGTACAAGTATGTCATGTCAGCAATGGCACCTATTGGTGCTCTGGCCTGCCTGAAAACTAAGAAACATTTTCTATACGAACCAAGAACAAGAAATGGACTAATTAAGATCTTCAATCAGTTAAGAATGCATTTTGCTCTTTTAATATCAGAAGAATCTCCCTTTCTTTATCTGAAAGGGCATTGCCATGGGATGACAAATGTAGGCAACACCCTTGTTCATAAGTGAGGGCTGACTGTATCGCAAAAATTGAGTCCCACAGATGGAGATATAGAAGAACCAGAGTGAGCAATAGCTGTTTGAAAGATCCAGAGCAGAAGACTACAGTCAGCCTATGTATATCTGTCTGGACCTGGGAATACACCACATTTTCTGAAGAACACATTTCTCTAAGCCTTGAGAAATGTAGAACGAGAGGTACAGGGAGAATTAAGAACTATATGAGTGGTACCTCTAAAGCAGAGAAGAAGTCTCTTTTTCTAAATCATTAGCTATGCTCTAGAAGTTGAATGGAGTTTTCTCACCTACATAGGTAATGTTTGAAACGATTAGTACTTAACAAAGAGCTGATGATGAAATGTTGAAAAGAAATAGTCAAAAGCACGAGTTTCTAATTAAAACTGTTGCAATGAAAAAAGCAATGCAGAATTATTAATTAAAAAAAAATAATTGAAGAAATACGTTATACACTGAGGCCACCTACTGGGTAGTGGTGAATTAGCCCAGCACATGGTATTAAAACCTGGAGTCGGTTTCAGAACAAGAAACGGAATTTGTTGCGGGACTTCACTTTTTTGTGGGTAGGAACACCGTATTTTTATCTCTTTAAGTGTGATCAGATATTAGAAGTTCCAAACCATCATTACACACCTGAGTGATTTCTTTTGACTTAATGATTAAAGTTAATTTAGTATTTGGATTTGCTAATGGCAATTTAAGGCAATGCTGTTCTGAGTGGAACATAACAGAAAACTCGATGTGCTAAGCATTGGTCTTAGTCTGTTAAAATTCAGTTGGCTTTTCAAAGTCGAAAATGCAGGGTACGTTCTTCATCTCGAAAAGAAAATGAACCTGGGCAAATTCAGTCCAGGAATCTCTTCAGACCTTACAATGTCAGTGCAGAGCCAGAAGAGTATGGCTGGGTTTAACACAGTTTCAGCAGGATCTTGAGAACTTTATATGTGGGTAGCCAGGCTGTAAAGCTGGAAGATTTACAGAAGTTGAATGTACTTGATGTCTAATCTTTTCTACTAAGTGACAGGACAAAAGGAAATGGCCTCAAGTTGCACAGGGGGAAGTTTAGCTTAGGCACTGGAAATAACTTTTTCATGCAGAGTTATCAGGCCTTGGCACAGGCTACCCAGGAAGGAGGTTGTGTTGCCATCCCTGGATGTGTTTCAAAGTCATGTAGATACAGAGCTTAGTGACATGGTTTAACATTGGGATTGGCAGAGTTAGACTAATGTGTGGACTTGATGGTCTTGATTAAAGTTCTTTCCCAACATAAATATTTCTGAGATAAATGGCTTGGAGTGGGATGAGGTTAGATTCCCAACCAGATTCCTGCAGGGTCTGTAGGAAGAACCTTGAATTATTAATTCCTAGATGCATCAAAACAAAGCGGGCTATTAAATTTAGAAAAGAAATAGGGCTGGACTCAGGGGAAAAGAAGAAATTTTAGCCTTCTTGACAGGAATAGCCAAGGCCTACTGGTGCAAATGTCCCAGGTAATGGTATTGGAGACAGCACAGAGCATCTCCTCCTTTCAGCCTGGATGCATGGCTCAGTCTGGCTCCGGAAACCTCAGTTCACTGGGAGACCTTTTCCATCCAGTAGTACAGAGCAAGGGACTGTCTCGTTACTCAGAAAAATCTTGGACGTTTTTTGCTTCAGTTGTCATTATTTCTGCTTCTAACCAAAGTTATTTAGTTATTTCATGACTAAATAAAGTTGGAGAATATGGAGACCAAGAGTGTATTCCACAATTATTCCACAACACGGGCATGATTGAGGAGAAGTCTGAGTGAAACATATATTGTCCAGGCAGCTGATAGGGGAGCCTCTGAGTATCTGAACTGTGCTTGCTGATGCTGAAACGTCACAAGGAGGGAAATGCACTGTCAAGGCTAAAAGTGTGCTGCATGATTTTCCAGGCATTTCACTGCAGATCTATGGTCAGTAACTTTGGCTTCTGAATTATGGGGATGTATGTTTTTTGGTTTTTTTTGCTGGCTTCAGTGTGTTGCTGATCTTCACTGTACAGGTTTTTTTTTTAATTTCTTCCTAAGTTTTCAGTTTCCAGGTCCAGGAAAGAGGTGATAGCTTTCAAGATGTGCTGCTTGGTATTTGCTGAAAGTAACTATCAGAGTGATTATGTAGTCACAGCCTCACACAGTATAACCAAAGGCTTTTTTTAAGGAGGCTTTTATCATTTTGAATCAGGTAAAGAACAGATTGAAATAGCAGTGAACAACTATCTGCTATCTTGTCATGAGACAATTTATGCAGTGCTTGAGCACTTCACTCACCTTACATGGTGAATTCATTCTTTGTTTAAAATGATGGTGCAAATATATTTGACTTGTTAGCACCCTTACTGTCAGAAAGCCCCTGTGTTGGTTTTTTTTTTTTGCACAGGCCATGTTAAGAAGACAGAATTATTATTATCTTGAATCATTTTCAGTGCAGTTGTCAGTTGAAGGCAAGGACAGATGAGGTTTACAGTAATTCACTATACATTAGGTTCCTGATACATGTCCTATTTAAACAAAGTAATCCTGACCCTTTGGTTAATTCACATTCCTTTCATCTGAATGTCATGATTAACTGTGTTTAAAAGAGCTGAATCCCATTCAGTATGTGAATATGTGGTGAAAAAAGCAATGCACTCATTTTCATGGACATGGAGACATGCTCTGCTGTCAGCAGAGGAATATTCTACAGGCTGGGTAGTAGCCCTGCAGGAAAAAACCTGGGTGTTACAGGGACAAATAGTGACATTTGAGCCAAGACTGTTGTCGGACAGACAATAAGGCAAACTGTACAGTGGGATCCACTGGGATGAGCATGGCCAGCAGGTTATGGGAAGCTGTTGTTTTAATCTAATAATCTAGTAACAAGGTGCAGTATCCACAGAGTGTGGCCTGAGATGTTCAGCATGAACATTAGGAAAAATGTCGTTATTATATTGATAGCCCAGCTCTAGAGAGTAAGTCTGGGAGATGAGCCTTCCCATTTTTATGCTCAGTAAAAGCCCTGTGTCATGTTGTGTCAAATGGAGGGTAGAGTTAAAAACCTCCAGAGATGCCTTTCAGCCAATGTGTCTATGATTCTGTGGTAAGTCCTGTAAAAGAGAAGAGAAACTTCTGCCTGCTTGAAATGAAAGCTGGCAAAGTTCAGCAGCACTTACTACAGACCATGAGTATTTTTCATGTGATTTAGGAATTATTCCAAACACAGTGACTTCATTCACACAGCTCTAGACTGTATAATAGTTACAAAGAATCACTGCTGTCATTCTTTGGTTATTGATAGATATCGGTGCAGAACAAATTTAAAACATAAATGTCTGTGAAGACCCTACAGTCCTTGTCCAAGGTTATGTGTAGCTATGTAGTCCATAAATTGCACTGTGAGTTTTATAACTGTATAGCAAGTTCTATAGCAAGTGGCCCATGAATCACAAGAAGGAAGTGACCAGTCACCACAGCCTTCCCTGGCTCATTTATGACTGTGCAAAGATGTGTCATATCCTTGGTTTTCCTCTTCATCTATCTAGATCTGCACTAGTAAAGAAAACAACAGAGCCTGAACACTGTCTCAGGGTAATCTTTACTGTGGCATTATTTGTGCTTACCAGTCAGCACTCTTCCAAACAATGTATGGCCACGGTTTTAATGATAGTAAAGGCCAGGAATGATTCCCTGAAGCCATTCCAATTCTGAGGGAAAGAAAATTTGAGGTTGTAGACCTCAGCGACTTGACATCCTGCATTTTCTTCATATTCTTCTTGCAACACAGAAATATCCAAAGTTGTATGTATCTGCAAGGAGTCAAGACACGAGACACTTCAGTTCTCCTTTAAGAGAATGTGATTTCTCAGGCAATTTGCTGGAGTCACTGAAAACTCAGTCAGTGGCAAATGTTGAATTGTTGCTGGTAGATTCACATAGCATAAAAACTGATTACTTAATGCCTAAGATTATTTAAAATCTTGCAGCTCCCCTTCTTATGAAAAAGAAGCTGTAATGGGACACACGTTTGTACCTGTGTTGCATGTTGTTGCCAGTATCATTTAATGTCTCCCAGATATTTTAGAACAGATTCTTTGTTCACCTTCTTCGTGCCAACCTTAGATGGTAATATGGTAATAGAGCTATTACCATATTCCCAGCTCATTCCTCACCAGGTTTAATGACTGTAGTCTATTCTAACCTTTTAAGGAAATCTACTCTTTGTTCAGAATTACCTGTGCTAAGTTTTTCTGTACCTTTTCATTTCTGCTACACCCTTTCAGTCATGCTCCTGGTATTCATACACAGAATTTATTTCCTTTTCATAGCATTTTCTATTTAAAAAAAATAATGATTCAACATCAATATTTGTGTTACTATTTTAATGTAGCTACTTATTATATCTTATACTCCCTAGTAGTATTAGCCCATTGGGGATTTATATGCAAAGTTAGAATTGAGTTTTCCTGTATCATTTTACATCTGCTGAAATAAATGTAATTTCCTCTGATGTTTTCATACTTAGTCACTCAATCTCCTGAGGCTCTTCTGTGGTTCATTTTCAGCCCTCAGCAGCAGCATACAATGTGTGTCTCTGAGTCACACCTTTCTGTGGTTGTTTTGGATATGGTGAGCACTTTGGATCCTAGAACAAAGGTCCTGGAGATGCTCCATGTAGTCTGGGATAGCTGGCATTTACTCTTATGTCTCCTGGTGATTTTTTTTGGCCAGTTGTAATGACAGAAGGGCTTTGCCTGCAAGCCTTTGTCAGTGTACTTTGAAAAATCTTGACAAATGTCTCTTTTGAATCTGCACTGTGTTAATGTCTTCTCCATTGTCTTCAAGCTTCTTGATCTGCGTGGAGGCAATGTAGTAGCTTCCTTAAAGCATATGGGATTTAATCTTTATTCTGTATTGCTGGTGTCAGTCATTTACAGGAAGCAGCTATTCCCTGGCCTTGGTATAGGTACTTGTTTTCATTGCACTTCCTTAATAATCTTGTAACAGACAATATATACATTGCATATATCCCATTCACCATTTTCTCAGTCAGAAAATAGTGCTGATGCAAATAGTTTTTTTCCATCATAGACCTCCTAACTAGTTATGCCAAGGCAACTACCCACTGGTAGATGATACTACATTGTTCTATTCCATTGCAATGAAGATGAGTGAAATATAGAGCAACATATATTCTGAATATCTGTTTTGACCAAACAGTAGTTCTGGACTGAGAATAAGAAAGTCAAGGGCTCTCATGGCTGACAAAGAATTGGAAAACAGATCCTGACAGACTCATTGTGGTTCACTGTTCCAATCACTAAATCTTCAGTCTTCATTATGGCAAAATAACTGAAGAAAATGAAATGTCAGGTGTTAGAGATCTCAGGTGTAGGCCACATGTCAGCTGTCTGTGGATTCCAACAAGCAATCACTTAACTCTGCGTAAGAAATAGGATTACTTGACCTCAGACTGGGCCATTGACCTATGCAGATACTTACTTTGAGTGACTCAACATCAGCAACATTAATAGAAATGATCACTTATAGAGAGCTAGCACACTCACTGCCTCCCATGTTCTCCTGCAGCACTTGAGGTGGTCAGTCATGAAAATAATGTTCTGAGTCCTTTCTAGTACAGGTCTGCTCACACCTAGAGTTCAAGATCAATCTCCCTTGGATCTTTTTTGTCATCAAGCTAAACTGACCACGTAGCATAAAGTAATAGAAAAAGGTAGATGATACAGTGCTTAGTCTGTTACGCACTCATGTACAACCGTGCTGCTGTTACTGTCTGGTTGGCTCTATGCTTGGACAAAGTTAGCCCAAGGATGAAAACCAGCTGTGTGAAACAGAACCCATACAAGAATCATGATGTGAGGAAAGCCTGTCTGAGGAGTGCAAAATGCAGTCTACTCTGGAGTTAGTAGGTCCACATCTGTAATTGATCAACTGAATCTATAATTTAGAAGTCCTTTTGCATTCCTTGATTGTGCATTCCTTGATTTTGCTAAGTTTGGACATAACATTACCCATGAGTAATGCTTTCTATGATCTTTGATTGGCTAGAAGACCCCCATCCTGTGTTGGCAGACAGTGACATGTTACTCAGTTATTCATGCTCCACTTGCTTCCTGGCTGGACTGCAAGAGTCTGATGTGTTTGGTCACCAGGCTTTTCAGCACTTAGAACAATTCACCTAGAATAAAAAGGCCTCAGCCAGGCTGTTTATTTTGACTGTATCATCTGACCTGTCCTCAGCTGTCTACAATCTCTTCTTTCAAAGAAGTTAAAAGCAAGATCTGATCCTTCTCATCACAGTGGGATTTCCCACAATGGCCAAAAAGGCATCTATGGTTTAGTGTTGACAACTACACTCATCTGTCCCTGCAGACCTTTCCCTTTGCTCACTAACTCCACCTCAGTAGGGGTAACAACAGTGATAAAAATTGTGTGTCCAGGAGACAGACTGTTCATGGAGACCACTCTGGGATTGTGAAATAAATATCCTGGGCTATGTGAAGAGTCACAAACCTGACCTTAATTCAAAGTAGAAGACATATTTATTTGACTCTTTTTAACAAAAGCATACGTACTTATAATAAAACTAACTCTGCCAAAAGATGACAGTTCACTGCCCAAGAATCTTCCCTTGGGAAGAAGATGAGAGAACAAACAGCATGCAATAAGCTAGAAGTCATGTTGCTTAATGTATTTTTGAATGACCCTCCTAAACCATGCCAATACATGAGGTACAAATAATTTGCAAAGCTGAGTTCCCATGCTGTAAGCTGGTCCTGATGCAACCTTGATACCTGCTTCTTTGAACAGCACACAAATGGAAATGAGAAAGTAAAGGCACTCTTTCCTTCAAAGACATTTGGTTCTGTCACTTGAACATTTGCAATACTGCCGTAGGGCGTGACGTATGAACTGTAAATAGTCAACATTTTTCTCTTGGAGAAGTTTTTACAACTGAGGCCCAAACTCTCTAAAAAACCTCCTAGTCCTATTCTGTGCTCAGCCACAAATTCCTTACCCAATGAATTCCAGCCTCCACTCCCTCTACCAGATGCCAAATTTTTTGTCAAGCTTAAAAACTTGCTTATCCATGACAGGAGCTCTTAGGCAGACTCAGCAAGCATATGAACACATGAATAAAATAAATGATTGTCATACTGATAGGAAAGTGCAAAACAAATGCTAGGAAAGCCAAATGGAGATACAAGATTTCATCTTTCATCTTCTACTTCTTGAGAATTCAGCAGGAACCTAAAAAAATGTAGTATTTAAGTCGTAAGGTATTTTAGAGATAAATAGACTTGTATGCACCAAAAGGAAAAATGTGCAGTGGAATCAGTGTCTAGGAAACCTGGAGAATTTTCAAAAAGTTTCAGGAAGGATCTATAAGAGTAAGTGAATATCTGTGCCTCATTTTCCATTATTAATACATATGAATTCTGTCTCTGGAGAGGAACAGCTTTTATTTACTGGTCATCAGTCATTGTGACCGTTGCAAACAGTGCTGTGCAGACATGAGTTACAAATGACCCAATTTAGATGTGAAATCCTGGAGAGTGTTACTTGACCCTGTGCGTAACTCTGTGCACATCTGCGCATGCTGATGTGGAATTTACAGCTGAATGCCATAACAGGAGGAATTCTTTTTGTGATTTCTGTCCATTGTGCTCCCGTTTGAGAAATTATAAGTAACTAGAAAACCAAAATTGTAGAATAATCATTAAAAAAAGAGAAATATTATTAAAGAGGGAAAACTTCAAGGCAATTGTTTATTTTAAAACGTTTGTTTTATACTTAAATCAGCTGAAAGAAGTATTTTCTAGAGAGGAAAGAAATCATGCTTGCTCTATAATAGAATATTCCATCTTTCTTATTTGATTATTGAGTTATGTGTGTGTTTGCATTCAGATACTTTCATGGCTTGTTATTTGAAGGCATTTGTATCATAACTCCCTACATCATCAAACGAGGCAAGACATTACAAACAGGAAATATTCCCAACTGCTTACTGACAAAGAGAGTACACAGGTTGCACAAAGATTAGTTAAAAATAAACTTGGGTAGAGTGCTATTACTGATTTATATGCAATGGCTAAATACACAGTAACATGACTTAGCTTTCTTTTAATGTTTTATCAGAAGAGCTAAAAGTCCAGCTAATATTAGTGTGAGAATCATTGTTTTAAATTAATTATGAACAGAATTGTGTTTGTGAAAGAGAAAAGAGCAGTTTTCACAGCATACATTTGTTTAACAGACATTAAGAACACAATCTTGAAAAATCTTTAGTGTTAGAGAAAATGTTCCCTAACAAGGACTAAACCTGAATAATTAATTCTTCTAATGACTAGAGAAATTTAAATTACTAGTACCAGAGTTTGAAAGCTGTCCAGTACCAGTCCTTCCTTTTCTGAGCAATGATGTTATTCAGGTGGTTGAAAAACCCAAAGTAATTCAAGTTTTCCTTTGTGCAAAACTGAGGTGGCAAATCTGGAGTTTCTGCTAGCTCAAAAAGCTGTAAAAGTCCCCTTCTCCTTCCTCATCCCCAGTAATCCAGTCTAAAATCTGAGTGGCTAAGTCATAGTTCACAGTTTATGCCTCTGAATTTTTTGTTGTATGTTTGCAGTGTTGTGCCAGAGGCAACAAAATTAGGTGAATCTGTATGACGAGGAATAGGTTAGGTGCAATCTTAGAAACTGCTAAATTGCTGGCATTTAAGATCTTCAGAGCCATTTGTTTTCAGCCATTTCTTGTTCATTGAGTGAATCTTTGACAAGCTGAGTAATGTCAGTAAACAAAAGATTGCAAGGCCAGTGAGAAGTAGAAGGACCTCTTTTGAAGGTGCCCAACTGAGGAGGTATTTTTAATTAACCCCCAAAATATTATATGTTTCTGTCACTAAAGAGATCTGAAAATCTGTAACTCTGTAAATCTGTAACTCTTCCCTCCCCTCCAGTTAAATTTACAATATCTAAATTAATATATAGTTATTGCAGTATGTTATTTAAATCTAACTATAATGCTATCTCATTTAGTAATAAATTTGATGGGTTTGTATTTACATTTCCTCACTGATTTATCTGAAATTCTTAGGTTGTAGAACAAGTAGGACTCTCACTTCAGCTGAGCCCCATAGCTGAGAGAACTGTCAGTACTGGAGACTTCGGAAACTGGGTTTTGTTGATTCCTCCCTCAGATGGCATTTTGCTAGAGAATTCTGCTTGAAACTCATGGAAATTCTTGGACTAAGTATATGCATGTATTGGACTGGAAAAATTTATATGAAGCATGTGTTTCTGTCGGAATCCTCTTAATGTACAGCGTAACAAGATTTGAATTTCCTTTGAATGAGGAAATGACAGTGAGCTTGACCGTTTATCTTGTTGCACCTTTTTTTACTATCTTTGTAGTAATTGATAATCGCTAATTTGTATTTGTCAGAGAGAAGAAAGAGAGTGTGAAGAGGAAAGACACATTCTTAAGCGCTTAAGTAAAACTGTGCTTGCATTTTTCCACATGATCTTTCTGTCGGCGTACTCTATGTCTAAAGCAGAAAATGAAAATGTGCACCCGATGAAATAAGAAACAGGCATTTAAAAAAAAGCATAAAGTTTCAGATTCAAGTTTCTGTATTTAAAGCAAATTATTTCAGTACTGATTCTCCAGTCTTACGGAGTTCCCTCTCAATAAAATCTGTCAGAACAGCTGCAGACATTGTGAGATTTTTAACAACGAATAAAGAACACTTTTCCAGAGCCTGGTGAAATTTATAGGATTTTTCCCACAGCAATTGACTTGTTCAAATGCTTTCTAACTCATGCTATGTATGAATACTCAGGGTTCTACTTCTGTGAATGCATGTCTAATCTCAGCCAGCTGATTAGTGTTCAGTGTCCTGCAGCAATATGGACACTTAGGAGGCAAACGTAATCCTCACATTGACATACACAAAGAGAGCTCAGAATCTCAGCAGCACTTTGGACTAGTTACTTGCCTTAAATCTCACTTTTTTGGTCTTTTCAGTGGCTGCATGGGGACTACATGCCTGGAATAATATTTGAGAGTTCTCAGAAAATGTATTAAACATGCTGTGCAACATTTGTGCCTCCAATGAAAACTAAAGTAAAAACATGAAGAATTGCAGTATCATTCGATGTGTTTGAACAGAATAGGAATTTATTTGCCTTTTTATCATGCTCCGGAGGACACATTTCTATTCTGTGCTCATAACTGTATCTTCATCACTCTTTGCACAGCTAATGTCCAGGGAGATATGACTTTCCGTCCTCAACTCTTCTGCATTTTAGTGTTTTCATTCTTCTTTATAAACACTGGGCAGCCTCATTGCTTTCTGCTATTTCATGTTACCAAACACTGTTCCATGTCTAATCTTCTGGATTCAGCAGTCTTTTGATCCTCTCTTTATAAATACCTTGCTGTACTTTTATTACAATTTGCCCTCCCAGTTTCATTCTTGTTCCCAGTCCTTTCTTATTGCCAGGCTTGCAGTTAATTAGGCTATTTTTAAAGCTGTTGTCAAAAATCTTAAAGAAATGTGAGAAATGCTCATTTGTCAATAAACTGGGCCTAGACAGACTTCTCAATGAAGCAATTTATTTATGTTCGTGCAAGAGCAGGTGTCTTACTGAGCAGGCACACAGGTCATAGATTTAGCGGTGACTTGTATTTCCCTTGACCCTGCTGAAGTTCCCTCCCGTTTTCTCACTGCCTGAGTACTCCAGGGATTGCAGCCCATCCAAAGTGCCTAATTATGAATTTTTTTAAGTTTTCCCCACAGAGTACTCTTTGTCTGGCCCCTTCTAGTGTGTTTAGGTATTCCCTTTCGTGGCTGGCTTGGGTTTCGGTGAGATAAGATAAATGGTAGAACAATGTTATCCACATGTAAGCGTAAGCCGTTAGGTCCATCTCTTTTCTCCTTATCAGGCTGTGTTCAATTACCATTCCGTGAAAACAACATTCCTGCCCTCACAGGAGTACAAGAAGTGTCCCAGGCATATGAATGACTCAAAAATACTTTGGATTATGACAGTGTTCTTAATATCCTTAATATAATCATTCAATACAGAACCTATTGTTACCAGCTTGTACAATAGTATAAATTTATTAATTATAAATAATTGCTAATCTCTGAAATGTAGGAAGAAGGAGTAATCCATCATAGCAGCAGCAATGTGATATTTTGGCTTTATACATAGTTACAGCTTATATGTAATTTTTAAAAACATGAGTATAAATTAGTTACGGCCTTCGTGTCTGTGATGAGTACTAAAAGCCCAAATATTTGAGCTCATATCACTAGGAAAATAGGATGGAATTCCTGTATTCCATTTTAACCAACTAAATGGACATCTCAGAATAGGAACTCCATCCTAAATTCCTCATCAGCTGGTAGAAGTAGATGGCTGCAAAGCAATTAATGCTGTCGGCTTGGGTCTGCCTCCAGATTGACAGAATCTAAGTGAGATGAGTCACATCCTTCCTGCTGTGGGCTCATTCAGGTGAGTGAATGTGTTTTAGTATAAATAAATAAGTGCTGCACGTCCACATCTGAAGTTCTGCTTCTTCAGCAGTGTTTTTTCTGTCCACAGGAAATATGAATGATAGAAAAATCTCAAAGATGAAGATAATTATCTCCAAGATAATTTTAAATTGTCTCCAAGACAATTTTAAAGTTGCACATGAAAAATGCAAAGGGCAATTCTCTAATAAGAATGCAAACAAAACAGAAGCAAAAATATTTCACTGTAATGTACAACAACTTGGACAAAGAGAGGGCTTGTGCACCTAACAGCTAAATATATCCCAGCTCTCTGCTTTGAATGCAATGCTGGTTAATGCTAAGAGCTTCTTCCTCATTTTCCTCCAGAAAGTTGACATTTCCTATTAATAGGACAAGAGAAACACAATGCTGCAAGGGTAGTATTAGAAAGTTCCCCTAATATTAATCTTCTGCACTTTCCTTTTAGATATTTTAGCAGATTAGGTTAACAACTATCTGAATTTATCTAAGTTTCACTAGTAATGAGTGAAATATTTTAAAGTTATTTTCATTTGGGAGAATACAGACCACTGAAACCAATCAATAATAATTAGCATCATTAGAAACGATGCCATCTCCACCATTTTAATTTACAAAGTGTGTGTGTTGAGCACTTATCCCAATGATGCATCCGTTGCAGTTAGGTGTGGTTGAAGTCACTTGTAATTTAGGTGGTGAGATGAGTCCTGAATCATGGAGGTTGGTCCTACTGCATGAATTCAGTCTGTTGCTTCTGTTGATGTATAACAAACTTGTTCCTTATATAAAAGAAATTATATTAACTTTCCTGATTCTTACTTTAGTTATTGCGATGGCTTCTGACTTCCATGTAAATGCACATGCCCTCTCTGGAAAGGAGATCGTAAGAAATACAAACTGAATTAATTATTAGTCACTGTAAGAACTTGCATGGCATGCAACCAGCTGTCTTGAAAAAAAGATGTGTTAAGAAATTAACATATATTAAAGAAACATCAGCAGCTCACCAGATGGCAGACATAATAAGGAAGTGTGGTCCTATGTTACCTGGTTTAAATATTGAAGTTTCTAGTATGACCATTCACCTCTTGCTTTCATGGGCATGGGTACAGTCATGGCTCCTCTCTTAATTGACAGCTGTTAGTTTATGTGGGGGCTCTCAGATTTACCAGTTAGCAGTTCAAGCACTGTTGTTCCCTTAGCTGGCAGGGAGGAGCTGTAGATAAGAAAGGACTTCAGATAAAGAAGTAGACATCAGGTCTAGCCTGCTCTCCTACTTTAAGCTTGTTTGCTGTCAGACTCTGAGGAGCTTTCAAAGACCTCTTTGGAACTATCACACTCTCTGGCTTCTTTCAAACTGCTTTCCTATGTTGTCATAGGAAAGCACATTGTGTCTAAAGGTCAGTGATTAAAAGACAATTATGAAGAATTAATTTGCATGCTGAGAAATGTCAGCTGTCATATAAGAAGCACATTTTCTGTCAAAGAATAAGCACAATTCCAAATTAAATTTCCCTGAAAATTTTCCATGAGATGGCACTCAAGGTCTTCATAATAGAATCATAGAATCACTAGGGATCGGAAAGGACCTGGAAAGATCATCTAGTCCAATCCCCCTGCCACAGCAGGATCACCTATTTTGTTTCCATCCTTTGTCTTCCAACTGTTGGTTTTGTCTAAGCCATTGAAGACCCTAAGGCCAGATAAGAGTAGTAGTACTGTTTTTCTAGGAATGACACTGATGAGACAATCACTGAGTTAGCCTGATGGGTTTTGGGGTTTTTTACTAAACTTTCCTGTTGATTTTGCAGGCAAAGGAAAGAAAGCATTGCTGGAAGAGAAGTCATAGTCTTATGTTTTGAAACAAAGAAAGTGTAAAAAGGCACCATCAGATAGCACTTTTCCTTTTGAATTGTGTTTGTGATTCTGCTGGCTATATAGTCTGCCTCATAAATGGGAAGCAAAAAGGTTCTGGTGAAGGATAAAACAATGCATTATGAAATTAGAAAACTTGACTTTCGAGATTTATTCCAACAAAAAAGAATGTAAAAAAAATCAGTTTATATGGCAAAACTAGTGAGTAGTGATTATTTTTTACATATGAAAAAGAAGGTAATCTAAATTGTACTTAATTGTTTTGGAAACTGGTAGCTAATTTTGTATTAACAAAATAAGGGCAAATGACTGTGGCTTTATTGCTTGTTTTTACTGAATCTAAGGCTTCCATCATTCCAATGACACTATAGTAACTTGCAGAATGATCTGAAAAGTAAAGAAAGAAGAAATAGCCAAAATACATCAAAAGCACCAGAGGAAGTGTTATGTACAGAACTTACTCGAGTTTTTTATAATTTAGGCCCTGATAATACTTAGTTATATAATTAGCAGTCTTGTAATTAACATTAAGGATGCTGTGCATGTTGGCAGTGCTGACCATGAAGGTTGATGGTGCTTCCCCTGACTGGTATAGTTACCTGAAATAAGATTAACCCTTTCCAGACGACATTTATTCAGTGCATTATGGAGAGACAAAAAAGGATGAGAATTATTGGCATAAACAATCCTTGGAAAAGTTTGGGCAACCTGGTCTAGCTGGAAATGTCCCTGCTCATTGCAGAGAGGTTGGACTAGATGACCTTTGAAGGTCCCTTCTGACCCAGTTCAAAATGTCGTCTTCACCCTTTATTGTCACAGGCAACATTTCAATAAGAACTAGTGGTAAAATCCAAATACCTGACTTACAAATCCTGTTTCAACCTATTCATTCTTCTGAGTTGCCCAGCAACTACAACTGAATTTTGGTTGTCTGGGAAGACTGAATCTTGTTTGGTTGTTATTGTTTGATGAATGTATGGAATTCCATCCTTGGAGATAATGAAGGTTGGCTCTCTTGTGGACCCCACACAACCTCGAGAGCAGACAGCTCTCTTGAAGGAAACAGCTGAGAATACAGAGCTGTTAAACAACTCAAAACACAGTTCACTCAAATAAATTTTAATGCGAATTCTGCCCAAATGCCTTCTGGACCTGCAAAGCATTTTTTGACTAAACGTATAATTCCAGCTATAACCCATGTATGTCTCAGGACTCTGAATATCCATCTGCAGAAAACCTGTCATGAGAAATCACCAGACTATGGCACATGAAGGAGCTGTACTGACCTTCGTCAGAAACAAGACAGGTTGCAGTAAAATCTGTGGTGATTTCCCTGTGCCACTCATGCATCATCATCCTGTTCACCAACTTTTGCATCTGCATGTTCCTCCCGAGTGTTCAGTATGTCAGAGTAAGCTGCTTAAACCAATCATTTATGAGATCTCCAAGAAAATTGTTGGGTATGTAGATCTAGTTTGTAACAAATCGATGCTATGAATCTGTCTATCTGTGGAGTCCAATCAGTGCTGCTGCACTGGCTGCTGATCAGGTGCCCACGTTTGTAGGTCATCATGGCTGGCAGAAAGACCTTGCAAGTCTAGAAGACATAGAAAACAAACCCTTTAGAAGTAGCCATGACAAAAATGTTGCATTTAGTCTTACAACCTGATTTGCTTTCTGGGGCTTCAATGCACACAAAACCCAACTGACTTTATGTCTCTGTAAGAATTTATAAAGGAGTAACACTTTTCCTTGAAGGACTGCTCTCTAACTGAAGACCTGTAAGTCCTGAAACCGCCTAAAGTTTGTATTTTCTCTGCCTCCTGGTTCTTCGTGGCTTCAGCCTGTTTGAGACTATTACCACAGATTGGTACGCAAGAGGGAGCTAGAAGGCAACGCATCAAGGGTTACACAGCTGTCTGTGGGCTGTTTGTTATCAACCGAACTGCCAGACAAGTCCAGCAGCCCAGACCACCGCTGTGGGTGACACCAAGTTTATGAGGAGGATGCTGCGGTTTTGCAAGTAGGGAAAAAAGAAAAAAGTCAAGTGCAGTAATGTCCTGCTATTTTTATTCTACTTGGGACTTCTGGACTTCTGTGCCCAGTACATTTTTTTGGCAGAGGGCCCATGGTCACTGTCTTCCTGCCCTGTTGTCTCTTCAGACTTGTTAGGAAGAACATCTCTGTAAGTCTCTGCCTCACATGTTTGGCAGAATGGGAATTTATTAGAGGACTTGCATCTGCACTGATTTTTCCTGTGTGAAATGTCATTTAGTGATGGAGTTGCAGGGCTGATAATACAACCTGTATTTGCTTTCTGTGAACATTAAATAGATGGTGATTAGGAATGAAGGCAGAACCGAAGACTGACACCAACACGTGCAGCACATAATCACGTAATTATTTACATTGGAAAAGGTCTTTTAAAATCATTGAGTCCAACCAGTAACAGCACTGTCAAGTCCACCGCTAAACTATGGTTGTGTTTCCTTGCACAAGTCTGTTTGCTGCCAGAGATCAGGAGCAGGAAGGTCACTTGCCACGGTGTCAGCACCGGCTTCAGCCACAGCTCTTAGAAACAGAGCTGATGTCATGATCTGGGTGCATTTGGTGTGTCTGTGATTACAGAGTGATTAAAAAAAAAATAGTCTGTCTTCCCCCATTCAAGGCTCTTCCCCTCCCTATTCCAAACTGGGTTCCCCAGGTGGGTGCCAAGGTGGTGATTTTGATACTAAAACACTTGCATGTGCTTTGTGTGAGAAAAAAATACATTACCCAGGCTTGAGAGAAGAAGTTGACACTTATGTCTTTTAAAAATCTGCATCTGGAGTGACAAACGGTATGCCACCATTATTGATTGGAATAGTAACATCCCCAACTTCTTTTCTAATCTGAATAAAACCAAAGATAAACAGCAAGCTTTAGAAGATGTCCTTGTCTGTTTTGCCTAATTTAGTAAAGTTTTCAATGATAAATAATCTGCTTGTTTCATATTTACCCTCATCAACAACATCTCAAAGAAACAGGTTTGTTCCCAGAGGAGCAAATTTCAAGGCAATCTACCTTCCAATCCCATTTACCAAGCCAGTAATAAACACTGTCTCCATACCAAGAGTTTTTTTGAGTGAAGGAAATAAGAATGAGCTTAATTTCTCACAAAGGACAACAATCAATAGTTTCAGGAACCGTAGTATCTTCAGGATGCTTCTGTATGATTCTGCTTGAACATGATTTCTTCACGCACAAATGCTGCTCTGCTGTTACACAAACCCGGAAATATCTGTTACTGGCACTTCCAAACTCTGCAATGTTGACTGAAGAGATTGACTTTCCAACAGCTATTTCTTTGACACCATTCTTCTGTGAGGGTGCAAAATGCTTCACTAAACACTTGTTTTTGTGAAAACTGCTGGCTTCTATAGGATTAAAGGGAATATATTCTGCTAGCTCCTACACCTGCTGCTTCATTCTGGAGTCCTTGGCTTCATAGATTATTGAAGAAAGGTTTAGTAAAAGACATTTTATACATACATGTTGTGGCAATGGCTACAGACCACTATGTTTTCCTAGCAAGGTAGTTTTACCTCAACAGAAAGGTTCTGAAAACACTGGCATAGTATCAGCCTTAACATGGAGTTGCCCTTGTGGTCCATTGCCATCCTGCATTCAGATGAAGATGGAAGTGCAAAGAAGTGTGTAAGTCCCACTGTAAAACCCATTTATACTGCAGGTCATGAGAGAAAAATACTGGTGTATATGTTCTAAGAAAGGCTTTAGTGGCTTATCTGCCCTGAGTGTTTTTTATGAGACAAATTCACCTGCTATTTATACTGCTCCTGCGAAAAATAAAAAACATTACCCAGATAAGTGTTTTTAGAATGTTTTCCAGATGCATTGAGGATGCAGACTCTGGTAATGTTGTGTGCTTCATAACCAGTATCCTCTAATTTTGTACAGATTGGAATTAAGACAAACTCCAATTGGAGGTCTGCACAGAGATCTTACCACACCTGGAGGGCAAGTCAATGCATGCATTTACATTTAGCAGGAAAATACAAGGATGACAGAACCTTTTGCAGCCACTCTTGGGCTAAAGAAGTCTGTGTTGAGAAAGAGAATGATGGCAGAAAGGCAAGAGGCAAAGGTTAGGTACCTACAGATGAGGATAGCAGTGAAAAGGGCAATACATCTATGCCACCTTCTCCTTGAGGAAGCAGGGTAGTGCTTTTAGCAAATCTTTCAGCAGAGTGACTTGCTTTTGTGATGGCTGTTTAACCTTGAGAGATTTCATTCCATAGTTTCAGCAAGGATTACAGTAAATGCTCAATTTATGTGAAGTCACAATCTAATTAAACAATTTCAGTTGAAATCCCTGCTGGGCTGGTAAAGATTTGTCTGTCAAATACCTCTAAGCGTTTTCGTTTTCTATAGCAACAGTTAATTGGATATGCAACTGTCAGTTTAAATGCTTTAAATGGGGCTGATGGGATTAGTAATTGAATGCTCGGATTAGTGATTTACAGCTGGCTTTGCTACCCTGCTCCTTGCTTACAACTCTGTTCATGGGAGCTCCCTACACTTAGTGAATCAATAACTACAAGAGAATTATGATATTATGGAACACGGTTACAAAGATTTGGTGTACTCAGTGCATTCATGTTGATACGTATAACTTTTTAAAATAATGTAGGCAGGAAAGGACAATCACCAAAATATAAATCTAAAAGTAGCTACCTAACCTCTACAGTTACAACTCGGAACTGTAGATCTTGGCCATTCTCTAGTTAAATGTATATAACTGTCATTTATGGCTGGTGTCAGAAAGCAAACCTCAGTGTTGTGGGTGGTGAAATTCAATCCCAGGCTCTGGGTGGACTCTGCCAAAGGGATGTCTATGCAAAGGAAATAGAAGAGATTAAGTCTCTGGACTGCCAAATTGGCTGCTCTTGAAGACAGACCAGACTGCAAAGCTTAGTTAGGTATTTGGTAGTGCCTGAATCACCCAATCTTGGTGGGAACTGAAGAGAAGCATCAAAGTTTTAAGACTCTGATAGGGAAGTGGTAAGAGTGTTCTCTGTGTGACTGTTTAGACCCCACTTCAGTGCTTTAAAAGGCCAGAAATATGGTATGTCCCAGAATGTCACTGTACATACAATGGATTTTGGGGTCAACTAACACATGCAAGGAATTTCTCAATTCTCAAAGCAAAATGAGGTCAATGAACTTAACCATTCATTTGCCTTTTAAGTTGCAAATTCTGGGATTCATCTGGTGACATTAGAAGGAATCTTGCTGTTTGTGTCCAGCTGAGCTTTGTAGTGCCATAGGAAGAAGGATGTGAAGGATCTTTTGTGGCACTGAGATGTGTACATGAGCCATAGAGTTGTGCTGTGAATTTGTCATTTTACCGTATACCTAGGCCTCCAAACCCAGAGAGGTCTTCATAAACCAAATACTGAAAACTTTGTTCCTTGTTAGTTAAGTTCCTTTAAAATTAAAATGAGCCACTGCATATTTAGAGTCTATATCGAGCAGTTTCATGAAACTATATAAACCATATATTAAATTAGAATATGGTTCTGCTTGTATAAAGATTCTATCTTGGGAAACATTACCTGAACCAGCTAACAACATTGATGTTATAATTATTTGTATCCAGGATATGGTTCTAAACAATTATAAACTATTATAATTATTTTGACATAATTGCAAAATAACTTTTGCAATGATAATTAAATTCTTTATAATTATTGTATAACATACTACATATTAATTTACTAGAAAAAGCCCTCATAAAATTCAAAGTTATGCTCTGCATATTTCAGCTCACAGAACATACCAAGCTCATCTAAGGTGTAGGAATGGCTCTGTGACCTTTATTATCCCATGATTGAAGCTCAGGTTCTCAGGCAGAGTTCCACTTTGGTATTAAAAAAGTCATCGTATTCATCAGCTTCTCACTCCCTCCCTCATGATATGCTCCTATATGTGAACTACATTTGGTTCTGCTTCAGGAAATCCTTTCTTTGTGCGTCCTATTAAAAAGCTTGACTCATTCTTGCCTAACCTCAACTACACCATTGTTTTCTTTCTGTAGGTCCTAATGCAGAAGTGTCTGACTGCTCTAGAACCTCCCAACATTCATTGTCCATATCCAGTGTTTGTTATACTCAGCATTCAAACCAAATTTAAACCAAAGATACTGTATTTGATCGTACTCCGAAATACTGATATTCATGTAAAGATGCCAAGCCAGGGATAAAAGCCAGTGAAAGGAAATATAGAACCTGGTGTTTTTTGGTCCCAGGATGACATTTCTTCCTTCAGAACACTCTTGCAATCAAATTTATTTTTGGACATCAGGGTTTTCTTCCTTATGCTTTTCTTTATATAAAACAATGCAGCTATTCTAAATTCTAATATTGCAATGAAGTGATGGTTCTAGAAATGTACTGTAACACGAAAATTAGAGGACCCTTTCAGGACATGGACCAAGAGTAAGATGACCTTTTTCATCTCCCAGCCCAGCTGACCCTATCTTTGGGCTTAGTTTTGATCTATGGTTTAGTAAAGTGGACTTTAAGAAGCTTTGCTTGATGCATTTTGAGCAGATTTCACCCAGAATGTTAGTTATTGAGAATGTTAAATCATTCAAGTGTGGAAGAGCCCCTTAGTGATTGCATAACTGAAAGTGTTTAAGAAATTCCACATCAACAGAAGAAATTAGATCTTATTGCAATTTCACATCTTTGAAATTGTAATTATTAAAATAAGTAAATGTCTGACTGGAGAGGTTTTCAGTTATAATGGAAGAAACAAGGACTATCCAGCTTTGCTATTCTATTCAAAGAATCAAAGCCACATCCCCTTCCAAGGATATTGCCACATGCCTGTTCAGCCTTGGAAGAGACTTACAGTTTCTTCCACTCTGCTTTGGGTTGCATACGTGAATCCCAGTTAGATGTTAGTGTCAAATACTTTTGAATCTATATAAATCCATATAAAATTTAAGGTTTTGTAGATCAAAACAATTGTGCAAACTACATGCAAGGTCTCTAGAGCTTTGGGAGTTTTATTTATCATGATCAAACTTGATATTTTTTTTAACGGGAAAGAATAGGTGACAACAACTGTAGACTCCAAGCTGCTCCATGGAAAACTGTCAGCTGCTCTGTAAAATTAGGATTTTGAAGGTTTTCCATGAATTTCTGGGTCTTGTCTATTTTGTACAGACTAACTTACCTCTTTTTCAGTTAGTGCTTATAACTTTAAGGCCAACTGAAAAATCCCCTATTGGATGGATGTCAAAGCTGTAACTAATCAAACATGGCTGCCCAGGGGGGTTGTGGAGTCTCCCTCTCTGGAGAAATTCAAGACCCACCTGGGTGTGTTCCTGTGTGATTTGGTCTAGGTGATCCTGCTGTGGCAGGGGGATTGGACTAGACGATCTTTCGAGGTCCCTTCTGAGCCCTAATGATTCTGTGACGTAGTGTTGCACACTGGAGAAATGTTTTTAGTGCTTTAAGTCAAAGACACTTATAGAGGTTGAGTCTTTACAAGTGAATTGGATGGATGCTATATAAATTTAAGGTTTCAACATTTATTTTGTTAGCTGGTTAAAATGAGAGCAGTTAGAGAAAATACAGTTATATTCGCTTTAGAGCATATTTATTATTGTATTCTCAGAAATCTAAAGACAAATGTGTTTCAGCCATTGTGTGCACGGTACAAATTCTGGGTTTACAGAAAAGAGGTTGACATTGGTCTGATGGCTTCAAGATGAATGGAGATGGTGTTTGATTAAATAACTGAGAGAAAATAAATAGCATTTCAGAATTTATGCGGTTAGGATGAAGAATTTATTGTATATACAGTTAAGCAACTCTACTGTAAATGTACTTCCTCTTTAAAGAAAATGAATACAGTAATCAAAATAGTTCTAGCATGGAAACTACAATACAGACAGGAACTTGGCTTAATCAGAAATTAGTTATTTGACTCAAAAGGATACAGACTCTGAAACAACAAATCGCAAGTTGCATTATTAACCAAGGACAGTAAAAAACTGTACAGTACAAGCAACACATTACAATAAGTTATGACCAGTAAGGCAGTCTTTCTCATTTAGGACAAAAGAGATAAAGGGAAAGGTACTAAAATCTCATAAATCCACCATATCTCTTTTCCATCTCTGGCACCTCTTTGGAATAAGTTTCCCCATCTTCTAAAGGGAGAATGGAGTCGGCAAAGCGCTTAAGAAACCCACCGTATCGCTTCTGGTAATCCAGCCACCATTCTGGCCTGCCCACTCTTCTCATGAAACCACCATATCTCTTTTGCAGCTCTTTGGCTTCATCTTCCAATTCAGGGCTGCGCTTTATGCTTCTCATGAAACCTCCATATCTTTTGCTGATGTCCCCATCATTTTCATTTACCTCTTGGTAATGCCCTGCTTCCAGGTTGTCCCCTGTTCCTAGAAGCTCCTTCAGTAGATCAGAGGAATTAGCAAGGGCATCATCATTTGAATCTTTCTTCATAAACCCTCCATACCTCTTAGCCAGGATTTCTCCTCCATTAGCTTCATCCTCTGGTTCTACCCTGTAGAGCTCATCCATTTTCTTCATGAACCCCCCATATCTTTTCATGAAGCCTCCATACTTCTTTGCGAGCAAGTGGTTCTCATCCAGCTCTTTTTTGTCTCCTGGAGCAATGTTGCCATCCTCAGAAAGATCCAGCTTTGCCAGTTGCAGGAGCTCTTTGCAGGTCTCCCAGGCTTTGGCAGAAGGCAGCTTTCCTTCACATTCTAGAGTACATGCCTGAAAAATGGATGTGGTTTACTGAGAAGGATTTGCTAGCAACAAACACCTCACTGCCAGCTTGTCTTAGCTTTACTTCTATTCAAAAGACCATGAGCAAGCCTCTCCTGTGAGAGGCTTGGAAAGAAAAGTTCTTTGTGAACAGATGGTTTGGTACTTGTGTTTTCTGAAGTTCTGCAAGTCCCTCTTTGAGGGACGTGGTGCTCTTCACTCTAAGAGACACAATACAGATTTTGGGACCTGTATCACAAAATCATTTTGGCTGGAAGAGGCATTAAAGATCATGTCCAACCATTAATCCAGCACTGCCATGTCACTGCTAAACCATGTCCCTCAGCATGACGTCTATGTCTTTTAAATACTTCCAGCACTGGTGACTGCATGACATCCTTGGGCAGCCTATTCCAATGTTTGGCAACTCTTCCAGTGTAGAAATTCTGTCAAGGCTGCTCCTGTGTTTCTGTTTCAAAGGACAAGTGCTTTCCCTGCACCTCCCCTATGCCTGGGTGCATTCTTATAAATTTTTTTTATTTACTAACAATAAGCTAAGACCCAATTCTGATTCGCTTCATAAAGCAAAAGAGGATCCAACCTTCTTAACTAGACGTAGCACTCAGAAATTTTAGGTAATAACATACTTACAGCACATACTGTTGTTGCAAAGAAGCCAGCTGTGCTGTCCTGTTCAGAGCCTTCAAGTCTAAAGCTACAATTCTGTCTGTTATCATTCGTTTCTCTTCATGGAACAGATCATTTCAATGACTACCAAAAGCAGAAAATTGGGCAAGATTGAACCTCAGTTTTTGCTTGTTTGACACACAAAGTAGTGACCATCAGAACCGGGGAAAAAAATCCTTAAACTGTGTTGCTTCTGACTGCAATGAAAAATTTTCAGGCTATGACATTAAAAAGGTTTTCAGTACCTGATGTGTAGCTCATAACCTGCCATGTAAAGGTAATAACACATGTATTAGCTGCTCCTCTCTCAGTCGTGTTGGGGGAATTTATTTCTTGTGAAGCCATGTTCTTCAGTTGGAAAAAGAGCAAATCCAGTGAGCTTTTTCTTTCCTTGCCTATGGGTTTTATACCACAATAATGGAACAAGGAATCATCAATATTTTCAGTAAGAAAACATTTTGCCTGTAAATTATATTTTCTGAGTATCTCAATATGCTTTAAAAAGGCGAAGTTAAAGCCCAGCCTATCTTTCTCTAATAGCTAATTGATCAGCTCTCTACCAGCCTTAGTCTGTCAAGCCCAATTCTTAGTCTGAGAAATTTGTATACGATTTTCACTACGATCAAAAGAACACTGAAGTTATTTATGTATTTTCTAAAAATAATTCATTAATTTTAACTGGCAGTATGTGCTGCTTGTTACGTACTGTATTTATGCTGTAAAGAAAACGTAATCTCAGCTTCAGCCTGACTTTGAAATGACTCTAAATGAAAACAAGAATAAGTCTCTGCTTCTTCCCTTCTCTATTAGTTTAAATAGCTCGCTGTGGCCAAATCAACATATACTATCTCATAGGTGTGGATGACCATGTCCAACAGGATGAAATCAGTTATGATGTTACTAGATGCAGCTGTCTAGAAACACTTATTTCTAAAAGCTCTATGTATGTGTATGCAGGATATATGATACAGCTCATGGCTTCTCTTTCTAGTACAACTACTGCGTGTTGTTACAGAACGAGACTTCTATTCGTTCCTGAGTAATTGCTAAAGGTTTTCAAGAGAGAATATCACTACATCATACTCCACAATTCACATCTCCCTTCTTTCGAAAGAGCAAGCTAACATTGTTTTCCCTAGCGGTCATTAAAGTTTAATCGTGAGCTGATGTGTAGGAAAGCTAACAGTATAGAGAACTGTTTTGTTGACTATCCTAGGAATATTGCCCTCATGAACCTGTCGTGACTAATAGGGTAAGCAGAGTTACTCTGTGCCTGCTAATTCTGTGACTCTCTCTGTGAGGTTCTTTCCCAGTTTTCGGGCGCATCTGCCGCTTTTCAGGTGCCTGCAGACGGCTCAGCGTGCGGAGACTCCGCGTCAGGCGTCCGGCACCTCCCGTCAAGTCCCATACAGGATCCCCTCGCCCTGCCCGGGCTGCGGTGCCCAGTATGGACCTTCCCATTCTCACCTTTCCCCAGCTTTTCCCTTGGTCCCCAGAGGCTGCGTGGCACGGGGTGTCCCGTCCCCCTCCTCGAAAGTCTCCAGTGGGTAATGGGCAACGGGAGGGACGTGCGGACGGGTTCGGGGGGATTCTGCTCGGAGTTCGATGCGTTTACATCTGGCTCCAGCACGCCCCTCTTTCTTTGCCCTCTCTCAGGACGTTTCCCCCGCTATTTCTGTCATTTCGCAAGTTTGCCCAGCCCCTCCCGCAGGGAACCTCGTCCCGCCCGTCCCCTGTCCCTCTTACCAGAGGGTGGATGCCGGCGCGGGGTCCGAGCAGGCGATAGGAGCAGGCAGCACAGTCCTGCCCGCAGTCTCCCCGCACCCCCGGGAGCAGGAGACAGGTGCTGAGGGCCAGCAGCGAGCACCCGAGTCGCAGCAGCATAGCCATAGTGCTGCGGGAAGAAGAAGGGGGTCACTTCGCATCCTTGTAGGCATCCCCCCGCCCCGCACCCAGAAGGTCCCGTCCCGTCTGAGCGCTTGTTCCCCCTTCACAGGTCCACAGACTCACTTCATCCAGCCCATCCCCTGGAATCCTTTCCCAACGCGGAGCCCCGACGGCGGGCACTTGCCCCGGCAGAACCGCCCCCGCCCCTCGGATCCTATCCCCGATGCCCGGTCACTCACACACCGGCTCCCCTCGGGCTCCCGGGGGTCTCTCGGGCGGTGAGTTCGGCTCCGGAGCCGCAGTAGTTTATAGCGAGACCCAGCCGCCCCGGAGAGAGATCGCGGTGGGCTGCCGAGGAACTCGGGGGTGCCGAGCCGAGGGGTCGCTGCCGGGAGCCGGTGCGGGTGCAGCAGCGGGTGCAGGAGGCGGCACTTTATAATTAGTGAACGCGGGCAGAGCGCGGGCTCCCCCAATCGCCGTNGAGCATTTCTGACTTTGGTGTGCTGAGATTTTTTTAGTTTGGGGACTATTTGATTTTTTTTTTCCAATTTTTTTGGTGGCCTTCTCGCTATGCCACCTTGCCAAAAGCCCAGGCGGCTGGTATTGTGGGTCCTTAGCTCATGTCTTTGCCTTCCCTGCCTGAGTCTCGGTAAAACATTTTGCTTGGGGTAAAATGCGACTGGGAAGGAACCAGAGGCAGGCAAAACTCCAAGGACTTCTGCAGGGTTCTCAGCCCCAGCAGCTCCCTGCGTTGTTTGACATCCCGGGGAAACAGGAGTGATGACTCTGATCCTTGGCACCTCTTATTTGCAGAAGGCTCTGCCCCAGCTCTGCTAAGCTGCATTTCTGTGAGTGCCAGAAGCCACTTTCTATTTCCAGCCCAAAAGAATTTCCAGCTGATTTATATTTATCTTCTTTTGGTGTTTTCCTTCAGTTTAAAGAGTATTGCTCTCCTTCCTGATGTGTTTTTGGGCTGGGATTATTTTCCCTAGTCCTCATTTTGCTGAAGGGAACACGCTGCTTGTTTTGAGATGAGCCCTTCTTCATTTGTTGTACATGGATTTCAACATTTCTGGGCATGAGTGATGGGAACAGTATACACACTATATTGGTTGAAATTTCCTTAGGGCGTAATGCATAATTATCTCCTCTAGAGGAGGAAGACTTTACCTCCTCCAATCTCATTTGCCTTTCCTAATGTTGCAGTAAGTCCTGGTCACACACTCATTTGGTAAGTGAAATACAGCCAGGTCTTTATCCTTCAGAGCAAGCAGAAAATCCACTAGTGTCATTATATGGGAATCATGTTTTCTGCCACCTGTTAGTCTTTACATCAGTGATCTGACTCAGATCAAGGATGCTGGAATGAACGTCTGGATTGTCAGAGACACATCCATTGAAGCCAAAGGCAGAGCTCTCGTGTATGATCGGTGTACATCAGAAGAGACTCATTCTTTCTTTATGTAGCAGTATTAGCCAGCACTGTGAGTTAACCCTCAAGAGAAGAGGTAGACATTTTAAAAAGCATCCCAGTGGGTGTATTGATGTTAGCACCTGAGGGATCCACATTTGGAGCAATGCGTGAGTTGCCGTGCCACTGAATCAGCAGCAGTGCTATAAAGTTTGTTCCTAAAACAGTTAGGGAAGCACTGACTAACACCTAGGAGAGGGGTTGGTTTTGTGATGAGCATAATCAGATTAATCCTCTAGGTCAACCACTGACCCTCATCTCTGCTGTCATTTATTAGCTTGCACTCATGGTGTGATGGGACACCAGTATGGTGATTTTTCCTCCTGCAGGGCAGATCCTATGCCCTTGGGCCAATTGGCTCCTGCTTTCATTGTTCTCTGCACGCAGCAGTTCAGCCTGAACACTCAGCTCCTCGGTCTGTCACTGCCTTCAGTAGTATTTATTGTCGCTTACTGTTTTTAAGCTGGTTATGATGGAAACCCAGCCAGCGTCGGAATCTCACTATGTGCATCTCACAGAGATGCAGATAGTCCCTGTAGATAACATACAGGCTGTAACTGGACAAGACAAAGGGGGAAGCAAGTGTAAAGCATATCAAAGGACCAAACTAAAGGCATGTAAATTATGTGTAGGAAAGAAGGGTTATTTTACAGTGGATAAGCCTTATGGGTGCTGATGGGGACCGGAGAAGAGGAAAGGATAGGAAGAGACAGGGTATGAAACTGCAGGTTGTATGAGGGTCTCCAGGGCTTGTCAGGGTGGGGAGTGGGAAGAAGGTCTTGGAACAATCCTCATTCTGCCTTTCTTCAGTGTAGCAGTTTTTGCTTCAAAGTCCTCTCCTTGCTCCTGAAAGATGCTAATATTCACAGAAAATGAGTAGGAGTAATCTATAAAATATTTCTTGAAGAACTTACTTCTCCCTTTGTTAGCAGATGAAAGATCCATAATTCCCAGCATGAGTTCAATTTTATGTGAAGAAAGGATTCTTTGCAGAAAGAGAGGGAAAACAGGAGACAGTTTGAAAAATTTGGACAAAATATTGCAAAGCAAAAACTGCATAAGGAAAATCAATGGAGGACTGAGAAGCAAAGAAATAGGGAGGCATAAAAAGAAAGACAATGCTTTTCACAGCAGTAAAGATTGAAATTTGTTGCTCCCTGGGGAATTAATGATAAAAATGTCCATCCTGGTGTGGATAAAAACTTCAAAATACTAAAAAAACATGTTTGCACTATGGTAGTGCTTATGCCCTCAAGAACACAGTTGCCCTACAGCTTCTCCAGATGAAATAATCTTTATTTTACTGATTGAGAGCACAACTTGAATGACTTTACAAAGTCTTTCTAAAAGTGGGCAGCTGAGTTGGAAATGAAATCTCCCTCCCTTCAGTTTCACATCAGTATCAGCTTTCCTTTCTGAACTATACTCATCAGGCTAATAAAGTTGCTACCAAATCGTTCGGTGAAGATGGATTTATGTAAATGTGAAGGAAACATGCTGTTAGCACCCCAAGTAACCCTTCTCACAGCTGAAAGCCTTCTCAATAGGATTGAAATGAGGAACTGGGAACATAAAACAAAATCTTGATATTTATGTCAGCTGAGTGCAAAAGATCAGGGCATTTCTTGAGAGTGAACAGTCAGGGTCCAGTTTGCTCAGCCTAAATGGGCTTGATTTTGAATGGACCATACATAACTGCTATCTGAACTGAGGAAAGCATCACAGCTCAGCTCTCCTTCACCAAAAACCATCAAAGCAATGTAGCAACATGAGTAACTGATGTATAGATACCTGGTATGCATTGCTGCTTTAAAAATATCTTTATTAAGTTGTGTCTAGTGTAAGCAGAGGAACTGGGATACAGAAAGAAACTTCACATATGGTTCACATAGCTTTGCCCAAACACACCTTTACAGGACAGAGTTGTTCCAATACTCCCCTATCTCTGTGCATCCCTTAGTGTATATCAAAGCGTGCCATTTAAGATACGAAGAAATAAGACAGACGTCAGTGATATAGACACCTCTGTACCCAGCTGGTGAAGAGAATTCTGTATAAAGGACTGCAGTGCTAAACTGTTAATCTCAGACAAAGCTAGGTCTTCTCACTATTTTTATACTTGAACAAATGACAATTCTGTGTAGAAGATGATCTAGTGGTGATGACATTTCTTCACTGACAGTTACTGTCCCTCTCTTGTGGCTGATGCTGTGCAGCACTCCAAGTGGGGAGGAGGTTTCACACGTGGTTTCCTGAGTGAAATGAAGCCTATGATGTGTATTTAGTGCAAAACATAACAAACACCATTTTTGGTGCTTTTGTTTACTTGCAATTGAATCAGACAAGAATGAAGCAGAGAGGTTTATACTCCATGGAGGTACATGGAGGTTTACTTTATGATGTGCTTCTCTGTTCCTCACAGGCACATGAATATCTGCACTCCCTGGTTTCCCAGAGAAGGCCTAAACTGCAGAATGTGCTGCAGAGTTAAGTAGAGCAAACGATATAAAATCTGTATTGGTTATAAATGCATTACATTGCTCATCTCCACAGAGGCCTGGGAGGGGTATATTCCAATAAAATAAGAAGAAAACGGGGTACTCAGTAACAAAATACACTTTGATGGAATCCAGGCACAGCGATTATTATTAAGACAATAACTGCTCCACATGAGTACAGTGATTTATCCTCTTCTTTCTTTTTTTTAATTAAGAGAACTCATCCATGAGCTACAAAGGCGGTATTAGATTCCATCTATGAAAAGGACTGCAGGGTCTGATGCATGGAAGGATTAGCTGAAAATTGTAAATGAGAGATTTTGATCACATCAGTCATATTAAGAAAAACAAACAAGCATAGACTAAATAATGCCTCTGGAGTGGAAGCTTTGGCTGTTTTCCCATTATTCACACTCAGACAGCAGAAGTTTGCAGCTTTTTCCCGCAGTCCCAGCCTTGCGGTCTCATTGCTAGTATTTTATTGCCCAGTTGGGGAGTGCTGTGTTCACACTTTAGCACAATGCTCTAAACAAGTTGTTTTTGCAGGCTGGAGCTGTGAGACAGCTCGACGGGTGCCATGCAGGTGGGGGAAAGGCTGGCTAGATTCCCCACTGTGCTCCTCAGGGGCACAGCTTGGTGCTGTGAGGAGGCAGAGGTGACTTCGAATTTCCAAGTGAAATGAAGCCTAGAACCATAGTTTAAATGTGTGTTGGTAGTTGTGATTTCCAGTGGCCTCTCTTTTCAGAGCACAGAGATCTTTCTACCCCCACCACAACCTGAACACAACCTCTTTTGTGCCATCTTCGGGTCATGAAGGCAAGAGTGAAGGCTCATGTGTGCCCGAGATGACTCGGGTAGCAGTGAGGCTCACAATTGTTATGCCTCTGAATTTTGTTATACCAAGGAATTTCTCCCATCCGCACTGGGATTCGACTGCGTGCTGTTGAGGTTGTAGCATACAGCCTGTGTGCAAGACATAGAGCTTTTTGTGGTCCTACACAATACCCTGGTCTAGTGGTGGACTACATTCCTCAGCTGTCATGCTAATTTATGACAGCGTTCACCGTAGATTAACTACAGCTACAGCTGTAATCCCTGCAGAACTGCAAGTACTGAAGAGACCATCATAGAGTCTTTTATGTTGAAAATGACCTTAAAGATCATGGAGTCCAACCATTAACATAACTCCACCAAGCCCACTGCTAGAACATATCCTTAAGCTCTGTATCTACATAACCTTTAAACACATCCAGGGTCCAGACACCTGTCTGGGATGTTCATGCAGAAAATGGAGTGGGAAAGGCGCATGAAGCAGAGGGGTGTCACAAGCACCATGTGAAAACTCCACCATTTTCTTTTCATTTTTCAGTTGTTTTGCATGGATTGGGACTTCAGTTATGTTCCACTAAGTGTTTTCAGTGGAAGCAAGGCTGGGGGTTTAATTAACCAATTTATCTAGCTAGGACAGGGAAGAATATGCTGACATAAGATTACAATAGTATTTGAAAATGAAGTACCAAACATGATAACCACATTCCTTCACTTTATATGTTTGACCCATTCCACTGGCAGCTGTCTGTACTTCTTTGTGCTTTGTATTTCTACTAAAAAATCCTGGAAACTGGACTCTGACCTTTCCCTTCTCCTTTTACTGATCTGTGTTCTTTATCTTTAAAGCTGCTTGCTTTATACTTGAAAGTAATTTCATTTCTCCTGCTGCATAATTGAACACTCCAGAAAGTAAAAAGCCAGCTGAGCCCTTATTGCTTTTTCTGTGCAGAACTGGTGAAAATGGAAGCTGAAACTGTGAATTTGTCTGGGGCCCAGGTTTAACCTGAAGATTGAATTTATGCAGAAGCTGAGAAGATCCTCAGTGATCGTGGAAGCAGAAGAATTATCTCAGTCAGTGAAAATGTAGATGTAGTGGCAGATTTCACAAAATAGAACATAGACTACAACAACAGAAATCTCACTGTACTAGAATGCTACATTTTAAGCAGAAATAAGTTGTACTTCAACTTATTCAAGAGCATCATAGAGAATGAATGCTGTAAGCAGACAGATAATTCACAGAGAAGAAAAACTGGTTTAGGATAAAGTAGAATGAGAAAGTCACCACTGTGAAGTTTTTATGAGATTAGGCTAGTGTACGTCATAAAACCTCTCTCTTCCTCTGACTTTCCTGCTCTTCCCTGGTGGGCATTCCCCACTGCCCTGCCGAGGCAGACCCTCCACCTGCTTTTAAGAGCATCTGAGTAACTGCCTTGTCACCTAACCCAGGTCTTCAGGACAAGGCGGGGTTTTGTCATGGGACACAAGGACCTGAGAGAAATAATTCACTGAAATGAGAACAAGCGTCCAAAAACACAGCAGCAAAGTTTCTGTGCTACAAAGTTGACTAAAGTGCTCTGCTATTTTCTTGTGGCAGTAAGTAAAATGACTCATTTGTCTAATAGGTTTTTTGGGTCTTTTAATGATTTGAATTATGCTGCAATTTGCAGAGTATTTAGGATTGGTCTGGTGTATACTTTGTGCTAAAACTGGATGTACTGTGTGTGCCAACACAGTGATGCCAGAATTTGGACAGCTTTCTTTACTGGTGCTTTCCTGCTGGTTCTTTTGATGTCAGCTTAGTTTTGAAAAGCAGTAGGCTTGTTATTCGAAAGACTGCAAAAATAAATATTAATGAATATCCTGAAAATGATAGGAAGCTAAGCAATGTGGAAAAAATAATTTACATCAGAATTTACATCAGAATTGGTCAACGGATCAAAATACCACTGCAAACCAGCAGAAGGAAGTGGGAGGCTTTCAAGAAGATGCTTCTAGGCAAGGTTGACCACTATCACGGGTGTGGCTGTTCAGCTCTTGGCTTCAGCACCTGGTGCTAGAGCTGCCTGTTGTCTCACAGCTGCTTTGCTTCCCTTTGAAGCTAGGATGCATAAAGCAATTCCCACATGTAAGGGCTGAGTGTCATTTAGAGCCTCGGCCTGTTGGTTTTACCCTGTTTAGGCACAGCACAAATTGTGCAGCATAGCTGCAGATGGTGGAGGGTTTTGCAAGGGACCCACGTGAGATGTCCTCTTCTAAATGCATCTGAGAAGTGAAGTTTTTTTTGCCATGGTACATTTCTGCTGTTGTTAGGACAATTACAGAACCTCTGACAGTGCCCAACAGTTGAGTTTCTGGTTCTTCTGTTAATGCCATTTTTGAATTCATGACCAGAGTTGTAGATAGGATCCCAACATGAGTTGCATGCATGTAAATCTACTGAAAGGATGTGTGAGGTAAACTAACTGTTTACATCAGTAAACGGTAACTACAAAGGTAAAGCTCAGGGGTAGAGCTGACAAGGGAAGATGTCAGATAAAATGCTTCATTAGTGTAATTTCTGAGTTTTAAAAAAATTAAGTGTTTGTGAAATTCTGCTAGACAATGGGAGTAATTTCTGCTTTATCTTGACTTCAGACTTCTTGTCTTCAGGGTGCTTGATGGCCTCTGTGTTCTCTACATCCAAGCTGGAGCTCCCTGTCTTTATGTGTAGTGGGCCATGGCAATGTGGATATCTCTGATTAGCTCTGACTGGATCTGCATCTGCAGAAATAGAAAGCAGAGACAGGAAAATGTATATGGCACAACCTGCTTTTTTCAATCTTCCCAGTTATTTTATATTGTGGTAGAAAGCTCCCACCCATTATCAGGTTTAGTCTGATATCCATGTTTGTGTGATCCTTGGTCACAGGTCATCAAAAGGTACTTTGAAATGGATCAGATATTAATGAATTAATTTTCTTTTACCAAATATTGCAGTAAAAATACTGAATAAAATATAAGTTGTATGGAGCAACATGAAGTTCAAAGCAATGTGTTGACATTACCTCTTAATAATGTCATCAGTTGAAAGTTTCCCTACATGATGACTTGGAGTTTCCTCACAAGATTACAGCTATATATATATCTGCAGAATCAGTAATGCCCATTAATACACACATAGAAATAAGTTGTGCAAACGTTTCTACAGGATGAGCACCTTCCTATAAGCCTGAAAGCAATAATCAAACTGAATTGGATGTTTTCAAATGCAAAATTAATACAGTATTATAAAACTCTTCATTTAAGTTCTATGAAGGTTTATGGCTAATTTCTATGTGGCTGTACATTATTCAGTTTGAGGAGGCTGATTTGAAAGAGATTGAATTTTCATCATGTACTCCCTCTTTGATCTTGAGAAAAGAAACTCTTTGCTTTGAGTTGTGAGTAGTATCTGTTGTGCAGTTACCTGAGTTGCAAATTAGAACATGTGAAAGTTGAGTGATCTAAGTCTTGAACATCAACTTAAAATAGAAAGCAATCACAATATGTTACAGAAAAAACCCTCATGACATTAGTACCCATGATAATATTCACTTTCTGAGTTACTTCTTTTTGGTCAATGTTTTAGGAGTGGAAGGGTCATTTACTGTGCTGGGCTTCTTGAGTGCCCCCCAAATACCAGCATTTAACTCTCTCTTTATTTATCTTTCTTAATATCTCTCAAATAATTAAGATCCCATGTCTCAGTCCCATGAGGAATCATTTTTTGGAGAGTATTTGGCAGAGGATTTCTGAAGGGAGTCACCCTTTAGAAATGTAGTGTCACTCTCTTGGCTGGTCCAGATTCATGTAGCTACAGCGATATCCTATTTCGTATTCTAGATGAAGTTCAAAACTACTTTCCCTTGCCTGTGTGTCATGTACTAATGTTAATACTTTTCCAGCCTGCCAGTTTTTATGGCACTGATCTTTTTAGTTGCTATGCATCATTTGATTTAATTCCATTGCAGACAGTGATTTATAGCTGCTTTATTATAAAGAAAAACAGTCAGGAAAGATGAAGATAAATGCATGGCTCTGAGTAGTGACATTATAGTGAGCTAACATCTGATGTACCTTTCAGAGAAACCTTTTAACATAATGAAGTGCTTAGACTGTTCCCCAAAATTAAAGTTGCATATGAGGTTAGTGGTGGCACCCCTGTTGCTTGACTCAGTTTCAGCTGGTTGATTTGCTTATGCAGAGGGGGAACAGTATATCAGTGCAGTCAGGGAGTTTAGGAAAGGGTCACTCCACCTCTTATTTTAATGCAATGAGAATGTACCTATCAATATCTATAAACTGAGGATAAGCTTTGCAGACCTTGTTAATTCTGTTTCTATTGGCAAAGACAAACTAATCTGAAAAGAATCAAGAACAATGTGATTTGTTTTACAATTCAGAACAGTTTTGCTCAGGAATTTTTTTTAATCCATAGACTTCCTATCCAAGCATCATAAAGTACTTGCAGGGAGCAAACTAGACAGTCCAATTGCTGCAAGGACAGTACTCTGTGTGGTTTAGGAAAGAATGTGTTCTATCACAGTATCACAGTATCACAGTAATGATGAGGCTGGAAAAGACCTTAAAGATTATCCAGTCCAATCTAAATCCAACTAAACCAAGTAAACCTAATATCTGACATCTAGATCATGCGTTCTGCGGCATTTCATACAGCTGCCATGTTACCTGAATCACTGCCTTCTTATTTATGATTATTCTATATACCATTCACTCCTGTGTGTCCCCACATGCTTTGAACTTTGCTGGTCTTACTTTGTTGATTTTCTCTAATCTCTAAAAATATCAGTGGAGGTGATCCTCACCTGAAGACCTACTTCAGATACCTAAACTTTTCAATGGTGAGCTCCGCAAAAACTGGGTGTTTCCTTGTTATCTCAGTTTCATGCCATAACCTGCTCTCATGAGGATTATCTGTTGCTGTAAGCCAAGGCTGTACATGACTAGTGAGAAGATCAGAACCTTGTGATTCCCATTTCCTTATCTTCATTTTCCATTTAATGTTTACATTGCTGCATCTCAGGCAGCATTACAGAATAGACGACTATTTCTTTTGCTGTCAAAACACAGAGCCTATGTGGCCATATTTTTATGTGTTGGTGTAGACAGATTTGAAGGACTTCTCCTGTCTTGAACACAAAATTTGTGTGCTATGGATTCTGAATGTCACTTTAATTTGGTTAAATTTGAGTTGCATATTAACCATAAATATTGATATAACTAAAAAAGTAAAGCCATTCTTTATATTTAAATAGGTTTTTACATTTATTTTAAAGTCAGCTGTAGCATTGTCTTCCTTGAGTTTTCCTCTGTCACGTGGCAGCATTACTGGTTCTATTGCAGATGTGACCTCATGCTTCATGTTGATAGAGAAAAAAGCTTTTCGATTTCTTGAAGTTTCCAAATCAATTCTGTAAACAAGTTTTAAAAATGTAGGTAATGGCAGATAATGATCAGCAAATGTTAGCTGCCTGTCACAGGAATTGTTTATGAAAACAAGAAAGCTGTGTCTAAGATGCTGTTGGTAGCATCATGGAGATGAAATTTTATTTCCATCAATTAGACAATGAAATCTTTTACTATTCAAGGACAGGAGAGAGAAACTGTCAACTCTTCGTAACACAAATTTTTAACATTTTCATGCCAGAAGAGGTAGGTGAAGTCAAGAATAAATGTAAGTGATTATAGATTTCAGTTAAAGGAATCAGAGCTTTGCCTAAGTCGTGCCTGCATTTGTCAAATCCAGGACAAGCTCTGTAAACCCTGGTAAATAATTTGGAACTGTAGTTTGCAAGGCTCACTCAGACTAAGGTTATCTTTGCAGTAAATTATTTCTCATCCATCACTCCCTCCATCTCAGGTTTATTGCAAGACAGACTTGATAAGATGGGATTAGTTGCACAAAGGGTAGCTTTCCTGCATTTCAGCCTGCACTTCATAGTCTCTTTTCTGTGCTCCTTAAAGTGAAAAGCAATTTTCTCTATAGTAAATCGGTCCATATGGAACCTGCCCTTGGAATGTAACCTGGATTTCAAACTCAGTCAATAGAAAAGCCAGGCAGAACATTAGCTTGAATGTCCGGCTTAATAATATAAATCTCAGTGTAGAAAAATGTTTATTATTCTTACTTTAAAGGTGACTTTGAAGGAGTGAGAATCAGTGTTTGTTCATCACATGTAGGTCTAAAAAACCCTGTCTGTCTCATCTAAAGACACAGCAAAGAAAGAAGCTATCCTGCTGGCATGTAGAAGTGCTGGAGAAAATGGGCTACTGGCCAGATAAAAAAAGCCACAACTCAGTGCCGGGTGAAACTAGCCAATAACAGGCCAACAGCAGGGAACCTTATGGGTAAGGTGAGGAGTGCTTTCAAACTGAAAGAGGATAGATTTAGGTTAGATCTTAGGTAAAAAAGCCTCCCTGCTAGTGCTGAGGCACTGGAACAGGTTGCCCTGAACTGTGGATGCTCCATCTCTGCAGTGCTCAAGGCTAGGTTGGATGGGACTCTTGGCAATCCAGTCTAGTGAAAGATGGTCCTGCCAATGGCAGGGGAGTTGAAAGCAGGTGATTCTTGAGGTCCCTTCCAACACAAACCATTGTATGATTCTATGGTTCTATGATGTATTGATTCTAGGTCAGAGTGCTGAAATGACAGAGGATAGTCATTAGTGGGATGTCCAGAAGGAAACAGTGGCCAAGTGATACTGATTTATGTGCAGCAGCTTGCAGACACAGAGGAGCAACAGAAGCAACAACAGATTAACACATTGTGAATGGTCATTATTCTTTTGAGGAGTTCCATATCTCAGGAGCAGCTCTGCCATCTGTAGATCATGAAGATTTCATGATTTATTCCAACCTACATGAAATTTTCTCAGATTTTAGTTATTTATGACAAATATGCCAGAAATTCCAATCTAATTCTGTGTTGTCTAGTGTTACAAGCATCACAGTACCACAGTGTGGTACATGGGCCAGGTGGTGCAGCTGTGTGTGAGTGTAAGCTGCTGCTGTCTCTTGTATACTACTCCCTGAAGAAGCAGTGTGTATGTCCCTGCATACAACTAATGCTTTTTATAATCACTATGTTCATTCAGTATACATAAAGATATTTAACATTACTTTTATAATGAGAGAGAAAATAAGATAAGTAATGAGTTTTTATTTGAATCCCATGTACCCAAGAATGAGCACTTACTTGCTGGCTTTTAAAGAGATAGAGCCTTTGCAACTCATGGTAAATAAATGAGAGGAAAGCCATAGTTAGTAAGTCTTTATCATCACAAAATACCAATAGAAATGTTAATTTCTCTTTCAAGTCAATCCCTATCTCTGTTGCTCTGAAAAGCAAAGGCATCCTTTTTTGTTGCCAGGTGATGAGAGTGAAAATAAGATTTCTTTGACAAGGAATAATATCAATAAATGAAGATGAAAACCACCCATTTTCCTTTTACCACTGATATCATGAAGGAGTCACTTTAAGCATAATGAAAAAGGTCACACTTATGACATTTTAAGCTACCATCAGCATGGAAAATATTATTTCCAGATAATCATCATACAAATCAACGCTAAGGTCTAATAAATATCTTCTTGAGCCGCATCCTTTTAGTAAATCCCATTAAGGTGGTACATATATTATGTGCTGTTAGTATGAAGTTATAAAATTCTACTTCATTGAATTTTACATGAGGAGAGGAACCTTCGGCTCTTTTCCATTTTGCCTTTTCAGCTCTCTTTCCATTTTGCCTTAATCATTTAGACTGTAGGACTTTTGTTTTGCTGATGTATGTGTAAAGATGAGAACTGGTTAAGTTTGATTAATTTGTTCTGCCATATGGTTGACATTTCACCAAGAAACCTGCTAAGAACTGCTCATTTAAATTGAAAATGTTAGTTGTGGAATTTCAGATAGCGGGTTTAAACGAGGAAAGCAGAATACAGTGGAGAATATGTCAGTAATTGTCAAGTGACATAAATACCAGCCTACATTTCCAGCATTTCATTTGCTGCTTCCCACCACGCTTCATTTCTCATTAAAAACCTCTAGTGTTCAAGGTGGGGTTTATGAAATGACTTTCTGTGCTGCATCTTGTCACACGTGGGCAAAACTATCTATCTGAATTTCCTCCTTCAATTCCTAGGGTTTCAGAAAAACTTAGATTCCATTTGAAGTTCTTTTTTTCATTCCTGTATGCATCATTCCATCTAGATCCATCAGCTCAGATGCATCAATCCAGTGAAAGATGTAAGTTGTGACATAGATTTTGTTGTTGCTGTTATTCTGAAGGGGAGTCCTGCAGAATACCTGGGAAGGGTTTACATTTTCTTCAAGCTCCTAGATAACCAAAGCAGTTTTCCTGCTTTTCAGTAGCAGCAGTTGCACTAGGTGAGAGTGGATTCCATCAAGTAATTCTTAACCACATTTTTCAGCTTTAAAATTTTGGCTCCTGTTATAGCCTGCTGGTTTTATGACCAGAACTTGATGTTAAAGTGATTCAGGTAGCCATTCGGGTTCATCCAGTTATGAAGCCAACACCTGGGCTTTAGAAGCAGCATGTTGTTTTAAGGACATTCCAGGGATGGAGAATGCTCTGATCATTTCCATAGCGTTTTCCAGTAATTAGCCCCTCAACACATAATTAAGCAGTGGTCCCTACTTTTAGATTTTAATTTTTTTTATTTTTTTGCTGAGCACCCAATCCTTTTAATCCTCATCCTGCAGGATTACACAGCCTTTCCTAGCTGATGTTTTCTTTCTGGGGCAGTACTTATTCACCGTAATTAGATCTTCTCTAAATGAACTTTTTCAAGTCAGCTGCTAACTCTGTCTTCTGTGGTCTCTCACATGAAAGGATTTTGTCCATCTTTTAAGCAAGCCTTGTCCTCCCTCTGGTTAACTAATATGTTTAAAGAATATTGATCCTAGAAGTGGACATGTCATTCCAGTGCTGATCTCTATCAATGTTGTGATCTTAGAGAAAGAAATCGGTCCTTTCTGACATAATTCTTTTATTGTATTGACAAGCCTTAACTGCCTTTTCCTGTTGGTAAATGCCTCAAGGTGGAATGTGTAATTACTTCAGCTTATACCTGGAAAATAGTCAGCCTGTCTCTAGCATAAGCTGGATCTCATAAAACCCCTTTTATGCTAAACTAAATAACCTTCTTTTGTGGCTGGTTTTGTTTGGTTTTTTTCTTTTGCTTTCTTTTTTTCCCCTCTCTTCCAACAGAATCCCAAATTCTTAACAATCTACAGATTTCAAGTTTCCCTTCAAAACTGATGAGCTGCTTCCTTTCTGCCCCTCTAATTTTTAAAGTCAGGTGTGTCACAATAGCTTTGACTGGGCAGTGTTCTGTGTGATGGATGATCTAAGTCCTGTGCAAACTCTGGAGACAATCTGCAAGTTTACGAAGCAGAAGCAGAGATAACCATGGGATAGCAGCCCTCAAAATTCACTCTCAAACTCTGCAGATATTCTGACTGAAACTGAGCAGTATTTGAAGCGAATCACACTGCTACCTGCAGAACTGCACGTGCAGCATGGTATTGCTCAATGTGACTGAAATGGAAATATTTGGTCCCGGATAAAATTTACTTATGCTAGTCTCCCTTTGCCCTGATTTTAATAATGAAGGAAATAGAACTGAGCCTGGTGATTTCTCTTGTTTCATTCTCCCCAGTCCACTGAGAACTCTATTTAGTGCCATCCCACTGGCGCCATGTCCAGGTATCTGATAGTTATCTTGTTAACAAGATGATTTATGATTTTATTCCTCCCAAGTGGTTCGTACTGCACACAATCTTTTGACAATAACTGTCAAATTGAAAGGGCTTAAGTACAGTTTTACTACTTAAATATTAGGCAGCATAATCTCTGCAACATTTATTGAAAGATGAAAAATGCAGGAAGCTTATAAACACTTCCTTGTATTGAACAAACCCCTCACAGGATATGAACTTCATTGATCTGCGTGTTACATCTCTGTTACAGCTAGGGACATGCAGAGTCCTGTGTGCTCCTTAGCCAACCCTTTGACAGATAGGAATCAGACTTGGAGAAGGCTCTGACCTGTGCTCGTTAACATGCAGGATCACAACATGCTCTTTGAAGGAGGGTAGCCAAGGTTTGAAGAGATTTCTGATGAAATAACTGCTATTTTGTAATTATTTTAATCTAGGAAAAAGAATGACTTCTTTCCTAGCACATTTACAGAAAGTAGCTTGATTGCCTTCCGTCCTCTGCCATCCCATAGTCAGGATTTCACGACTGCTGAGCCTTTGAAATCAATGTGAACTGAAGAGAAGATGTAGATGTGAAATGCTGGTTCTCCAAATGGGGAATATCTTTAACCTTAAGTCCCATGTTGATGGAGGAAAAGAAAAACCCTAGAATTTAGGACAGAGACTGATGCATTTTTTCATTGGTAAACTGAAGCGCAAGAATTCATGATCATATCCCGATATAATTACCTGGCACTTTTTTCCTGTTGAAAAAAAATTTCCTCTTCCTTCTGTCATCATAACAACTTTCTTTGAAAGTTTTTCAGTCCTGCTTCGTACAATTGCAACTGCCCCCTCTCTGAGAGTGCTCAAGGCAAGCTGGATGGGGCTTTGAGCAGCCTGGATGCAGGTCAAAGTGCGAGGTGTCCCTGCCCATAGTAGAGAGATTGGAACTAGATTATCTTATAGGTTTCTACCAACTATTCTGTGATTCTATGATTTCTTGAAGATGATCTGAACCATGAATGTGGGGAGAGCCTGGAATGAGCTGCCCAGGGAGGTGGTTGGGGCCCCGTCCCTGGAGCTGTTTAAGGCCGGGCTGGATGAGGCTCTGGCCAGCCTGCTCTAAGGTGGGGTGTCCCTGGCCATGCCAGGGGGCTTGGAACTGGGCGATCCTGTGGTCCCTTCCAACCCTGACTGATTTTATGACTCATTCCCAGGGAGGGTGACAGGGCACTGGAGGGCCTGCCTGGGGGGTTTGTGGAGTCTCCTTCTCTGGAGACATTTGAAACCCACCTGGACTTAGTCTGGGTGATCCTGCTGTGGAAGGGAGATTGGACTGGATGATCTTTTGAAGTCCCTTCTGATCCCTGATAATTCTATGATTCTATGATGTGGGTGAACTATGTATTTATACAGTGAGTTTTTATTTCTTTTACATTTATAAGCTCTTATTCATTATTTTTGACTTTTCTATTTGCCTTTAGGAAGAAAGGGGGTGACCAGTGGTAGGAGAAGTGACAACTGTCTCAGGAGTTTAGAGGGGAAATATATGGATGAAAGTTGTTTCTTATACCAGCTCAGGTTTATGCTTCATTCACAAAAAAATAAAATCAGGTAAAAGCAGAACGTGCAGGTCATCCTTTTTGCTGTAGTAGGCAGATTACATTGTCTTTGCATCGCAATAGCTGTGTTTGATAGAAGATACAGCACAGCAGCACAGTGTTATGCACATTATGTAGGGATGTGATTTAGTTTGACACTAGAGACTAGCTCAGCACAAGCTTTGTAGTAATAAGCCTTTACCTTATTGTTCTCTGGTAGGCAAAATGTACAACTGGAAATGTATTTCCGAGTTTCTCTGGCAGCAAGAACAGTCCTTGTGTCCTAATACTGTAGAGTCATGTCAAAGCATTACTGATTCTTCAATATCTCCAGCTGTATGATGCCCTGACCATATTTCTCAAGAGGATAATAAACAGCAGGCTGTTCACATCAGCTTTGTTCTTTTTTTAGATTTGCTGTATTCTTTACAGAAGTATTCCTGTGTTTTATCTGTCTGGGGCTGAAGCAGCTGTTCAGCTTTACTTTGGTGTCCTAACCCCATTTGAGGGGCTCTAACAGATACAGAGGCAGCCCATTTATTTTCCACACTACAGAAAGACAGAAGTTCAAATTCTGATTCCATTCATTTTATATTCCACAGCTCCACTCTGAAGACACAGAAACTCACTTGCTCTTGCTCTGATTTCCAAATAAATGTTGTCAGTGAAAGAGATCCTCAAAGAACACTACTACACTTACAAGGCAAATGAGGTTGTACTGAACCTGCTTTGTGTTTTCTAGGGACTATCTCTGTGAAGCTGTTCCAGTGAGATAAATTTCAGGGCTACTGAGTTTTTAGGCTAATTTCAATAAACCCCCACTAAAGATCTTTAGATCCTGGTTAGTTGAATCCCTATAAGGGATATTAAATTTCCACAGAAGAGAAGTTGTTTTCTGTAGCACTGTAATGACTGTTTCATTTGCCAATGTGTACCCAACAGTTCCTCCTAGCTAACATCTCATCTGAAGACTCATGAAGTGTTTCTTTGGCACCTCAACTAACTACGATGAACATTAAGTTCAGAAGAATTCTTTGATGTTTTGCCTAAAAGCAGTGAAGAAATGAGACTGCTGATGTCATTCCACACAGAATTAGTCTTTAGATGAAACCTATCAGTACGGTAGTTCTGCCTATTATATAACCTTATGTGCCCTATGCACATAAAATCAGAGACACTACAGCAGGAGCTATTGGCTTTCATTTACTTAAAACCAGGAAAATTCTAACAGGGATTGAACAAAAATATTTGAAACCATTCAGTGCTTTTTGTTCAAGGATGGCACTTTTGTGTACAGACCAAGAGGAGCACAGGCCTTTGCTGCTTTCTGAGGGTAAAATGACAGTGCTTTCAGGCATTATTTAAAGGGATGTTATCCACAGTAGTGTTAGCAGCCGTGAAACTGCACAGAAGGACTGTGGATACTTTATTCAAAGTGGGTGTGAAGTACTCGTCCCTGAACAGCCAAACTTGATAAAAGACAGTGAGGACAGAGAAGAGCAGAGGATTTTGCTTTAGGTGGTGAGATTTAGACTAAAGGGTGAAACATCCGTATGGAAGCTTCCACATGGATTTTTGGGCTCCAGATGAAGAGAGAAAGAATTGAGTGTGTTTTGGTGTGAGTGTGTTTTGGTGAAGGTTTGATGTTCAGAATACTGTCTGACAGAGCTATGACAGAATAATTGAGCAGCACCTGGTCAGCAGTTAACAAAGAGACAACTTCAACAGGAGAGGGACACTGCTGCTCCTTCCAAGATGTGATTTTGGTGCACAACCAGTTCTTTCCCTCTGTCTCCCCGGGTGCCACAGAAATTAGCTAGACCATCAAGAAAAGCATTTAGCTTTTCCTGTGTTCATGAATAAAAGAGGACATCACCCATCAGGTCTACAAAGCCAAGACTATCTCAGTTAATCAAATTTCCTGTTTGTTCTGAGGGAAATGAACTGATATGGACTGATATGCCTCAGAAATAAAATTCACCCTATTAATGGAAAAAGAAAATTAAGTGAGACTTTTTATCTTCATGTTTATGGTTTTAAAGAATATTTTATTAAGTGATGCCTGCATGGTGAGGGTAGAAAGCCACTTGTCATCTCTGCCCATGTTCCAGGGCAGCAGGGCACAGAGCCAGCTCAGGTCTCAGCAGTAGGAAGACAGGACAAGATCTATCAACAGCACTGAACCATTCCCGTATCATTTGAATTTTGCTTTAGCTGGTGACAAATTCTGTAATGTGAATTTGTCCCTGTTTCCCCCACCTCTTCCATTTCTTTCAGTGTAAACTGTTATCTCAGCAAAGGGAAAAGAAAAATTATAGGAGTGAACATAAAAGAAATGCTAAATTTGAAATTAAATGAAGTTCAAATAACCACTTGGTTTCTCTGTATTATCCCGTAATAACCTTATTGTCTCTTTGCCTATTTGCTTCTTATCTGTTTAAAGCAGTTGTTTATAATTCACAGCCTGATTGGTTCATTGTCTCTGTTTTTCCAAAAGAAAGGGAAGATAATATCCCTAGGACCCAGATCATTTTTCCTCCTTTTTGTTCTATTAGCTGAGGAGAAAGTGGGGAATGAGCATTAAAAACCCCACCCTTTGCTAGCAGTGCACTGAAGATGGCCTTAAAATACAGGGCTTGGAGCCAGATCCATCCTTCCCAAAGTTTAAATGAGCTCAGATTTGGACTGTAGGGGCTAGCAAAATGCGAAGTCCAGGAAAAGCACAGCCTTTTCTTCCAAGTGATTGACTGAGAGACACTGAGGGCCTTTGCTGTCAACAGATTAACACACTTCGTGTGTGGAGTGTTCAGGGCTCTCATAAACCCAGAACTGAGATCTGTGAAATGCTTAAACACCTGCTGAAATGGAAGAGACCAAACAACTCCAACCATGGCACAACTGACCCTGTGGGGCTACTGCTGTGGACACCTACAAACATGTTCATCTTTATTCATGGAATACAGTCAGTAAGTTTCAGGGCTGGGCTACCCTTTCTGTAAAGAAATTTTTGATAGAAATCCCACTCCAGGAGTAGGATCTGTAGCAACTGCTGAACTTAGCAGACTGAAGTAAATAACATTTGTGTTTCCTACCCCAGGCTCTAAGGTGTAGAGGTGGGAGAGCTGTCACAAGACTTCTCATCCAAGATGGTCCAAGCTGGTGGTGCTTCGGGTAGGATGAACTGTTGAACAGTTGGTGGTGGGAGGTGGGGCGCCTAATCAGCCTAATCCAGGGAAATCAGCTCTTTCTTCCCTAAAGTGGTGGATATTTCTGTCAAAGCAATATGCAGTGAGCCAGTTAACAGTGCTGACACTTGAACGAGGGCCCTGGGCTTCCGGAGGAGCATCCAGCAGCCAGCCCCACTCAGAACCCTTGCTGAAGGGGCCTGACACTGACAAAGCTGCTGCTAAGAAAGGCATATGGCTCCAAGGTTCCTTCTGTGCACATCCACCATTGTATAACACCCCTCTTGCAGCTAAAGCAATTGTTTACTTGGAAAATTAAAGTCATTCACATATTTTTTTTCCTTTTGTGGTTTTTTACCCATCTTTCAATGTGATTTAACAGCTGGAGATGAGTAGAAGGAAGCACCAGGAGAGCAGCCAATTCTCTTCAGACAGGCAGAGAGTGCTCCAGGGACTACCGCTGGTCCATGGATGACAGATGGAAACTTATGGTCTATAACTTAGCAGATGGATCACAGCTCCGTTTTTGCCCTTGCATGGAGAATTTCAAATGATTATGGTGTGGATAAATAAAAGCAGCTAATCAGAAAGATCTGTGGTTCAGTGTAGTGATTTTGGGAGGGTGTAATTTGCAGGGATGAAAACATTGTGGCAGTGACTAATGTGTAAAAGCAGTGGCAGGAAAGATGAAGTATTGCCTCGATTTATATTCCATAAAACTATATTTTGTTGGATAAGCAACTTTTTGTTTTCTCTGCCATTCACAAACACTTTCTTTTCCTGTAAAAACATGATTTTGCTTCAGAAAGTGACGATTTTGTTTACAGAGAGGACTAAACTAGAGATGTGATGTTGTGATGAGCCAGATGTACATTTTCATTTGTTCATATGCACTGAACTTGCTTAATTTCAACCCCCTCCAGCAGTTGAAACCTCATGGCTGTGAAGGTTCCCTGAGACCGAGGAGAACGGTCACCTGTGTAGATGGAAAGGCCAAGGGGATCAACCTCTATTGGAGATCAGAATCCATAGAGGAGAGGAAAGACAAGAGAAACCTGAAATTGGAGTCTTAATTGCTTTTTATCAAAAAAAGGATGATAAAAAAAAAGAACTTTCCTTAGTGTCACCCTTTGAAGCTTTATTATTGCTGAAAGCTGTTACAAGGTGTTTTTTTCAGCAGGAAAAATGGGCAAAACTGTGACTCCTGCCAATTACTAAATTGATGAAACAGGACACGTGTCCCCTTCACATGTAAACTGTGAGCTCGTTAGGATCAGGGCTGAAGTACTGGAATAAACTCCAGAAGATGCTTCTTACGATAAGTCAGAATGCAGATTGCAGGTGAGTGTGGGGAAGGCAGCAGCTGTGTGTGACATCTGCAGTGAAAAATGAACACATCGTTTTGAGGGAATTTGCATGGGAATGTACAAATGGGACTGAGGTAATTCTGATGGAGCTGCAAAACTTTGTCAGTCTCTTGACTTGCACACCTAGGAATGGAGGGAACAGAATGATTCATGGTGATGAAACCTCATGGAGTCTATTGTAGCTCTCTGTTTAGGAGGGAGGTGGAGTGATCTTCCAGTCAAAGCCATGAATCCTGAGGAAATGTAGGGGAAAATTGCATGTGCTGTAGTTGTGTTTCATGTAATTTAACCTCAAAACATTAGGAATGAAAAGCTGTTAATGGTAAACCTTACCCAAAAATTAAATTAAATACTAGCTTCACAAAGGGGAGGAAGTGCAGCAACTCCTGCCTTGAGAATCACAGAATGACCACATTGGGATGGACCTTGAAAGAGCAGGCACGNACCTCATGGAGTCTATTGTAGCTCTCTGTTTAGGAGGGAGGTGGAGTGATCTTCCAGTCAAAGCCATGAATCCTGAGGAAATGTAGGGGAAAATTGCATGTGCTGTAGTTGTGTTTCATTTAATTTAACCTCAAAACATTAGGAATGAAAAGCTGTTAATGGTAAACCTTACCCAAAAATTAATGCTGTAATGTGCTATGAAACAAACGCACAAGCATAGCGAAACTTTGTCTGTCAGGTTTTGGTNTGCCAGAGCAGGGTAAGCCTACAATGCCTGGTGTACAATCCAAGTACAAACTGGACCCAATCCTGCTTGGACTTTTGAGATCAGGTCAGCTTTCTTCGAGGGTGGCATGAACTTAATGCGTTAGTTCACACTTCTGCTAAAGAATGAAAGAAGCAACTTACCTTGCAGACTGGTGTAATGTATTGTGAAACAAACACACAAGCATAGTGAAACTTTATCTGTCAGGTTTTGGACAGACTAAATAGATTGCAGCTTGAAAGACAGATTTGAATCACACTTGGACTCTTTTAAAATGATTTAAAAGTTGTTTACATTTCTGCCATGATCCCTGAAAATATGACCCTGCACTTATCTCTTCCTCTTGTAGGTCACATCTACCTTCATAGTGCTGCTCAGCAAATGATTTGGGGAATTGTATGCAGGCGTGATTCACATTTTCACATCTTCTGAAAGAATTTTATCCCCTGGTCCTCCAATCAATTAGTAACACAGGTGCTAAGAGACAATCATCAAGAGAAACCAGGCAGTTCAAACTAGCAAAAGCACAAATGTGTCTGTCAGAGGTGAGGGCAACTGTACACTGTGATTTTTGTGACATCCTGACTCAGAGCTCAAGTCATGATTTTGGAAACCTTGTTGTCAGTAGAGGAGCTGATGGACCTACACGTACAAACTCTATCTGATGAACTATGGGTTAACAATCTTGTGGTGCTTTTTTCTCTCTCACCTGTGCAGAGGGAGGAACCATCACAACCTCAAGTCCCCAGGCTTGCTGTGACCATATGCTGCCATGGAGCATCCCTCACTGTCCCCATCGGTTTTGACACAGTGAAAACCCCCTGAAAACAGCTTTCTTATCAATTTCAATCTCTTGTCAGCTCACAAAATCGGATTAAGGCAGCGAGGAGCTGACAGACTGAACACATACAAGGATATCACAACTGTTTCAGTCTCTGAATTTGGGGAGCAGTGATTTTCATAATGGATATTTATATTAGAAGTGAGAGGAGCTGTTTCAAAGCTGACAGGAGGCTGATAGTTTCCTCTTTTTCACTGTGAAGCTCTTTTAGATAAAGCATAATAATTCCCTCACATTTGCTATCACATTAAGATAAATCATTTGCTATCACATTAAGATAAATTTTACTGTTCTTTTTTTGAGATAGGCTTTATTGCATGATTAAAAATAAAATAGATTAAAATGTAATGCTCAAATGAGTATTCATCTATTCCTGGTGCACTCTCCATACTTCTCCTTAAATCTCACCCACATTTTATACCGTGTCCATGTATATCTACTTGGTCCTTCGCACTTAGCCTGAGTGCAAGAAAGAAATGGGCCCTAGAAGTCTTGGAAGTCTTTGTTCCTAGAGGCCCACTTGGCTTCCTCTCTTTCTCAGCCTGGAGATGATTAGGAAATCCTCTGTATAGAATGCATCTTAGTTCTTCACAATCCTGTGCAATGTCCTGTTAGCGCAGACATGGGGAAAACTCATGGGCACATAGAAATTCAACGGAGGTTTTGAAAAGTTTGCTTTGGAAAATTTCTGAGACTGTTAATGTCTTCAAAGTAGCAGTTCTTGCATTGAAGTGTTTTAATTTGAGCTTTGACTGGATTCCTTCAATTATATAATATATATAAGCTTAAGGAGACAAAATAAAAGCAAATGAAAACACCTCTGTTAATCTGAAGTAAAACTTTACCTCCTTCCCTGTGGGAAGGTTTAGGCCTTTGGATTTACCTGTGGCTCAGAAATTTCAAAATTCTCAGTGAAACGAAGTCGCCTCTAAGCATTGTGATTTCTTTATAAACCTGAAAGGTTTAAAAAATGTTTCACTAGATGGTATAAACCAAAGCAAGTCAGCTTGGTACATAATTGCAGTACCATGGTGGGCTCACTTGATCACTCAAGCGTCAGCTTCCCACATAGTTTGTCAACCTTTGAAAGTTTGTGTAACTGGCAGAGTTCTTGTTCTGCAATTTGTTGCAGTTAGATTACAATGTTAGACCACTTGGCTTCCTTAAATAGGGTCTGATTACCTTCTTAATGTGGAATTATACATTTTGAGCTGATAAAGACATGGATAAAGCCATTTCTCTGATTTTGGCTTATATATTTATTTTTTTAAAAAAACCATTGAGTCCTCTAGGTTATGTACCAGGAGGAATTAGCTATTTGTAGGACACAAAAGCCGAGAACACATCTGAGCAGCAGAGAATGTGCTGTCATTGTGCGGTATATTGGATAGAAAGAAGGATTTATTTGTACCATACTCTCACTCAAAATTCAGCTATTTTCTACTTCAATTATGTTGAGGTTTGGTAAAACAGCGGCACGTATATTAAATGTCTTCTTAGTCAGTTTATACAGTGTTAGGGAAGCAATTATACCCTCAATGGTTTAAAAGATGAGTCAGCTCTAGAGGATCCTTTTCTATTAGTCTTTGAGATGATCAATCTGCTCTTCCAGCATGTCACAAATGCCTATATTGATTTCTGTAAATGTATTTCTCTGTGGTTTTAGTCATACAGTGATTTTTTGGACTATGCTAATGATACCATCGTCACTCTTGTGCATGGTATGAATTCATATTTGAAATGGATATCGGGATTATATTAATAGCACATTTTACTCATCTCCTTTTCTTTACAATGAGTGTAACTTATAATAAAGTTCTAGTAAGAGTCTTCATAGCTATGAGCCTGAGCTTGCTGCCAATATGGGTCAGGTATTTGTCTCAGAAAATGAATTCCATAAATATTCATGCCAGAAAACTTACTTTTAGAATTATCAAGACTATTATAACAGAGTTGTTAATAATGATAACAGGATGCTTTTATTAAGTGGCAGTAGGCTTACTAGTGCTTGAGAAACAAATCCAGATAGCATTCTCAAGTGCTTGCAATCAGAGTTTGATTTTGAAAACTTATTTGTATCTGAAAGCATGCATCTGAAAAACCCCAATCATGCCCCACTACAGTATAATTTTAGAGAGCGTATGTTTTGTGGTAGAAATGAGATGGATTTCCCACCCCCGCCCCATCTCTCCCCTTCGTATTTTCAAAGTAGCCATTATCTTAGTATTAGAAGCCACACTAATGTGTAGAACCTGCTTTGGATATTTAATGTGCTGAGACGTGAGGAAAAAAACTCAAAAGTTTTTAAAAAACCTTTTTTCCCCCAGAGTGCAGTGATATAATTTTCTTTTATTGTTTAGCAAAGCTCAGAGAGCATGCACAGATGGATGACTTTAATACCCATCTAGCAGTGACATTTCTAAAAGAACCATGCTTGGGACAAATAATTGGACAGCAGGATTTGCAATAGTAGCCTCAGCTCCCCAAAAGACACACCACTGAAGGGATATACAGCATCGTCTTCTGAGAACAAAGAGGCCTGAAAGTCTGTTAATGAATTGCATTTGAAGTCTTTTGACTGTAATAACGTCTTCCCTGCTGAGAAGTTAATAATCTGTTGGCTCTCTTTTCCTCTTTTCAACATTAGTTTGAAGAGCTTCCATTATCGTTTTTGTTCCTAGCTGGGGAGAATGCAAATTCTTTGACCCTACTATTATGGAAGAAAAAAAAGGTTTTCAATTGCAGTTGAAAACACAAACAGACAAACATTTTTAAAGATCAGCTTCCCACCTCTGCACAGCTTAGTGACCGCAAGGAACTTCAGATTCCTTGAATCATGGCACACACAATAGCTTTTTCCCCCCTTATTCAGTAGGATCCTGGATAAGAAAGAAGGTTCCAACCTTGTACCAAAGCACTTCACAGAGTCATTTTGCTTGGAGGACTCCTTTAAGATCACCGAGTCCAGTCCTTAACGCAACTGTCCCAAGCCCACTGCTAATCCATGTCCCTGAGCTCCAGATCCACGTGACTTTTAAAACACATTCAGGCATGGTGATTCAACCCTGTGCAGCCTGTTCTGATGCCTGGTGACCCTTTCAATGAAGATGTCCCCTAATGAAGGAGTCTTACCTAATGTCTAACCAAAACTTTCCATGGTGCTACTTCAAGCCATTTCCTCTCGTTCTGGTGCCACTGTCTCTTCACCACCGATTTACTCACATGCTGTATAAAATGACTGTGACTGAATTTGCCTCCGTCTTTATCCTAATTTAATATGCTTACAACTCAATATATATGTAATTCTTCTCTTATTATTTTGTCAGTGCTGTATGAAGAACTTGGATGACTGCAATGAAGGTAATTAGGGAGGCATCAATCAATCAGTATAGGAATATTTTCCCCATATGAAAGTAGTGAAAAACCTAGGCTTTAGTACATTGAAATGAATATGCTGTTTGTAAAATGATGCCTACTCTTTTAATAATTAAGTTCATTATGTCTCTTACCTTAGTGGCTCTTACACTACAGTGGGAATAATCAACAGGATCAGGACCTAGGAGTTGTCAGCTGGCATGGACAGAAAAACCACTGGCCTCCCTGATGGCATCGCAAGATACAACAGAAGAGTCATTACTGACAGATGGCCTGGCTAACAAAACCTGACCCACTTTGTGGATCCTAGGATCATGCGAATGCAAGCATTTATGAACGAACTCTGAGATGTGAAAAAGGATTTAAAAATCTGGATTTAATATCAAGTTGTTGTAATGAGTTAGAGCAAGGGTCTGAATTGGTTTGAGTTGGTGCCTGCAATTCAACACAGCAACCAGCTCTCACTGAGGATTCAACAGGCACTGAAGCAACTTTGCTAAAAAGAAAAGAATAAGAAAAAATCCCTAAATAAGTAAAAGAATCAAAAAGGTAAAACAGAAACTGTGTCACAATGCCTTCACACACACTGAGAGAAGTGGGAGACAGCTAACACATTGGGTTTTGGCTTTAGATGAGAGCCCTGGAAAAAGAGTGCACACCAATACTCATAACCATAAAGCTACCACACACACACAGACAATTGTAAAGTCCACTTCCAGAAGGGAAAGGGGGGGAGGGTTGGGGTGCAGAAATACAGCACAAAATATGCATTTGATGCTTGTGGAAAAGCTCCTTTTCCGGTCCTCTTGCAGACGTCAGCTTCCCCTGTATGTCTCAGGCATAATTGAAGATTCCTTCGCCTTGGGAGCTCTCCTTTCAGGCAGTAACAGCATCAGGTGTAAGAATATAACAGACCCCCAGGCTCTTTCTGTTTGCTAAAGGCTTAGGAGGTTGATACTTAGGATCTCTCTCTGTCTCTCTTTCTTATCAGAGGCTTCTCAGTCTCTCAGTGGCAGAGCATACAGCATCTTGGTGGGGACAGAGGCAACATGCTGCTGGTAACAAGGGGCCATGCCTGTTGTGGTAGATAGGCCTTCTTCAGGAGCCTGCTACAGGTCCTCCTCCTCTATTTTCTTCTCCCCTGTGGTTAAAGCTCTGGGAGAGGGAGAGGGTTAAGATCTCACTGCTGTCTGGCATCTTCAAAGGTGATCCAGCTGAGAAGAGCATGTAGGAGCTGCCCCTCTCTTCAGCCCGCTGCCAGGAACTGGGATGACCTGGTGCTGGCTTTTTGCATTTGAACTCTTGGGCAAAAGAGGGCCGTAAGTTGCCCCCACAGCAGAACTAAAGCCAGGCTAGTTTTTTTCTGTGTTCCACCCTTCGGTGGCAGGTAGGCTGAGAACCATTGCTAGCTCCCCACCCCCAAGGGATGGGGAGGCCTAAACTCTGCTCCCAGAAGAGGTCTTTGTCTTACGAAAGACAACAGATGAAGGAAGAACATTCCCTTTTATAGACTTTGTCCACCTGTAGGGTCAGGACCCAGGGATCTGCTGGGAAAGCTATATCTAGCTTCAAAAGAACATGTCCTTTCAGTATAAAAGCATCAAAATGAACACTTGAAAACTTGATAATTTTCAAACTACAGCAGTTCTTCATACAGGGAGCACTCCAATCTTTTCTTGTGACATGGGTCCATTGCCCCTGTAGCAAGCTTGTTATGGCTTAATTTTAATTAAGCTGTAAGGAATTTGAAACTGTGTGAATGCTGTCCTCTTTCCCGGGGCAGTTTTTAAAGAATTTCTCTGTTATCTTAAGATATTCAACAACAAAAAGAGAGAGCAACTTGGGGAACTTGTATGATTTGTTTCTGAATGTTGATTTCCTAACAGTTTTGAAATACCTTCTATTTTCCCATACCTTTGCTCTCTCTTTTTGAGTGGTAAGGAAAGGGAAATACTTGTTTAGATTTGATTGCTCTAAGGAAGGGGGTCAGAGATAAATAAAATCTAGGAGTATTTGTACTTTGTGAACTTGAGTAACCATTTCATCAAAAATAATCTCTACATTTCAGCCCATCCACTAAACTCGGGGCAAATTCCAGTTCAGCTGTGGCTGGGTGTGTAAAATGGTGGGATATTGTCATTTCTTAATGACTTTATGCAGGTCTCTGGCACTGACCGCATAAAGGAATAAGTTGTATAAGGAATAAGATCACATAAGTCATGAACACCAACACCAGCTGAAAACAAAACCAATTTGTACGAGAGAGAGAATGGAGCAGTCACTGCTGCAGCCTGGACATTGGTGTAGAACATCTTATCTCATCCAAGCTCTGGTCCTTATGCATATACTTAGCAAAACAAATCCTCCCCTTTACTGTGGTTAAACTGGCTTTTAAATCTTTAGTGCACACTTTTTGTGTAGCCTTTTTTTTGAGTCAGACTGAGAAGGTATCTTTGAGGAGGTGGGTTGTCTGGGGATGTAGTGATGACAAAGGAGCATAACAGTGCATGGAAGATTTGGAAACTGCGAAGCTAGATGCATTCTGTAATTGCACACAGTGAAAGACTTCTGTCACAGCAAAGCTTTTAGCATCCAGCAGAGAGTTTATGGACAGTCTAATCTCATACTAATCAAGATAGTTCCTGTTATATTATTGAGTGAAGTGGGGTTCCAAAAATTTAACACTGTTTAATTGCCCATCCGCAGTTGTAGACAGTTATCAAAGCTGAGTGCTAATGTCGCCAATCCATCTTTAACGTTGGCTATCATGCTTCATCTTGGGCAGGGTACAGACAGAAACGGTGTCTGATGGTTGAAGTCAGTCCATCGGTCAAACAGGTGTAATCTTCATGCTGTTCAGCTGGATAACAGTTCTGCAGATGTTGAAATAGAGAGGGGAAATATTAAATGAACGGGAACTGAAAAGGTGAAGAAAATTGTTCTACACTGATCATGTTAGACCAGTGCTAATTCCATTGATCCTGGTCTCCTGTTGGAAGTGGTTCATACTTCCCTTAGGTTTCAGACTAGAAAACCTGGAGTTTATAACTGTTTCTGTGGGCTGTTCACACACACAGGCAAGACCTCAAGTCCGTGTATTTTTCCGCCCCGAGGGAGTCAGAAATCAAATTCACCAAAGATGAAGAGGAATCCTATATTGCTTTCAGAAGGCTTTCTGCTGGGCTAGTCAGGAGCAAAGTGTCAGCTCGTCCAGTTGTGCTCTACAGGTCAATCCTTCTGCAGTTACCAAACAGCATCTTAAGGAATGATGCAGCAGCACTGGGTAAGTATTTTGATTAGAGTTTCACGTTGACAGGTGTGTGTGGACTGCTATCACACATGGGTTCTGATTTTTCCAGGTAGAGCAGTGGTGATCTGATGTTGTTCTTCATCTGTGGATTCGTATTGGAAGCTCTGTATTTCGGTCCATTATTTTGGGCCTGTTTTAAATGGAAAGAGGGCACAGAAGTAAGTTTCCAGAGTGAGGAAAATTAATGTGGCATATTTTCTTCGTAATTCCCATGTTTCAGTGTCAGTTGAAAAATAATTTTCCCCTCTAACAAAATATATTCTGAACTTCTACAGGGAGAGTTTATGTTATCTTTTGAGTCATCAGTCACTGATTATAATTTCAAAGCAGTGCTAATGGCTATTGGTACTCATTTAATCACAAGTTTGACCACAGGGATTTTGGCTAGGGATAAACTGAGACAATTAATCACTGAGTATCATTGCAGATGATAATTTAATGTTAAACTTCAGTTTATTGAGTTGATGCTGTGTCTGTGCTTTGGCCATTATAGGGCAACTTTTGCTATTACATTTTTCTCTACCTTCAGAAGTATCAGTGAAATGAATGAGAGGGCCAACAGAGTCCTGGGGAGGATCAGAAGGGGGGTGGTTAGCAGATTGAGAGAGGTTCTTCTCCCCTTCTACTCTGCACGAGTGAGACCGCATCTGGAGTATTGTCTCAATTCTGGGCCCCTCAGCTGAAGAAGGACACAGAGCTGCTGGAGGGTGTCCAGTGTAGAACAAAGAGGATGATGAAGGAAGTATAACTACTCCCTTATGACTGTGAGGGAGCTGGGTCTCTTGAGCTTGGAGAAGAGGAGGTTAAGGGCTGACTGACCTCATTCATGTCTATAAATATGTGAGAGGTGGGTGTCAGGAGGATGGACCCAGNGGACGACCTCTGGACTAGACGATCTTTCGAGGTCACTTCTATGATTTTATAAATGTTTGCAATATGTTATTAGTGAGACCAACTCCCTCATGTCAGTGGGCTGTGTACAGAGTCCCTTGAGTCCTGCTGATTTAGTTATGCAATATAAGGAAGTCTTAATACCTTGACGGTGATTTTATTCAGCTGAGTTTGTTTTCCTCGTTTAATTGAACACTTGTAAACTTGAATCTAGGATACATCACTCCCCTTTTTTCCCTGTGATCATGTGGATAACCTTTTTCCCTCTCTCAGTACACCTGCTGCATGAGCTTTGTTATTTATGGTCTTCAGGGTAAGTCTCAGCATTTGTCTCTGACTGGTGGGGTTATATTAGAAAAGCAAGAATTCTCATAGATGGCAGGATGTGCTGCCGGGCACCATTTGTCCCCCATGAGAGATCTCAGGGGTAATTCTTGCCCCCTGGTATTTGCTCAGCCCAGGACTCCAGTAAAATACCTTGTATTAAGAAGATTCCCTGCGCTCTATAAGCATCTGCCAGCAGATGAGTAGAGCTCTTAACTAAAACCTAGCCAAACCAGACACTCCCTAGGGCCTGTCCTCAATCATCCTTCTTGATACACTAGAAAATGTAGTTTCAAACTTCTGGGTGTCTGGGCATGCTAATTTTTCTTAGGGTTTGTCTAACTCCTCTTGCAGGATGGCAAAGCCTTGTCTTAATCAACCAGGTCAAATCCCATTGTGTTTCCCTTCCACATGGACAAGAGCAGGGTTGGAACAGCCTGATAACAGTGCTGTGTGTGACAGGACTGTGCAGCATCAGTTTAGATTGGCATAAAGAGCTGGAAATGCAGAAACCTTTGCTTGACAGTTTTCCCCCTAATGAGGAGACCCCTGATGCAGTGATGTAATTTAAATGGTAAAAATGGAGGCTGTCACCAGAAAGCTAAACTTTACCCTGATTTGGTATTTTCAGCTCTCTTGCAGAATCTCAGTGAATTGTAATTTCCACAGTCTGAGCAAAGAATTTGCAGATCTTCATCATCTGCCTTCAAGTCAAGTGCACATCCTTTTTCATCACAGAACAAGAAGGTTTGTGCCTGTTTTTATCAGGATTTTCTTAACTCCCCGTGCGCACATGCCAAACACTGAGGCGTAATTATATCATCTCAAAGGTATTTTAATCTCCTTATAATTTAATTAAAAATACTTGCTGTGGATTTGTTCAGTGATAATGGAACTTAGGGCTTTGCATTCATTTCACGACTTAATTGAAATCAAGTTCTGTCAAAACAAGAAATGATGTTGCCTATTAGATTCTGGGCACAGCCGGGCTGATCCGAGTGGGCCTGTTCCCTCAACAGTTACGTTTTCTCAAGAAATCCCACTGATATTTCTTGGTAGTTTCCCTTGAAAGTTTTCCTGCCTTGTACATGAGCACAGGCAGGCAGACTGCGTGCCGCTTCACAGCCTCGTCTCTTGGAGTGAAGCTGTTTGATTTACATCCAGACAGCAGCGATCCCCATACCCTTGTCATGACATTTCACAGTCCACAGAAGCTGGGTGTTTTAGTCTTTCCCTATTTCACTCCGCTTTGTGTCTTGTGTAACGTGGTCAGTCTGTGCTTCACAGGGCTTTTAAATGACTAGTATTCTTCAGCGATTCCTCAGGCAGTGCTTAACACCTCTGTAAGAAGCCTGGGTGAACTTAGCAATTTCCCCTGTAAGACAGGCAGTAAGGGGACTGATTTGCGTTTGGGGTCGCTGAAGGTGTCTTCACGGTTTGTGGATTAGGGGAAGTCCTTGTGTTAGATGATGGACCCCTGTGTGCAGGCCTCAAGGTACTCTGCCCTCCATCCCGTGGCAGGAGAAGCAGTTTGAGCAGCTCTAACCCCCCCAACAGATGAAAGCCCAGGTGATGCTGGACTGTGTTGCCCTTGGGATGTCTGACCATTTTGCTTGGAAAAATTCATTCTGATGTTCTTGTTGACAGCTGAAAGAAAACGTTTTCTCAAGTCAGTACTAAGGAGAAGTTCTCCAAACCCCAGTGCTGTTTATGGCATAGAGCAACACTTTGCTGGGCATTTCCCTTTCCTTCCAGGGTACTTCTTGCAGGGTGAGATTTAACTCGGTGCGATTAGCAGCCAGGAAAAATGGATGTTACATCAGACAATTGCTCATGGCAGCTTGAAAAACCTGATCACCTCACCAGCTGTATCACCTGCACTGTGGGTGTGTGAATCAATAGGAACATTTCCCCCAGTCCTGCCTAGTGTATTGGTACAAGCCTGTCTGAGCAGGTCTTTGGCTTTGTCGATGCAGGCAGCTGTCAGTCTGCAGTGGGGGAGTTGTGCTTCAAAACAATGCAGGAGTGTGGGGCGTACATCTGTCACCTGTCAGTCCGTCTGAAATGTGCACAAGGTTCCTCACTTCCCAAAGATAGTTAATTGCTCACGGTGACAATGCGTGGCATTTCAAAGAACTGTTAAGCAGGTATTCATGGCGAAGTTAAGCAGAGAGTGTATTCTGCCCCTTGAAGAAGAATGCGAGGTGGTGGTGGAGCCCCTGTATGGAATAAAGCAGGGTGATTGTTTTCTTGACAAGCAGAATTACTCAGATTGTGGCGGAAAGCATTTCAGCATTGCAGGGCAGCAAGCATTTTCTATGGCAGCGCAGTGTGAGATGCATCACAAATGAACACCAGCAATAATTATCAGTTTTATGTTCTGTTAAGCAAAATTCCACTTTTTGTTCTCATTTCCTTTCCTCATTCGCACATATTCGTTTTGCAAAATGATAGATTTTCTTGGATGCCAGGGTGAAAGTCTGTATCTGACATTTCTGTGAAAGAAAAGGTAAAATGGGGGAAAATATTCGATATGCAGTTGTGAGATGAACAGGTCGTCACAATCCTTTTACTGCTGGTTTTACTGCAGGTTGTCTGGACTCAGATCTAGTTGGATTTCTAGCTGGGTTCCATGCAGACAGAGTACATGACCCTGGCAGACTGTGTCCTACTGTGCTCCTTTCTATCTGACATTTGCTCAGTCAGAATCTCCTGCTGGGGGGCACAATTTATGCTCTGGAGGATTCTGCTCTGCTTGGTGAACTGGTTTGGAACTGACACCTCCCAAAGCAGCCTGGATAGTCTTTTTCAATTTATCCAACATTTCCTCTCTTATTGCCTTGTCTGTTCTTCCAGAACAGGCCATTTGCACTCATTTGTATCCATTTATTCTCATTTATTAGTAATGTCTCTTATCCAGCCACATCCTGTTACACCAGGAATGTTTTCATTGTCATGTGTTCTGTGGACCACCATGTTCACAGAATCACAGAAACTCTTCGGTTGGATGAGACCATCCAGCCCAACCACTCCTCCTCCATCCCTCAACCCTTGTCTGAGCTGCTCTGTCTCCCAGTCGCAGGTTCCTTGCCCAGTTTAAGCTGTTCTTACACGTACCCACTGGCCTGTTCTACTTTTCTCAAGATTCTTGTTTCAAGCCCTCCTGCCCAGTGGACAATGACCATCCTTAACCAACCTCTCATGAACATCTTTCCGTATTAGAAGAAGTAAAGCTTCCTGAAAGAGTAGACCCACATCCACCTGTTGTTGTGGCACTGGTGAGTGTTGTCAGCTTGCAGCAGAGGGAGGCGTGCCTGGTGTGCTCAGCACTGCAATTCTTTAACAGTTAAGGAGAAATTTTAATGCCTCATCTGAAGTTAGAGGGTAATTGTCCCTTGACGAATAACCACATTCACTTCTCTTGATATTACTTCATGCTCTGGTAGGTGACAAGCTGATTTGGATGTCCTGCTTCTTCGGATGTCCTGCTTCTGGGTAAGATCTTCCAATATGGTCACTTTACCATGGGTAATTCGCTAAAGCCCGTAGAACTTTCCCTTCACTGTACAGATAATATATGGGAATCAGAAATGGCAAGCCTAATTATCAACCTTTTTGAGGACAGTTGATCAATTATTTGCAGAAGAAAAACACCAGAAGTTACCTACAGGACAGCTCTGTAGGTTTCCCACAGTTTGTTGGGGTATGCTTTAACTTCATCTATGGCCACAGTGTCGATAGCGATCTGAGCAGATGTTTTTCATCCATTTGCCACAATTTATTGATTTGTTGATTTGATTCTCTGTTTCTGGCTAAATCAATCGTATCCAGCTGTTAAAAAATGCTATTGTTATTTTGTCATCCAGCCAGTTCGGAGAGGCAAAACTCTTGGGAGAACTCTTGATCTGATTTTCCTCCCAGAGATTGAAACTGGAGCGCTCAGATTAGTGCCTCCAAGTAGCTGTTTGCTTTCATGAACATCACACTGCTCTCTGTTAACTGCTGCATGAATTATGCTTCAACGAAAGCAGTGTGTCTTCTCATTCCAGATGATCTCTGTATCATTTTTACATTGCTCAGAGAACTGAAATTTCATCACAGGTTTCATAGTAAAGATTTTTTCCAGGTAGGGATTCAGAGTTCAGTGACATGTTTTGATTTCACTTCATTTGCAGCTTGTCCTGATGCTGAGGGAAGCGACATCTGTCCGTGCAGTCCCAGGAACAGCTCAGGATGCCCAGGGATGAACCCACAGGAGGGATGAGGGAGGGAAATGCTGATATTTTTCACACTTCTGCCAGCATCCTGGGGTGTCTAAGTGCTTCTACAGCTCACACTGTCATTTTGGTCTTCATTAGGGTTATAATACTCACATTGTTGTCTGCTTGTTTTCAGAGTACAGATAATCAATCCTCTGATGGAAGAGGGGCTCTCTGAAGGATGTGGGCAAGTGGTTAAAATGTGACACAGTAAGACAATGGCACTGGAGTGAAGGCGCTGCAATCTGCAGTTGTCAGCTTTATAGCTGTCAGTAGCTCTATAGCTGTCTTCGGTACATTTTGGTTTCCTTTCAGCTGTTTACTCCATTCACTAGCACTGCACACACTGCCCAGAGAGGTTGTAGAGTCTCCAATTCTAGAAACATTCAAAACCCACCCAGACATGTTCCTGTGTGTTCTGCAGTAGGAGATTGCTCTGACAGGGGTGTTGGACTAAATGATCTCCAGAGGTCCCTTCCAACCCTTAGCTCTCTATGAATCCATGAAAACCACTACTTCAGTATGAAAGAATGGTTTTCCTATGTTTTTCCTCTTCTCCACATGTTCAAATGCAGATGACTTTTCATACATGCATATAAAGCCCACTGCTTCCTCATCTTGGACTGAATATGCAACTGAATATCAATCCTTACTAATATGCAGTATGTTTTTAAGAGAGGACCTGCAAAATCAGGGCCAGAGGACAATGTGCTTGCAAATGACATGTAATGACTGCCACAAAAATCACCAGCGGGTGCAGTTCACTGCTCTTATTCAGACAGTTTAAACAGCCTGAGTGCCCTTGTCTGGGGTTCAGGGGCTGTTGCCAAACTTAGGAATATTTGGTTTCAGGGAGCCAGAAAGGGCTGTTAATTCTCTGGTGTCCATAGGTCTGTACTGTTCAGCTGGTAGCATGCTTCCTCAACACTTTTACTCCAGTGTTCTCCCAAGCAACGCCCAGTCAAGGCTGAGGACCAGCTTGCATCTCTATAGGCATGACCAGTATGACTTTACCAGCAAAGGTGTTTGCATCTGAAAAAGCATTCCTTAGAGGAAATCATCAACAGATTTTCAATCAATTATCGAAATAATTAAGCTTATTGCATATGATATTAAATATGATTTGTATCCCTAAGACATTGCCTACAGACCTCAGGCTGAGGCCAGTGCTGGAAACAGTGTTCCATTGCTGAGTGCTGTTAACAGCAGACACTCCGAGCTGAGGGGCTGCTGCTATCATCTGAGACAACAAAGGATATGGCTCATCAATAGAGCCTTCATGAAGACATAAAAGACTTCTTTGGTTCTATTGTGCCCTTGTCCTCTTTTCAACTACAGAGAGAGCATCGTATCTCTTCTAGATGTTCACATGGCTGTGATTCCTCCCTCTGCAGTCACTTGTGTTGTGAGCTGAACATTTCATTTGTGAATAGTACTAAGTTTCGGTATGTCTAGAGGACTTGGTTATGAAAATAGGTTATCCAAATCATCACAACATCTCTAACAGTTAGAGTAGATGTTACCTTAATGCTCCTAAAGCAGTGCATATCTCATACAAATAAATAATTCCTTGCTTTTGAGACTGAAGTATGTAGGCTGTGACTCATTTGCAAAGGATAAACTTTGCATCCAGCTCCTCTGCTGGTCTTTGATTTCCTTCTGTTCCTTGAAAATGTTGGAAGTCCTCTGTTGGGTTTGGTTTTGTAGCAGATAGAGAGGAAAACGGGTGTCCTGCTTCCCTATCATAGAAGTGTGACTTAGGGAGAGTTGACACTCTGGAAGGTTGTTAGATCTCATGCCATGCCCCCTGTGCAGTATTCAATGGACACTGACTGACTTGCTCCTGGTACTGGCTTGAAAAGCTGCCAACTGCTTGTGACACAGGTTTGGTGAGATACGTCTTCAGTATTCCTTGTTGTTGTAGTCCCTATAGCTTAGGCTAACTGCAAACACAAGCTACATTCACCCTAAAGAACAGCTAAGCTCAGTCTTGTACTTCAAAATACAGCAGAGCCAGACCTTTTGCTGTCTCGAACCTTGCTTGCTTCTATGAAGAGAAGATACCCAGTTTTCTCCAGTGCAACTGCAGCACAAACTATTGGTTTCTGGTTCTGAGTACTCTGTTGTCTTGCAGCTGTGCAACCAACCATCCCAGAGACATCTACAGACAATATACTTCTCCTCTGTGATCAAGGTATCTTGCAAGAGGAGCCTTTGAACACTCGCTCAAGTTCTATATGAGGCTTTGTACCTCATGTCCATCAGTTTTTTTATGGGAAGGGGCCTCAGATTCCTGGTTCAGTCAGCAAAGTTAAGATCTATTTGCCCTGTACTGCTCCTAGTTACAAGGGGAGGGGATTTCTTTGTCCATTTGGAAAAGTGTAGCAACAGCAGTAGCCTAAATATTACCATCAACTTATGCTTCATGTAAACTTTCTGAAAGCTTCAGCTGTGCTGGGGCTTTGTGATAATTATTTTCTTAGTTCATTTTACCCCCATACTTTACTTTTTCCAGCACTCACTAGAGGCTGAGGAACCTGTCAGAGTTCTGTCTCTTTTGACAGCTGAGTTGTAACAGACCAGATCTGTATAGTGTGAGGTGTGGCACACCACAGGGCTGCCAGATGGCTCCTGAAACTCACCAAGTCAGCTGCAAAAATTCAGACATCTATAAAAGGATAGGAAATAAATGAAAATAAAAAGAGAAGCCAAGTACTGAGAGGTGGAAAATAAAGTTATCCTGTTGCTTAGCTGAGGTGCAAGTATAAGACAGAACTAAATGACTGGACACAGAGCAGATGGATCAGTGGGTGTCAGGGAAGGGTTCCCTGAAGACCACGAGCTACTGAGCAGTGATGCATCTGACAGTGTTGGCCAATATTTTAAGATAGATGATGAAATAGATGATGTTGGAGAGACATACTTTTTACTTTGGCAAACTCTGTGTCATGCTGAAGCAAGATATCCCATGATGATGCTGACAAAAACCTCTGTTTAGACCCACTTGATGATAATGGAAGCAACTAAGCTGGTGAGCTTTGGTGCTCATACAGAGCAGTCCTTGTCTGTGCCATTCCAACATCAGGGCTTGAGCTCATACCTACTGGGGCAAAGAGAGAGAGCAGGTGTGGGATGTGAGCAACTCATAGCTCAGATATTTCCTATCTCATAGGAAATCCTGCTGTGCTGGTAGCTCGAAGAGTACAGTTATATGGAGTTTCCTGGGTGCAGACTCTAATCCCACTGTGTACCATCATCATTTACCAATATTACAATACAGAAGCAATACAGAAGGAAAACAAGACTATGCTTTTTCAAACTTCTTGAAGCAAAATGGATTGTCAATTCTCTTTGTCAGAAGAAATGGTAGTTGCAAGATCACTTGTTTGTGTTGTGGTCACGAGACGTTTGCTTCCATAGTGGGTAAACACTGTATTCAAACTTCTATTCAAAGCGGAATTGTTTCTCACAAGAAGGGGTTATTGCAATGTGTTGCTGTGCTTCATTCATTCAGCCTTCAGTTCTCAGATGCAGATGGTGTCAAAACTGGAGAGGAGATTAATCTGTTCTTGAAATAAAAAAACACAGGAGAAAGAGCCACAACAGCGATCCGTTTTGGTGACAAGGTCATGTTTCTAATCTCATGGATATTTGGGATGGCATGTACATGAGTTAAGGCTTTTGCATTTCAGACCTGCTAAATGGGATGTCATGGTATGACTTCCTTTGGGAAAGAAAGTATGCATCTTTTTAACAGGCTCTTATGTAAGGCAGGGTGTGTGGATGGAAGGGGAGAAGAATTAAGAGGACAGGTTATGTTGTAGGTGTAAGATTAACCTCTTGTAGGGAGGGAGAAAGACAATTCTGCACTGTTTTTCTTGATTCAACAAACAGTTAAAGCCTATAAAGAATAGGAAGAAGTGTCTGATGGCTCTGAAAGTTGTACATAAATGAAAACAATTAGTCTCTAAAAAATGAGAGTTGAAGATACAGCATAAAAGTAAGACTTAAAAATAGAGGCAGCTGATGAGAATCTTAAAGTGATCATTATTTGCTGAGTTTTCAGTAAGTCATTCTAGAAGTTTTCATGGGGCTGTTGGTACATCTTATCGCAATGTCTTTAGACTAAAAAGTCTGTAGTTTCAAAGTCTTCAGTGACGTAGAATTGTTTTGGCTGGAAGAGACCTTTAAGTTCATTGAGTCTGACCCTTTACCCAGCATTGTGGGTTGTTACTAAACCGTGTCAGTAAGCACATCTCTATGGCTTTTAAATCCCTCCAGAGATGGGTACTCCACCACTGCCCTGGACAGCCTGTCCTAGGCCTTGACAACAGTTTTGGGGAATAAATTGTCTTAACATCCAAATTAAACCTGCCTTGGTACAACCTGAGGCTGTTTCCTCTTGTCTTGTCACTTGTTCAGTGGGAGAAGAGAACAACTCCTGCCTCATTACATTCTCCTTTTATGGGAGTTATAAGTTGAATGTATGATTATGAAGCATCAAAACCTCAAAATCTGCCATGAAGCCATCATCTGTCCAGACCTATTTACCCATCACGTATTGTAACTCACGGTAGTGATTTAACAAGAGGGTCTGAATCAGTTTGGGTTGGTGCCTGTAATTCCAGCACAACAATTCCAGCTCTCACCAAGAGTTCAACAGGCAGTGAAGCAACTTTTGCTAGAAAAATGTGCAGTTTCTCTTTTACCTTTGGGGATTTTTCCCCTTTCCTTATTGGTGATGGGTTCAATGAATTCTTTTCAGCCCAGTTGCTTCATTGCCTGTTGAATTCTCGGTGAGGGCTGGATGTTGTCCTTGAATTGCAGGCACCAACCCAAATTGATTTAGACCCTCACTATAAACCATTACAATAGTCCTGACTTTCTAATGGAAAATTTTGTAGCCCATCATCTGACTCTTGATATGTGCCAATGTGGAAGTGGGCTGCAGGTCCTGACCTTGAATCTCTGCTCCTGGCTCATACCATCATTGGATCAAAGAACCATGTCTGAGATGTTTCTGACATCAGATTCTGCCAAGACTTTCAGCACTCTCCTGTTTCACACTGTGAGCAAAGTATATTCTTGCAGAATCACAGCATGTTGTGGGTTGGAAGGTCCCTCCACAAGATCATCTGAATCCAACAGTCCCTGCCAGAACAGGGTAAACCTACAGCACCCAGTGTACCCAGATAGTCTCCCATGGAAACACAAACCAGGCCCAAACCCGTTTAGTGACTGAGACAGGATCAGGCTCTTCATAGTCACAGTCTTCTTCACTGTGGCTGTAAGAAGGATGCACCGTTCTCAGTTACTTGCTTTACTAACTTTATTTTGATTTCTGAATAAATGTCATACTGGAGATGGGTGTTTGTATCTGAAAAATGAAAGTCTAGGGAAGGCCACTGCCTCTATGAATTAAAAATTAGAATGAAAATTCATAGTTGAAAATAACTTCATTTTTCTTTGGAACAGATAAATTACAGATACTTATGCTGTGGCTAATCATTCACTGTTAATCACCCTTTCTGGAACACTGGATGGAAGGGAGGGAAAGTCTGTGGATATCTCCCTTAGGAAAATGGGTGAATCTAATAGAATATAGGAAAGACCTAATTAAGAACAAAAGCCTGTCATCAACTTCAGGAACTGACTGTTCTCTGCTAAAAAAATGTTGTTTCCCTTCTGTCCTAAGCATTTGAAAGTGCTGCAGGCACAGACCAGATGACTTCACTCACAGAGAATGAAAATCTTTTGCCTCCCCTTTTCCTTTTAAACTGTGCTGATGAAAGCCTGGCAAGCAGCTCCACAGCAGCCAGAAAAATCTGTCCATTAATCACCTGGGCAGAGCTCAAACACTTCACAGATTTACTCTAGACATTCCTGGAGCAGGCAAGAGAGGAAGAAACATATAATTACCCATTACCTGAAGCCCTGGGTTGATATTTTTTCCCCAGGAATCATACAACTCTAGTTCTTATAAGGTATAGGCCAGTGGAGATTGGATCGATGAAGAGTACCAAGCCAACACCATAAGGACAAGGCGAGCTGAGCTCCTATTTCTAAATACAAAACACAATCGGTTTTCCCAGGGGGAAAAGTTGTGTTATAAATCTAGAGGGTTGAATGCAGAGAGCACCAGGACCCTCATTCTAAACCCCTCTCTGGGAAAGAGGATGGAGCTCTGCTAGAGCAAATATCTGTGTGTGTGTATGTGTATATGCAATGAGGATGCCTTCAGCAGCTGGGCTCAGATGCTCAAGTATACCCAGCAGCTGCCCTGCAATCCTGGCCTCTCCAGCTTTGTGGCATCAAGGAGGATCAGGCATCTAAACTCTGGTTCCACCCAAGCAATTGGCAGTAGATTTCGTTCGTTCTGGTGATCAACCTGCCCTTTCAATCCCCTGGTCCTTCTGTTTTCCCAGAGTTGTTTCTCCCCAAATCGCCTAGATCACAGGTTCAGTCATCTGGAAGATACTGTGGCTTTGTTTCATCCTGTTTGGATGCTTGATCTGAGGGTGTCTTGGGAAAGCCCTGGTTGGGATCTGGGCAGAGTTCCCATTCCTTTGAGTCTTTGATTTGGGTTTTCACTTGCCTTTGTGCTCCTTTGAACTTCTGGAGATGGGCCTTTGATGAGTTGATGACTCCTCTGATTGGCATGGGAGTAGCCTGGCAGGTATCCCCCTGCCATGTCTCTTTCTGCCTCTTTGTGGGTGTGAGAAGGGCTTCTATCACATCATGATCCCAGGTACATCTGTTTCGCTTTTGCATACCTGTATGCAAAATGTATGAGATACCTGTATGAGATGCAAACAGCATCTCAGAATGACAGAGTGTTAGGGACCTTGACAGATCATCTAGTCCAATCTCCAGTGTTGGCAGTGACAGTTCTGTTTTAATGGAAGCACCCAGGTATCTTCTCAAGCCTATGTGCTGGTGTACTCAGGGATTAAGATGGTGCCTGATGCCTGAATTTTAATAACAGGTAAAGTTAATTCCAGAATTCAATCAGTTCACAGGGTTAAGTAAATCATCAAAAATCCAAACTTAGGGGAAAAAATAAAAAAGGGTTTAGTGAGAAGAACTACTCAAAATGAAAAGCTAAAACAAGATAAAATAGATATTAAACATTACATTTTATTTTTGCATGAAATGTTCAAAACAGCTTGGAGCTAACTGCTAGAACTTCCTTGCATCGGCTGTAAGTGATGATGAAATTTGACTCAACTTTTAGAAATGTAGTTCTTCTCTTGGAAATACTGGATTTTTCCGTGAATTAGAAATTAAACAGGCTGAGCTCTGGATTACATGTGCTATCGCAGTGTTTATCAGCTACAGAACAATGCTTGTGTGTTCGTAATGACCACATCTGAGAATCATAGAGTCATGGAACCATAGAATCACTACGGATTGGAAGGGACCTTGAAAGATCATCTAGTCCAATCCTCCTGCCACAGCAGGGTCACCTCTTGGTAAGAAAACCCCTGTTTGAAGAAGGTTGCTACTGGCTAAGAGACTTGTCACCTCCCAATCGGATGTTCCTAGGACTGTCTGACTGAGGGATCCTGCTCATGGGGTACTCAGAGATCTCTGTCTCCTGGCCACTCTTCCCTTGCTTTACAGCATGAGACAATACATTAAAACTTTATTGCTTGCAAAGTTACATCTTCCTAGCCGTCTGATTGTTCTGATCCATTGCCTCTCTCCCTGAACATACAGTCTGTCCCGAGCAAACAATGGACTAATTTGTATTTTATCTACCGAGCTATTTCCAATTAGATCGACTGTTGCATTGAGTTCCCTGTACAATTTTATTCAGTGTTTCTGGGAAGAGCTGGGTGGGAAAACGGCACAACAATAGCCGTATAGAAGCCAACTTAACAAAATCCAGCTGTTTCCTGCATTGAGTGCTGTGGTCTCCATCCTTTGGTATGAAACCCTGCTTTTTAAAGGTACCTCAAAATAGCAACTTAAACAGCTGCATAACGAAACCGTTACACAAGTAGGAGAAAGACCCCTGAAGTCCTCATTGTTAGGAAGGCTGGGTCTTGCTCACCCAAAATAGAAACGTAATTTTTAAAGAGGTAGGTGATAAATATTTTGAAATAATTTTCATTTCAGGAGTCTGGGAGGGGGAGGGGGGTGGAGAAAGCTCCTCTGTGCTGATGCTGTATGGGACAGTTTTGTGACTCAGAGGCAAACCAGGGCAATCCAAAGCAGGTCTCCACTTGACTGCTGGTTCCCCTATCCCTCTGGATCTCAGTTTTCACAGAAACAGTGGCTGCACAAATGTCCCCTCTCCATCCCTACATTTTGTCCCCATTGTCAGGCCTGTTTGTTCCTCGCCGCCAGCAGCAGCAGCAGCAGGGAGCACTTGAGTGAAGACCTCATGGAAAAGCAGCTGCTCTGGGCTTCATGCTGTTTAATCCTTTCCAGAGCTGGTTTCTTGTCTCCCTCTTTATGCTGCTGCTGTCAGTCATGGGGCCAAGCGAGTGCTGAAGCTAAACATCAGGGGAAAAAGAATTAGGAATCTGGTCAGAGACAAAAAATAAATGAGGAGACAAAGCCCAGAGAGAGAAAAGAGGGGAGGCAGTGTTTGCTGTTCGGTGTGTCTCTGTGTGTGCGAGGCTGTGATCACACAGCTGAGGGTCTGAAAGGCTCAGGCAATGATTTCTGGTTTCTAAGGTTCAGGGCAGCCGCCCTGGGCATTTCTAGAGAGGAAAGAGTTTAAATTGTAAAAAATAAATAAAAGGGCTTTGGGGATCAGCACACTTTTCTGTGTGAAAATACAGCAGAGGCGACGTTTCTGTTCCAGCAAAGGATGACAACGAATTGAAGAGTCTTCCAGATTGTCATGAACCAGAGCTGCTGTGCTCTGTCTGGTGTCTGTCATACGGGATCTTGCATATGTGGAAAGTCTCTCTTCAGATCCCTAGGTCTGGGAACTGTCTTTTACCTAAACCCTCAACACTTTGTGCTTCACAAGCTTGCAGGCTGCCTCTAGCTGAGATTATTACAAATCTCATTCATTTCGAGCCCTTCTAAGCTCTTTGACTGAGTGGTACTGAGCCGCTTGGAAACAAAAGGACCACATCTGGGAGCTAAAGAAGGAAATCCATTGCTGTGTGTTTAAAAGCTGAACTTCTGGAAGCTGGGACAGCAGGTCTTTGCTGTGGCACGGAAAGTAAAACAGACTAGTGTATTTAAAGTCAGAAGCAGCAAATCAACACTTTGGTTGCATTTAATGCACTGTCTTTGTCTTGGGGCCACAGAGCAGGAAAGGAGAGCAGAGCTTTTGCGTTTTGCTAGGTCCAAGAGAAATAATAACACAAACCAAACAAAGCCACTGACAATTCTGCTTCTGGAGCAGAAGAGAGTAGAAAAACTAATAATTGAGAGCCCCTTAGTTATTGAGGATTTACCTTTTAGCACCATGTGCTCTCGTAGATGTGGTGCCATTCCTTAGGATTTCCAGCCTATTCCTTATTTGTTGATTATTCTTCAGAAAAGAAGCAATTTCAAGGTTCGTGTTGCTGAAGGCAGGCAATGGCACAGTAATTGAGAAACCAAATGGAAAACACTCCGCTATTTCAGACTGTCAATCTGATGAAATGAAAAGCGGTTAGAAATACCTATCCTTGAACTAGTGAAGACAATGTTTAATTTTCCCATGAAGAATACTTAGGAATGATCATTTTGCCATTCAAGATACATCTGAAAAATGATTTACCTTTACAAATATTTATATTTTTTCATCTCACACATTTCATTTCTGGTGAGTCCTGATGCCTATGAACCTGCTGTCTAGAGTCCCATGGGAAAAAGTATTCCCCATTAGTCAAGTGTCTGGCTGTTGATATTAGTTTCCTATATTGCTTTAGAAAGGAATATGAGAGAAATATGAAGACATAAAGAAGCAAGGAATGAAGGAGTCTGAAACATTTTGTTCACCCCTGTGGCTTGTGATTGTTTTAAAAGGAGTTCTTTTCTTGAATAATAGTACTTGCTGATTCCAGTGGTTACTATTTTGTTTTTCAAATTTAGGAGCTGCCTTCAATCTGGAGTCGTTCTGGCAGGAAAGTTAATCCTCAGGCCATATAAATGAGATTAGTTGCCTGGTCCTCTGAGGTGTGAGGGAGATGTATCTGCCCCTGGGAGGAGAGAGGGGTGCAGCAGGATGTCAGGACACAAAGGTTTGTTTGAAGGTAAGAAAGAAGATCAGTGAACAAAGATGTTCTTTTTTTTCACCCTGAGGAAAGCAAAGTGTTTACACACCAGCAGAGTTTTTCTCAGAGAGCTCATGGTGATGTTGTCCACGTCTTATGAAGTGTTTTGACAGTAAGTTCCAGACTCAATTTGATGCAGTTATTGTTCTGTTAGGGCTATAGGTAACAATTCAAACCCATCTGGGGAAGAATAGCTGTGCAAACATACATTTGATTGACAGGCTGGTCCTTGTGGGCAGTAAACTGTGGTGTGATCACTCCATTTTAACTCAATTTTAGAGACACAGAGTACATGAATGTGAAAATCATTCAGAAACAGGAGTAAAATAGGAAAAAAATTACCTTTGGAAGGAAAATATAGGAGGGACTTAGAATACAGAACTATTCCTTGCCCTCTAATACCTGTCTGCTCTTTCAGAGACTGCCTTGTCTGCAGAAAAGAGATGCAATATTTGCATCCCCATCACCGTGAAAGAAAAGATCTATCTGGCTCCTGAGCGACAAACGGCTCCTGAGAAGCCCAAAGCACAAGTGAGTAAATGTTTCAGGAAGCCTTAAATGACGAAAGGCTCTGAACAAGCAATGTGTGTGTAAATATCTCTCCTCCGAGTAGCTGAAAATTGTATTATTGTTTACTTACTCTTCTTAATCCCATAATAAAAACTACTCGTATTACTTACTGCTCATAAGGAAGAATTAATTCATTGCTTAAGCAAAAAAACCATTTCTAACCCCGACATTTAAAGATGCAGCAAGTAAAATGTGTTTCTCGTACTCAGAACTTCAGGGATCTGCTGGCCAAAGTATCGTGGGATGAAGCCCTTGAGGAAAGAGGGGCCCAAGACAGCTGGTTAGTATTCAAGGATCACCTGCTCTGTGTCCAGGAGCAATGTATTCCAACAAGGAGGAAAGCAGGGAAGAGTGCTAGGAGGCTGCCTGGCTGAGCAGGGAGCTCCTGGACACACTGTCACACAAAAAGAAACTCTACAAGGAGTGGAAGGGAGGACAGCTGGAATGGGAGGATATAAGGAAGCTGCCTGGTCAGCTAGAGAACTGGTTAGGATAGCCAAGACACAGTTTGAGGTGAACCTAGCCAGGGAGGTCAAAGGGAACACCAAGGATTTCTACAGGTATATTCATGGTGAAAAGAAGACTGGGGAAGGTGTGGGCCCCCTCAGAAAGGAAACAGATAATGTGGTCACAAGTGACATGGAAAAGGCTGAGGTTCTCAATGACTTCTTTACCTGCAAAGGCCTCCAGCCACACTCCTGGAGTCATGGAAGATAATGGCAGGGACTGGAAGGAAGAACCACTCATTGTAAGTGAAGATCAGGTTCGTGACCACCTGGTTGAGATAGGTGGTAGAACAATGTTGTCCACAGGTTAAGCCAGAAGCTGTTGGGTCCATCTCTGTTCTCCTTATCAGGCTGTGTTCAGGTATCACACTGCAAAAACAACATTCCTGCCCCCACAGAGGTATGGTTGTAGTCACTGCTTTCAGTCTTCTATCACAACATTAATTTGGAGAGAGGTGTAGAGCTTGTGTTTGTGGTTTATTGATAAGGCAAAACCTCTTAAATATGCTGGCTGGCTGTGTTTACAGAAATAGCAGGGAGAAGAAGAATTGTATGTTTCCACCCAAAGAAGCACAGGGAATTGTTTTTGTAAAGAACACATCTTGAGAAAGAGTATTAAAACAAATAAATCCCAGAACCTGTTCAAGGTAGGGCTAACATTAGGTCCATCTCATCCCTGTGGGTGTGCGCAAACGTCTGCAGAATCCTTAAAGGTTTATCTAACTTTTTCAGGAAGCTGCCAAGGGTTAAAAAAAGGAGCACACAGCTACACAGCTGAGACCCCAACCATCGAGAGTATCGTTAGATTGATTTTCTCAGCTATTCTGGGTTGTCAGGTCAAACGTGTGGTGCTGGTTCTAGGCTGGGTCTCCTGTTGCACTGTTTTTTTCCCCACAAATTTTCAGGGAATTCTTACATCTGCCTTCATTCTAGTGATGGTTTTGTAGGATGCTAAATCGAAGGGAGTGCAGTTGCTTACCATCAGTGGTACAGAAAGCTTTGAAAAGGTACTTCTAGTACCACTGGATGGAAGAAGCATTATGAACTTGTTTTATATGGAGTCTGAGAAAGCACCTTCAGAAAAAGGGAGAGTAGTTTAAAATGGTAGTAGTTTAAAATGACCTAAGATTTGATGTCTTATATTCAGAATAGCCACTGGAATGAAGAAAAGAAGAGGGACAAATACCTAGAAAATATAATTTGCCATGCTGATAGAGTACAGGTTTTGGGGGATTTTAGAAAGGCTCTCTTCATTCTCTTCACTAAGCGCTTAAAAAATAACCCTGGTGCATCCACTGGGATCATCTCCCATCACGATGTAACCTTGATTGTGGTGGTGAGTGTTCAGTTTAGTGTTATTCCATGAATGAGTAATAGGGCATGCCAGTCTGGACAAGGCCTGATGAAAAGCTAGTGTTACTGCTAGTCCTCCTGGAGACTGTCTCCCGTGAATACAAAGCAGGGGTGTTTATGTTGTGTAGCATTTTGCATTAAAGAACTGTCTCCTCCAATGCCTATTTGTCTATGAGCAATAAAACGACCTCAGTGCAAATCATTCTCATCTCTGCAGCACTGTGAAAAACTTTCTGTATGGGAAGAGTGAGCTACATGAAGAAGCGCAGAATAAACTTGGAGCCTTACATCAGAGCTTTAATTTAGAGGAAAACAAAATCTAAGTATTTTGCAGTTCTCGTGACAACTGTGGAAACGGAATTGTTTAAAATTATTTCGAAGGCCCACCTACGCATCGATCAACAAGTAAACAAGACACGTATGTAGTCCTACAGTTTGTAACACATCATTATTGCAAAAGGGATGGGATGGGATGAGATGAGACACCACAGATGCTTTTGGTTTTTTTTCCTTGACAGCTGATTTGGTAGAAAGATTTTGCTGAAGAAGAAGAAATTACTTGTTAGTCCCTTTTGAGATTTCTTTGCTAGTCGAAATCAATAAAATCATCATCACTGTCTGTTTTCTGGTAGCTGTCTTCTGCACTGCGTATTAAAGGGCTTTCATACCGACTGTAAAAACCCCACGACATCAGAACAGTGAGAAAACTATTTTCTGTTTTACTCAAATGTGATGACTCGATTGATTTGTCAGAAAGAGCACCTAGAAGGTTTATTGTTAGTCAGAGGATTATGTCAAGTGATAAAAAGCTCTTTTCAAATTGAAGGAATTAAGACAAAGGATTAGACTAACCTTTCTTGCCTGGCTTTTTAATGCTTTGTTTAATGCTTTATTTCTTCATGGTCTTTATTCAAAGAGATATCAAATGCAGACACTTTCTGCACTACTTCTTATAAAGTCTTTACCAGCAAAGATTGCAGTCTTTCCCATCGTCTGACCAGACCTCAAGGATTTTCTGATTAAGACAGGCTGCTAACAGGCTCTTCTACTGTGCTGACACCTTATTTCCATCTCAGCAGCTGAAACCTGTGCTTTAGAATGTGATTACTCCAGTTTGATGTTGTCTGTTGTAGGTTTCGCTCTGTTCCAAGGAGAGTCATGTGAATAGAAATGGAATTCTTTTGTGTTTTGCTAGTGCACTGTGATTCCTTAGGTACTGAAACTCAGGTTTAGTGCTATGCATCCGCAAACAGGTGTGTTTATTCAACTCTAGAAATGAGAACAATGCAGAGACCAAGACGAGGCACAGTGAGCAGCGCTTAGGTATTTCCAGGATGGGATATTTTCTGATGGGTTCCAAGGTGAGAGCATCATGCTGTAGTTCCTGAGCTCAAGAAAAGTTGTCAATAAGGAAAACATAAATGTTTTACAACAAAGGCATCATAGTTGTCTTCTTATTTTGTGTGCCAGAAGAAGAAATTATCAACTGAATCACCAGTATATTGACACGAACCAGTTTGTCTCTTTTTCTTCTTCCTAATGAGGTGGAGGCAATCTGATGAAGGTGTGAAGAAAACAATCTGCTAAGTTTGCTGCTGTCTCAAGACCTAAACCCATCTAATATGTGAAAACCAGAGCTGCTTACAGTGACCTTCAAGCCGTCATCACTTAAATGTTGATTGCTCATAATCAGCAAGCCCAAAGATGAATCTTTGATGAAATTTGCAGCAGTGAACAGAGAGCGTTTTCATTGTTTCCTTGGACAAGAAGAAATGAGGGAGGACTCAGGGACTTTGATTAGCTGATCATCAGGAACAGGCCAATCAAGTTAAAAATTACCCCAAACCCACTCCAGATGACACAAAAAGCAAATGGGAACAGCGTGCGGATAACAAAGAAGCACGTCCTTATGGCTCAGTTGCCTCACTGTCTGAATAACCTTGCATCCAAGGGGTACCAACAAGAGCCTTTTTCTGTTCTTAAATGTATGGTCACTGTTGAGGTGAGGAATAGAATCTTTGAGCTAATACTCCCAGTGATGTCAATAACGTGTCTGGGCAGTTTGAAGGGACATGTGCAGTGGTATGACACGCTCTTGTGTTCTTTCATTTACAGTAAAACTGGTTACACAGAGGCAGTCCTTATCAACAGATGTATCTGAAATCATTGTTTATTATCTTCACAGTCATACATTACACACACATAGACATGTGTGCGACTACACCCACCCACAGTCGTGCACTACTTCTCACAGGGAGAGGCAGAAGTTTGGATCATACCACTGATCAGGCAACGAGTGATAGGACGAGAGTACAGGGCCTCAAGCTGCACCGGAGGAGGTTTAGGTTGAATATTAGGAAGCACTTTGTCATGGAAAGGGTGATCAGACATTGGCATAGACTGCCCAGGGCAGTGGTGGAGATCCCATCCCTGGAGACTTTTAAGAAAAGAGTGGGCTCAGCACTTAGTGCCTCAGTAATTCCGTGATTCTGTGGTCTTCCTAGCTGTGACCATTAACTGCACCAACACTGCACTGGGTGAAATGGTTCTTACGGCCAACACTGCAGAAATTCTGGGTAATTGTTTGCTCTGCCATCTCTATACATTTTGTTTAATACATCAGGGCTGCCATTTAGCTTTGGCTCCTAGATATGTTTGATGAGTTAGTGTGAGTTAGAAGCTGCAAGGCTGTAAGACAGCAGCAGTGTTGCTTTAGCAAGCTGCATTTCCCTGACAAGTTAATCACAGCTCCCCCTCCAGCACTGCCTGATATGTAACTGCACATATCCAATGACCGTCTGACAATTAGAATTTGAACCCTTTTGTTAGTTTAATTTATTGGATAATATTATGTGAAATGTATCCTAAAGGCTAATCTATTCCAATAGCGATAGACAGATTTTAACAGTCTAGTGTGCTTTGGTAATCAGAAGGAATTACGTGATTATGGCTCGTGGCTTGAGCAATTAAAAAAGATTGGGTTTGAGTGCTCATTTCAAGGTTGCCGGGGCACGTACAGAAAGGGATTCCAATAATAATTGTGCTCAGTAATTTCAGTGTACCATGGACCTGCCATAAATAAATCACTGGTCTTCTACGAGTAAACTACCACGTGTCCCACATGGCTTAGAATGGGATGGCTGCTTAGCCCCAGGTTGTCACCAGGGTACTAGAAGTGAAAGAATTGCTCTTCCCTGAAATAGGTTTTTTAAGTTGTTGCTTCTTCATCCAGAAAGAATGTAAAGGGCAGAACTCAGGAAAAACTGAGATAAGAGGAAATAAAGAGGAGCTATGGGATGTGTGGTGGAAGTCGTATCAGGGTTACTGCTAGGTTTTTCAGCATCATTCAGAGAGCTTATATAAAATTGCTTATGCACTATTACCCTGAAGTCCCTGGTTCCCAAAACACAGTCCCCACTCTATTGCACTGCCCTTCGTACATTGCTTCTAGTCATCATTTTACTGTAAATGGTGCAAAAATGTACTTTAAACTGGCTTCATTTTAGACAGAAATCCAGTTGGTTCTGAGCAGTTTTCTAATCTTCTTCCCAGGCATTTTTAGGCCCCGGTGTTTAAGTGTATTTCCAGCCAGATCACAAATAATTCTGGATACTCTCAGGATTAATCTCCCTCCCAGGAGAACCCTGCTGCAGGGAAGTACATGAAGTGACTGATGGTTACATGAAAGATCTGTCTATTAGGTGGCTCATAACACAACACATACCTTGCTGACCCCACTCTAATTCACTGTGATCAGAACGTATGTGGCACCAAGGCAAACAGCATTCTATGTCTATCACACAGTTACCTTTATTGACCAAACCAGTCATCCTCTGAAGGAATTAAATCAAACACATTTGACAAAAACAGTTTTCTGTGAGACTGTACTGACTGGCACCGGCTGTATTTCCTTCCTTTAACATTTCTTTGTTGAGCAAGAGCAGTAAAGAGTTTTCAGCTACTCTACAGAAAGATCATTTTCCTGCAAGAGAAACTCTCCAGGCACAAATCTCCGGACAAGCTGGGCTCCATCATTTTGTGCCACGTATCCCTGAACCAAAGTGAAGCACGCAGTCTGCCACAGTGGTGACCGGTGCACAAAATATCTCTGCTCTCTGGGATTTTAAACAGAACCTGTTCAAGCCATAATTATCTTCAATTAAATGGACTAGTCTGGAGATCAGACCAAGTACTGATCATGTAGAAGTGGCAGGAGTGGCAGATGGTTCTGGTGGGCCTATTCAGAACAAGCCTGAAGACTGATCAGATCAGATTTACTCAGCGTGAAGAGCTAACCAGCAGGAGTATCCAGAAGACAACGCTCTGTATGCACCAGAAAAAACACAGGGTGGTTTTTCAATAAACATGATAATAAAATGACTGAAGAATTGACTCAGACTTCAAAGCACTAAGCTGTTAATTGAAGACAACTGAAAAGAGAAATCTAAGATTAGATTGCATGATGTATGAAGGTGTTTGAAGAGAAAACTCTTCAGGCCAGGTTTTCCATTGTTTTGGCTACGTTTCACAGTTTTGTAGAGTAAGGAGTGCCAGTGAAACTGCCCTGGACCCATTCGCTAGCTGCTGAGCTATCTCCTGAATTCCTTCAGGCATCTCTAAACACCACAAACACCTTCTGCAAAACATAAAGGTGCAGTCTAGCGTTTGTATAAGCCACGACACGACATGTCACTGCTTCCATAATCACATGTCTCTGGTTATATTGCAATACAAACAGAAATGAGGGCTTAACCCTTCTCTAGGAAGAACACAGACATGAAACATTAGGATGACCAAACTGTGCTTGGACCAATGTGTTCAGTCACCTAAATGTACTTAGCACCAAGCTTTTGGGGCATATGCAGGTCTGCTTCTCCACTTAAGCCTTTCAGGGGTAGGAGTTCTTCTGAAGTACATTTTTCTCTTGAATTCAATTTCTCCCTGCTCTCTTAAAGTACCAGACACGAGGGCACAGTCCTAAAAATTGGTGACTTTTCTTCTTACTCTGATCCAGTTCACCCCTGGCTATAGCCTTCTTTAAATCAGGTAGCTTTTCACCATGCAAGGACTTTACCACACAATCACTACCTTTTACTTTCCAATCCTGTGCTCTTTCAATACTTCTTTCATTACTTAGATTTCAATCTAATTTCAAGTGATTTACCGCACAGCTTGACTTACCATGAACTTCTCGTACACAGCCTACGCACAAAAACCAGCATAAAACATTTTTTGGCAGATAATTAGAAAAAAAAAAGAAGGAAAGGGGTAAACAGATCTTTTATACCTGACAAAATGTGCCCATCACACTGCTGGCCTTACTCCTCATAGAGGTTTTGCAGAAGGGAGTGTCTATCAAGCAGTAACTTCAGTTCAGTAACACAACTAATTGTTATTTTCACCACATCATCTGTTATTTATAGTTTATCTAAATAATACTAGTGTGTTATTTATAATTAGAAAATCATCATCTAATTTGTCCTGCTGTATGCAGATGTTTGCATTAATTAAACTCAAAATGAAATGCCAAGAGAAGTGTTTAAAAGCATCCAAATGATCTTGTTACGAATGACACTTTTACCTTTATGGTTTGTAAAACCTCTGGATCGCAGTGGAATCCTTGCCCTGCCAAAATCAAAGGAACACTCCCACTGCCATGGTACTGGGCTAGAATTGCTGTTAATTTATTCAGATAGCAGTGCTTTAAGCTATATAAACACTAAATGTTTATGCAAACTAACAATAGCTACAGGGATGCTCTAGTTGTCTGATTAGGTGCTTTAAAAATGCTCAAGTGATTTAGGATATGAAGACCTAGCTGAGAAAGATGTGACCTTTATAACAGTGGCATTACACAGTTTGTTTGACCCAGCAGCCACATCAACTCAACCAAAACAGTCTCGTTTGGAGCTCATAACCTGAAGCAAATGGAAAGATTTCTCAGGCTGAAACAAAATCCACTCAGACTGAAAAAGGAACGAAAAGGTAGATCACAGCACTGGCTACAACAAAGGTCCGCCTGGAGCTATCTTGCATTAAAGAAAGACTAGCCAGCTCAAACCTGTTTCTCCCACACTCTACCCCAACCAGCACACCATGTAATTTGCACTTACCCTCTTTGTTCAAGGTGATCTACCATGAAAAGGTCTATCCATATGGCTGTGCCTACATTAGCGGCCAGTGGAATGGATCAGTTGCTGCAGATGCTGCACATATCTCTGTCAAAGGGGTTAGGAAGTTATATGTTCTGGGTGTGAGTCTGAACCTTCCTAGTGGTGTAAAAATTTCAGGAGGCAAATCTGCATATCTCTTTCTTAGCCATGGATCTTTTTGGAAGTATGACACTGTCCTTGTGGCACGCAGGCAGCCACAATAGACACTGATAGGCACTGGTTTTTAAGAAAATGATAAACCTACTTAATTTGAGTAGAAGATAAATATTATCTGCATTGCTTATTGAGCTAGTTAACATTTGTATTAAAGATATATATACATTAGATATATATATACACACACACACATATGTATATATATTAAGAGATAGTCTGTGTAGTCTGTGTAGTCATTGCTAGTACAGGATTGGGTGAAACAAAACATAACTAATTGCTGATATGTGGCCATCCAAGCTTCATGATAAATATAAATGCAACCAGAAGAATCTTCAAGGATGGGTTAGCAAACTGCCTTTATGCATAATGCATACGCGCATAGGAAGCGCAAGCGCCTGCATAGCAGTGCATCATGTTTATGGGAGTTCATTCCAGTGTAACAGTCAGGCATTATTCCTGTTCCTTAAAAAAATATGAGAAGGGTTTTCATCAGTATAACAAACATAGTGTAGGAGATCAAAATCTCAGCTGAACAAAGAGCAGGCAGAGCTATCTGGAGATGCAACAAATGAAGATGGCATGCAGGCAAATACAGGAGGTTCAAACAAATGAGTTGAGGAAGATGTGTAGTGCAAATCTTCTGCATCTCGTTAAATGTGCAATTACTGCTGTTGAGTTTGATATTGAGCTGCTCCTCACAGCACAATAAAGGACATAAAAGAGGCACCTGAGTCTGGCTGGAAAGAATTGCACACCAACACAGGAAAGCTTTGAGTAAAAGAGGAGTGGGATGCCCCAGTCTGCTTACCTTGTGAATTTCTAGCATGAGCAGGTGAGGAGTAGCTGGAAGCTTCCCAGAAAGAGCTGGAAAAGGTAACAAATTATTAGCTTGAAAAGAAGATGATAGGACAACTGAACCCCTATCCTTCAGCAGAATTTAATGGGAATAGTCCAGGTCAACATTACTGTGCACATGATCTCAAGTAGATATTGACTTGCAAAGCATCTACCATTTTCACCAACATCAGATGACAATAACCGGGATTTCCTAACCATGAGATCAGAGGTCAGATTCACCCTATAAATAATTAGATGGAACTGCATGGCAATTTATCAATGGCAGACATAGGCTAGCTAATATTAGATTTAAATTTGCTTCAATTACTGGATAAAATGCTTGACAAGATTAAATTTCAACCACAGTGGTGTAGCAGAACAGTATATCTTTATAACTGTCTCTTTTGAAGGGTTATTCCCTATACACCACATCACTCCAAAGGAAGCTATGTAGAAAAAAAGGAGCAGTACCTCATACTGAGATACAAGAGAAGTGACCCAGTCCAAAGATCGCTTGAATACAGCTGTTTCCCCTGTGGTATTCATAAAAGTGACTTTGAACTGTGAAAAATGTTAGGGTATACAATAACCTTGGTGCCCACAATATGTCATTAAAGTAATCAACTAGAAATTTCTTCCCTCCCTTCAGGACTAAAATATTGTTTCTCGAACACAGGAACAGTCTGTCTTCCTGAACTCATGCTCTGTAGAAATGATAGAGTTGGCTCAGTGAGATAAGAAGCCAGATCACTTTGCTATACAAATCAGTAATGACGGGCTGCTGCTACTGTTGTGTAAGCACACAGGTAACAGGCAGAATACCGAGCACAGGTTCATGGAAAGGAGACAAAAGAGGACAAGCAGCCATGCTAAAGACAGTAAAGGATACCTCTGAATAGCAAGTGCAGGAGATGGTGACTGATTCATAAAATATAGCTGTGTGAGAGTAGGGACTGGTGAAAAGCTAATCAGGTTGTCATTTGGAATTCTTTTTTTTTCAGTTGGAAGTGCTGCTTCATAAAATCAGAGTAACTTACCAGACACACATTTTGTCAGAATGATTGCAGCATCATAAATATTGAAAGACCCCTAAACTTGTAAACAAGGCTTATAATGAATGTGGTTGTTGTTCAGAGAACTCCTGGCTTCAAACCTTAAGCTAATGCTAGAGAATTTACCTTCAAATGTAAAAGCTTTTTGAAGTGAGGAACTTGGTTTGTCATACCTGCAGAAAAAAAATAAGGGCGTCTCTATTACTGAGATTTTATTTTAAACCCAGTAATTATTGTGATTGTTATTATTGAAATGCAGTTTTTTTCCTTCTTGGAATTTTTTAATAGGAAATGCTCAACTAAATTCCAGATCATTTTGGCCAGTGTTGGAAAAGTGGCTCAGAAACCAGATTCTGAAACCTGCGGGAAGCATCAGCTGTGAAACATGCATAATCCTATCCAAGTAGGATTAAAGTTGGCAGAGGTTTTGTGACTAAAGGCTTGCGAGCGGATTGCCTGATAATAGGAACATGACTTCTGAGGGTTCATTCCATCTGTGCGAACTTTACCGTGCTTTTTCCCTTTTGCAAAGAATTCAATAATTCAACAATTTCTTCTAAACTAAGTGGGTTACAAGGATTTCCACACAAATGCCTCGAGTGTCCCAAAGCACCCGGTAAGTGCAATCTAAGGAACCCTGCAAACCTGCTCACCAAAAAATATATCAGTGGAGCGTATGGACTTCTCCAGGTTCAACCCTCGCACCTGCACTGCAGGACATGTCAGAAGGTGGAGAAATGTTCACTTAAATCAAGAGTAAAATGTTTGCCTCTTGCATAGTGTTGTTGTAAACCCAACAGAGAATTCAATTCAGGGTTTTCTTTCGCTTTCTTGTTAACTGGGTCAGTGCTTTTGAGTGAAACACTTCACTGTGTTGCTTCACTGATCACTGCAAAGCCCACAGTGCAGGACTGCTCTTCTCGTAGAAGTTCTTAGAAAAACCTCTCTTCTTAGACAAGGAAAACATTTAATTTAAATTATTTATTTTAGTTCATTTAGTAATTGCTCAGAGGTGTATTGGGCAAGATCTTCCCAGCACAACCAGTGAACTCAAGTAAAGATGGGCTACCTACTACTACTGGACCACAGGTACACTGCCTAGTTTATTCACCTGTGCTACTGTTGGTAACCAGAGCCTCTTGAAAGCATCTCTACACATTCTGTAAGGAAAGCTTTTGCCTCTGGGACTGTAAGGACTTGTTTATGTCTTCAAACATTTAGCAAAAATAATGGGCTGGCAAGTTGCTAAACATGCCAGCATTTGGATTGCTTTGAGTGCTTAAATCTCACATCTGCAAATGCTCTCTACAAAATTCAGCATTCAGAATTTGTCATTGCTGTTACAACGCTCTGGGGATGGCTTGTACTTAGAACAAAACACCCTGGAGAGCAGAAATGTGCTTTTAGCTAGTCCGGAGCAAAGCGGTTGATTGTGTTTTGGATGCTCCCTGTGAGGGGTCTGGCCAGTGCAAGCAGGGATGTTGTAGTGTCATCGAAAGGCATGGCCCTTTCTAAAACATAGAATCACAGAATCTTTAGGAAACAGAAGGGACCTCGAAAGATCATCCAGTCCAATCCCTCTGCCACAGCAGGATCCCCTAGACCAAGTCACACAGGAACACATCCAGGTGGGTCTGGGACATCTCCAGAGAAGGCAATGTTTTGTTCTGTGGATGCTGCTAAAAGAAAAGGATCCTTGAGAAAATAAGGATTTCCCCCTTCATGGCAATCTGACCTTGAGGGAACCTGAAAATGCACAGTAAGAGGACGATGAATAAAAGCAGTGTGGACAGAAAGAGAAAGCTGGAGCCTGGAAAGCAGAAATGAAGCTAGAAAGAGACTACAAACATGGACAGAAAGAAAGAGAATGAAATATAAGAATATCAGAACAAACCTTAGAACAATCTGAATATCACAGCCTAAATGCCTTTCAAATGCATTCAAACCAAAGGAGAGAGATGCAAATACTGAAAAGAGAGAATAATGGGGATAAAATTAGTAAAAACTAACAAAAAGTCAATGATAAAAGAAGTGATATTTGCTTGCAACATGTTTGTGGTCATGACCAGCCCTGGTGTCTTCGCATCAGGAGTGTCCACTGGTGAAAATCAGCAGCAGACACAGATTCTCTATTGCAGTCCTTGACATCTTGTTCTGACCCCTCTACTGAATTAGCTTTCAGAAGGAGGAGTGGGACTGGACCTCATCCACAACTACTGCAGCAAGAGTTCATGTCAGTAAATAAAGCTCACACAAAGGATTGTCTAACTTGGAATTTGCTTCAGAACAATGCCTCACAGCTTACAAGCTAATGCAATACTGTTAAAGCTTTCACTTTGCAGCACTGTTTCTGTTAGGTTTCTGTCTACTTAATTATAAAGGAAGCATAAAATATGCTCAGCGGTGATTGTGGCAGCAGACAAAGGCAATTGCTGAAATTAACTGTTGATTGCCCTTTGGTAGGACATCATTATCACTTTGAGACTTGACCTCCACGTATTTTACCAAAGTCAATGCAAACAGCAATAGAGACAGAAAACTCATCCCTCTTCCTGCCTTACAAAAGCCCTTGTAAAAACTTGGTGCTGAAGTGAGCAGAGGTCCTGGCATGTTTGGAGCAGAGGAGGATGAGGGGTGACCTCATTCATGTCTATAAATAGGTGATGGGTGGGTGTCAGGAGGATGGAGCCAGGCTCTTCTCAAGGTCATCTGGTGATAGGACAAGGAGCAATGGGTGCCAGCTGGAACAGAGGAGGTTCCATATCAATATCAGAAGAAACTTCTTCCCAGGGAGGGTACTGGAGCACTGGAACAGGCTGCCCAGGGGGGTTGTGGAGTCTCCTCTGGAGACATTGTCCAGACCCACCTGGATGTGTTCCTGTGTGACTTGGTCTGGGTGACCCTGCTGTGGCAGGGGGATTGGACTAGATGACCTTCTGAGGTCCCTTCTGATCCCTAATGATTCTATGATTAATTCAATCTGACCAAAAGTCAAGTTGAGGAAGAGACAAATGTCAAACAATGCGTTGGCATAGTTTTCCTTGTCGAAACCTCTGTCACTCATCCAAGACTCTAGTGACAACTTGTGAGTCTTCATTTCTCCAGCTAGCACAGCTCCAGGCAGCTCCATTATCGTGTTCAGAGGTCAGCCACTGCACACAATGTGATAATTATCAATTAGTTCTTCTCTTCATCAAATCTGCCTTCATTGGAAGGAGCGTGTGTATGTGTGACGTAAATCAGGATTAGACTGCCTCCAGATTTGGCTCCATTTCTCATGGAAGTCAATAGCAAACAAAAAAAAGCAGGTAGCAAGGAAATCTGTTGTTGTGAATCAGTTCTGAATGGCTGCTGAGTCTATGTGAACACCTACCTGAGTGTCTGTCTATGTATGAGCGTCTTCATTCCCACCTCTACGGTACTGCACACTCAGTACTGCTGGGTATAATCCACTGAGGAGTAAAAATAATTTAAACACCATGGGGCATACCGCTGTCAGCATTTGACTCTGCAGCAGTGATAAATCATTTCATACCATTACCTAGTGTGGTGGGTTGACCCTGACTGGCACCAATACTGCTCTGTCATTCCCCTCCTCAACAGAACAAAGAGAAAATATAGCTAAGAATTTGTAGGTCCAGCTAAGGACAGGAAGATCACTCACCAATTAAATATGTTCTCACAGAGATGCTACCAGCATTGCTGATGGGCTCAGCCTTGGCCACTGGTGGATCTGTCTTGGAGCTGGCTAGCATCTAGGACACAGGCAAAGCATCTAGCTTCTCACAGAAACCAACCCTGTAGCCCCCTGTACTACCGAAGCTTGCCACGTGAACCAAATACTGCAACAGAGCTGCATGACCTTTACATAACAAAAATGAGCATGGATACTCTGTCTGTACTGTGCACTTTATAAAGGCTTCAGTCAGTGCTCTTTCTGTAAGAGTTGCTGAATGCATTATAAAGTGATAGAAAGTTAGGAGAAATGTGGCTTGAATGCAGGCTCGATGCAGAAGTCTCCTAAAATCCAAATAGGTACCACAGCAGTACGTGGGATCTTACTGAGGATCAAGAACCATTGAAAGCTTTGGGTTGGAAGGGACCTTAAAAGGTCATCTAAATGGGTGTTAGCTGTCGATGGGCTTCTTCTGGGCCAGATGCGAGCTGACTCGGTGGAAATTTAATGGGAATAGAAATACATCACTCTGTAAGGTGTTAGAGCTTTTTCTTCTGACAGATGAAATATCCTGACTAGATTTTTGAGAGCTGCAGTACTGTGTTCTGCTCGAAAGGAAAAACGTGTCAGAAGTGAACAAAACACAGGTGAAGTGGTTTGCTTTGAGTGATAGGGGTTTGTTCTTTGCTTTTCCTTAAAAAGCACCACATAGGAGGTTTGTAAAAAAAATAAATCCCATTTTGTAAGCCGGAGGGATTTAGTCAGTACAGAGTGATTACATGGGACTCCCAGACGGCATTCTTCTAGAAAAACATTGCTTTGTATATATCCAGTGAGTATGGGGAGGATGAAGTGCTATTTGAACTAAAGAAGCTTTAAGGTCTATTATTTAAGGCTTTTTCACGTCTAAATTCACTTCAGTCCTTTCAAAATCCTCAGGGCACTCAACAGAGCATATGTAATGTTGTAACGTTGCGTAAACTGCCTTCATGATGAATTTAGAAGCCTTGTGAAGTCAGAACTCTTCATCAAATCTCTTCTCCTTCTCAGTATTTCCTGTTATAAACACATAAAGGCGTTGCAACTGTTTAAGAGTTAGGACTTGTCCCTCTGTAGCAATGGCACATAAAATGAAGTGTGAAAGGAATAGGAAGTGAGGGTAGGGATCAAAGAGAAATCCGTGCCTTACGGCAAGAGAAAGTGGTGGAAAGTAATGCATGCAGCTACCAGTGGGCTTAGAAACACTATGATCTCTGTTTTTCTCCTACAGACTCTTCTCAAGACCCAGCTTCGAAACAGATGAAACCCCTTAGACAGGGGTTTCAGAAACGAGACAACTTTTGCAAATCTTTACTTGATATAGTCCAGCAAGGCTGTATTCCAGAGATACCCCGCTCACCCAACACTTCCTACAATTATAGTTCACTTATATATTGTAGCATGGGAATGACGTATTCTACCTCCAATTAGTAGTCCGTTCTGAAAAACACTGTAAAACTGATGACAGGTGTCACAAAGAAATCCCACACTCAAACCCCTCATCAGAGCTGAAGCACCAGCTGGGCTGAAAAACCTTACAGAAAACTTTTAAATTACTTTATTCGATGGTATGTTCTGGTTTTGACAGATTAGCTGTTTCTCAGTGTGCATGGCAGTTGCAGGGTATTCAGGATGCCCTTACACTGTTTTATATAGGACTTATGTCTCAGATCTTTAACGCTATACATTTACATCTCGTAGCTTCATTATAACTTGTTCCAGACCTAAGGTTTTTGCTATTGACCCATTTTTCCTTCCCCTGTCCTCAGTGTTTTATTCATCATTATGTGAGCTCTTTCATCAGCTGTCTATACACTCCATGTGCCCGGCCTCTGCCCTTCATCCCTGTCTTTCCCCACCTCACCTGCACACCCAATCTGTTAGTGTTAAAAGTCCCAAAGTTCCTAAGCTCACAGAGAAGTGACAGTCCAGGAGAAACACCTCTGCTGGCCCATCTCATCGGCAAGGCTAGAGAGCTTGGTGCCCTCTCCCCACTGTGCTGCATTTTTCCTTCCTGCTGAACAACTGGCATACCCCTCAGGTCTCCTCCCCTGCACACTGGGTTTGGCAGCAGAGTTTGGTGACTTCTGGAAGACAGGCACAAGCCTGAACAGAACCCAGTGTGTTTCCAGCTCTTTGCAACGAGCCAGGTACTCTCTAAGGATACCTTTTGCCTGCTTCACACACAGATAACTTTTTGTCTCTGTCAGGGCTCCTGGAATGATCTCTCCAGATGCAAATGTGAGTTAATTTTACCTATTTATATCAACTTTTTTGGGTGCTGTCAGCCCTCTACATTGCAAATGTTATGCATACAATAGCCAGCCAGGTGAAAAAGACATATGTAGCAGCAAACACAGCGTGGGCATGTGTGCCAACAAGACCAATTCCTTGTCATCCCCTATAACATTCAACCTAATGTGAATTGCAACCCTTGGGACCTGCAATTACATTTGCCCATCTGTCAATTCTGGGTTGTACTGTAGTTAATATACAAAGCTTTCTCCTTGCTCTTCTTCCATCCCCCCACATCATTGCTCCTTTAATCTTCAAAATATGGATTAGAGCCAAATGAGGATGAGAAACACTGACTTAACAAGTTACTTATTTAAGAAAACACTGAAGGATAAAGATAGATATTGTCTTCTTGGATCTCAGAAAACCCTCAGCCCTTAACTTTGAAAACATAAAGAAATATGAAAACAAAATTTAGGGCGCTAATAAAATAGGATGTCTGAGAGACAACAGTTCTGTAACACATACTCCTTGTTTCTACCAGTTTCTTCCCTTCTTGTTAACTCTGAACATTCAGGTTTGAATTCCTTATTCCTTGCTAATATCTGGGATCATCTCTGACACAGTTAGTGACTTATAAGTTACCCCAGTGTCCATTTTAATTCTACCACAGGGGTGATGTGAGCCTCACTCAGTCATATCTGCATGGGTACTAGTCATGTAGTGACTCTAAGGAGCCTCGTGAAATGTCTTAATTCTCTAGGGAGGATGGAGAGAGATCTGAGCTTTTGTTTTTGTGTGTACTTGCTCTCTTCAATTTCCCTAAACTTTTCTAGGAAATGTCTGCTAAATGTTAACACATGCAAACAAGTGAGAAGCTTTGTGATTTCTTACAGCATCTCATGAAAACGTACTAGGGATTAAAAATAAATAGAGGGTCTTTCAGTCCCTGTAAAAATAACCTTTCACACTTTTTGAATTTCTGTGAAGAGAATTTTTCTGATTGAACAGCAGCTTTCATCCTTCTCTATTAGCAAGAAATTCATTCTCTGTTCTCTATGTTTTGCACATCTATGTTCTAACTGACCTTCTCCTAGGAATCATCGTTTTAAGATTAAAATGATAGCATGGTGAGATAGTGAACTCAGTATGCAGCACTTTCTGATTCTTTCATGTCTTTTTTTGGGGGAGTTTTATGTTTTTTCCCCCAAATGAAGCTGGTGGTTATCCTACTAACTGGATGCAGGGAACAGGAACCTTCCTCTGCATACTTTGCAGCATGGACAGGAGGAGGCTTTGGTCAGGATAGAATGACAACAGGCAAAATGGAGCACTTTTCAATAGCTGTTCTATGAAAAACCTGGAATAAGCAAAAAAAATCAGAAGCAAAGAAGCTGCCTGTTCAACTCTTACCTTTGCCGGCTCTGTGTGACCTCTAAAATACTAATGTTTGGGCATTTTCTTCCACACCTCACTGTGTGTAAGATCTGAGTGGTACCTGAGGAGTCGCACCCTGTCTGTATATGGCTGATGTGCACAGCTGGCTTCACCTGAGTAGTCTAGGCTATTCTACATCAGTCTTGTCTTAAAACACTCAGCTGTAGCTGCTTTGTTCTGTGGGGGCTTTTATTATTTGATGAAGTTTGTTCAACTGGAAAAGGGAAATCCCAGTATTTCTGAAAGTGAAGCACAGACAAACCTTATGACAATTCTGCTAAACTTTAATCAATAATTTAAGGTGAAATGTTTTGGGTTAATTCAGCCTATTTTCCAGAGCGGTAGTCACATGAAGCCAGTAATTTATTTGCTGGCTTACATTCTCACCTTCCCCATCTACTCAATTGAAGCACTTCTTGGCAAGTGGAAATACTTGATACTCAAGCTCTTCTAAATTGGTCACATTTTTATATTTGAGACTAATTTGTACTATTAGCAGTATGGGCAAGTGAAGACAGAGTGAGTTCCCTGATACCAGGCACAGTATGAACATGTATTTACGGGAGAACTGAGCCTCAGAAACCAGAAACTGCAGAGAAGGATGGGGAAAAGATGCAAAATGATGGAAAGTTGAGCAGGGTAAGAAATGTTGTAAGATTTTAGCATAGAATGGCTGAAAGTTTTCACATAGGTTCCTTAGTACTGTTTCTGCTGTGCCTAACAACCCTCTGGCATCTGCGAATGTCACGGGAACTAAATTTTGCATGAGAGCAGTTGCAGGAGATTTTTATTAACTTTGGAGTCCGTGAGACCCAGCTGCTTGTATTGTCACTGTGAGCAACTTCAAGAGGAAATGATCACTCAGCTCTTGTAGCTGTCTGGGGATTTTTCCCACTGCCCAACTCCTTCTTAATGTTTCAGTTCGCAAAATTAGACTAGCCCCTCATCCCCCATCCCAGAGGCCAGTTTGGCAACCCACAGTTTAATTCCTTTGAGAATGAAGATTATTTTACCCCAAATCAGGAAAATACTGAACACTGGTTTGGATTGTTGTTCGTTTATTTCTTTGTTGTAATTTTTAAATGATCTTTCTACTTTCAGATTGAATAGAAGACTGAGATTTCTTTGCTCGATGACTTGGACTGAAATTCCATGTTAAATTAAAACATAAATATGTCATAAAAAATCAGATCAATATTGAAAGGAAATTCTAATCCTGCTCTTCAAAAACCTACTCTGTGGATTAAGTGTTTCACAGTAAAAATCACACTGTTATTTAACAGTTGTTTTAAATCAGTTTTCCACATGAGAGCCTTAAATAGACAGTAGACATGATTGTATAACTTGCTCCTCAGCAAAACTAGCTGCTTAGCAACTAGTGTACAATTCTGATTTAGCGTTAGCCCCCCTGGTTCATTATGGTTATCAATATGTGTAAGCTCATCACCAGCATGGATTCTTCTGTAAGCTCTGGTCACTAAAACTAAATTATGTGCTAGCTCCAGGGCAGTTGATCATCCCTGAGGACAAGTACCCTTGACCTGCCACTGCCCTTGCTTCTTGTGATACACAGAGGAGCTGGCAGTGCTGCAGGGCTCTGCTCTCATGTAGCCAACCCTGGGTGTGTGACTCTGCAACCTTGACAGCTGGTGGAAAGTATAGTAAAACCCTGATAAAATATCTCAAGCCCCCTTTTTTTTGGCAAAATCTCATTGTGATAGTACGATTGGGATAAATACCCAGAGAACTGTCATCAATTCCTGAAGCAACAGCTAAGCAAATAGTTTCAAAAATATATATGGCTGTTCTATATGGCAATTTAACAAATCACATTCCCTCCACTCTGGGCCTCCTTGAATCTGTGATAGCCTTTATCACAGTTACGTATATCAAGTGTGTTAATGACTTTGATTAGAAGGGGATCAAGACTATGGAGATTCTCATTTACTATTCATTTTTACTTACTTACTACTCATCTTTAGTTTTGCTTTGGCTTACTTACCACTTACTTACTCACAGACTTACTACTTATTTACTGACTGACTTACAACAGTGTCTGATGGCTTTGGTTTTGGTGATGTTAGCTGAACTAATAAATGGAAGACACTTCAGGTAACATAGTTTACTTGACATAGCTTTGAAAGAACATTAATTAGGATCACAGACTTGAAACCATCTCTGATGGTTGTTACAAAGAAGGAGTCATGTAGCTCAGAACGTTTTGGGAACATCTGGTTTGGGACAAAAGGGTTTCTTGGAAGTCATCATGTGCGTAGTTCAATGTAGGAGAAGCTGGCAGGCTTTTCACAATATGCAACTCAATTCTGCCCCAATGGTTTGAAAACAAACTGCTACCTTAGGGGGTGAAATGTGCTACCTGCTATTAAAACACAGCGGGGAGTTGTACTTTTCATTATAGAACATGACTTACCAGTCTGGTTTCAGTGATTTTGAATTTTTCAAGATTTTCAGTTTCTAGCCATTGTGATGGCTGGACACAACGAATGGGTAACACACTGTGGAAGTTTTCACCCTTCTCTCTGTCCTATTGTGGATTTTTAGTAATGTTCTGTCGGGTTGTTAGCGAGCGTCTGCCACCGCTGTCTGAACCACAACGTAGGTGGTTGGAGATGGAGAGCAAAAGACTGTGTAAATAGGTGGTTTGAATACAAACAACTATCCCTCAGCTGTAATCAGGGAGGAAAATGCTGCTATTTGTCTAGCCTACATAGTGGGTTTGGTTTGTATTTTAGTTTTTTCCCCAACAATAAGATGGGTGACAGGGCAGACATCGTATGCCTTGATAATAGAGGCTGAAAGGTAAAGAACCTCTCTAAGGTTCTCTTCCCAGTACTCTCAAAAGTACCTGCCATTAGGTGCAATCTTATCCATTTTTAAAGGACAACCACGCAGTTCAGAAAAAAGCACCTATGTTTGGCAAAGACAATTTAGCCGGGAAATTATCTCATTTCTTTCTCTAATTTGAGGTTGAATTTGAACGAATTGCACTCAGAGCACTGTGGTGCCTTCTGCCCCCTCACCAAATGACCTGCTAATTTTAAACAGCCCTTCCTGCATCCACAGCAAGTTGGGAAGGTATTTCTCTTTTCAGCCTTTTGGCTAGTCTGATTGAGGGCAGTGAGCTATTTTGCTCTTCTTTTGAAAGACGCTTTATAAGGCTCCACTTTGTACTTCATTTAAGGATGTTCAGTTTCTAATAGTCATCTCACAAATTGGTGCCGCTCTAATTACTCCAACATATTCTTCACTTTAAATAAGGGAGAACACTTATGTATTTGGTCTGACTAATAGGTACCTCTGCAACAGAAAAGCATACGAGTCAGATATTTTCCTAGGCTTGATAGGCATAGACAAAAGACATGTTCAAGAAAAAACAGACTCTTATTTGGTGTTGACAAGGTAAAAGAGACCTCTGACTCCCAAATCTCTTCAGGGACTACATCAAGAAAGAAAAACATGACAAATACATCAATGTATGGGAGACATTTCTTACCAAAACCAGAGTTCACTTAGGATTAAAGTTACAAACTTTTCTTGAGGATCTGGAGAGGAGGACCTCAAAAGAAAATGTCATGCACTTTGGAGAAGGAGAGGTGATTCAATGGACTGGAGACAGAAGGTGGAGATATAAGTGACTTTCAGCTGTTACCAAACTCTCCAGAGGAGAGAGTACAAATTAGGGATTACAAATCATAGTTGTGACTGTTGATGCTGAACTCAAAGCCCAGTTTGGCAGTCTGTTTGCTAAATGAGAAGATCTGGGTGTCTGAGGAAAGTGATCTTAAAAAGTAAATTTAGAAGGTACTCAAGGGAAAGACATCTTAAGGCATCTGACTAAGCTGATGCCCCAGGAACTAGGGCTCTCTCTGACTTTTTAACATTTTTAAGTGTTAATTTTGTAACAGCTAAGAGTTTATGCAATATAAAATATAGTTTAAAAAAAGTCTTGCATAACTAATTTGAGAAAACCATACTTCTGCATAAAGAAATCTCTAAGGGCTTTGCCCTAGGATATAAAATGAACTAGCATATAAATTCAAGGGTTTTTCACTTTTGGGAAGTTCTGGCTGTTTTAGGCAGCTTCTGACAAGGTGGCCCTCTCCTTACACACAGAATCTACATCTGTTTTCTATATTGTAATTCTAATTTTACAATAGTCACTGGGTGTCCAAAAGCACAGAGCTCATGATGCAGCTATTCCTGAGTATATTTACAGCTCAAAAGATGTAATGATGAATAAATATACCATGCTGTCCTTACCTCTGCTTGATCCACCAAGGAATTCTGCCCCAGGAAATGCTGCCTGGTGAGGACTGTTCACAAGTCATTTAACCCAAACTCATTGGTGTGTCTTTGCCTGGAGAGAGAGAGTCATTCCTCCTGGCATAACACTTGGCCTACAATGGGCCTGAGAGCTGCCCCTGTGGCTCAAGACATGACAAGCATTTGGGTCAGCAAGGCACAACCTGAAGGCATGAGCGGGCTGCATCCCATACAGGTGCTTCTGTAACGTCATGTCAAGGCAGTGTTTCGCGGTGAGAGCCACAGTGGAAGATGATTCAGGAGAGCAATTGCTGATGAAATGGTGCTTGAGGTGAAAATGTAGTATCTTGAGCATGCAAAAATGCAGTGATCTTAAGCAGTTCCACTGAACCTCCTACACAGGGCTTGAGAAGCCCATATTTTATTCATATAGCCTGTAAGTTATCCTTGCTCATTAGCTAGAATAAGTAAAAGGGAGAATTTCCCTCTTCGGACAGGATCTGCTCAGTGCAGTGTGCTGTGCGAAAATCTTTGTGGGTTCCAACCAACGCTACAGGAATTCAGGGTGCCCAGCAGCTGAAGACACGTAAGGCTTACTGGATGTCTACATTTCTATTGTTATGTTGCCTCTTGGATGCAGTTGTCTCATTAAGCTGTTTGATGTCGAGACTTTCCTACTGAGCAATTTGAAAAAGTAATATGGAGAAATTATTATATCTTATTCAAAGAAAGATCCCCGCACTGTCTCTCTCTCCACCCCAGTGCAGTTTCCAGTATGGAACAGTTCCTGGGAAGACACTTCACATACAAAGCATACAGGATTAAAAACAGAGAGTGATTTACCTTGCATTAAGACCCTTTTCACGCCATTCAGGTTAGCCCCAGCCCAGGCTCAGTCTGATGTGTTTTGAAATGCATTATTTCTGACATACAAATGTTAAATCCTGTGCAAGAGAGAAAATTCTCCTGAGGTTTACGGTATAGACCACATGGAAAACCAAAACTGATTTCCGCTTCTGCAACCCCCCCACTTAGTTCTGATTTTATGTGTCATCAGAAGAGTCTTCTAAAAGAGAATCTTTTTCCCCCAGTAATAAAATTGCTCGATTGCACCCAGACTGGGGTTTATAACATGTATTACAGAGAAAAGGCAAGTCTTGATAGCTCTGCTTATTGGAGTGGGGAGGCTTAGAAACCCAGTCTGAGTGTGTGAAACACAGTCATTTCCCTTGCTTGTTATTACAGATTCCAAAAGAGGTGATTCCAGGTATCTTAATATTCAAAGTGTAAAATGAGAGACTATTGAGTGTCACTAAATATGAGCTAAGGAGAACCTAGAATTAGTTCTCCTGAGGTCTCCTCTGTGACACTAGTGCTGTAACTCTACAACTAATATGACAGCTTTCCCCATTCACCAAGAAGAGGCAGAGATTTTTTTTCCTAGCTGGTATTTAGGTTTCCACAGGTAGAGAATGAACTATTAGAGTATTAGTTGAGTTAGAACTCTTATATGAACTATTAGTAGAGCTAGAGGTACAGTGAGAGGTGGTGTTATAAAAAATCCCAAACACCATACTACATTCAGCATCTTTCTTCACTGATGCTGTCCATATTATCTGTTGCCTAGTGTATATAGGAATGTGGTAAGGAAATGCTCATCACCCTAATGACATGTGGATGGTTTCGTTAAACTTCTCTACGATCACTTGCTTCATCAGCTTAGACAATCTCACACCATTGGCCAACAGTAGCCATCATAAAAGCCAAATGGATTTTTTTTCATAGAATCATTAGGGATCAGAAGGGACCTTGAAAGATCATCCAATCCAATCCCCCTGCCACAGCAGGATCACCTAGACCATGTCACACAGGAACA
>VZRI01010416.1:98709-112324 GCA_013397515.1 Upupa epops | reverse complement strand
GACCCAGCTCCCTCAGCCTTTCCTCATCAGGGAGGTGCTCTACTTTCTTCATCATCTTTGTTGCTCTGTGCTGGACACCCTCCAGCAGCTCTATGTCCTTCTTGAGCTCAAGAGCCCACAACTGGACACAATACTCCAGATGTGGTTTCACTAGTGCAGAGTAGAGGGGGAGAAGAACAAATGATTCACTTTTTATTCAAGACATCACTGCAATGCAGAAAAAGAAACAGGATCATCAAAAAAGTTGACAATAAAAGACTAAACTTTCCCCTTCCTTGTCACCCTACCAAGGAACATGTTCTGCATTAAGCACTCGTAAGCCTTTTGGCTGGTAGAATAGCAGTCGGCTGTTGTATCTTCTTATCTCAGAGAAAGATGGTATCTAATACTAAACCACCTAACAAAAAGTTCTTACGATTACTCAGAGAGATCTCAGCATGCCAGCGAGCATTAAGTGCTACCGTATCCTGGCAAGCTGTAATGTGTTTGGAGCGTGAGGGGAGGCAATTTCCAGGAATTCAGGACCAGACAAAATTACTTCTGCAATTTCATTTCCAAATATGCTAATATTTGCAATAATTAGAGGCAAAACAAACCAACCTGAACTTCTTTTCTGCCATCCTAGTTATGAAACAAATTGTAAGTGAATTGAATTACTCAGGAGAATTGAATTACTCAAGAGAAAAACCACCAAACTTGCATGAAGTGAGAAGGCATAAATCACTTTTTCACAGCTCATCAGTGCATTTGGAATTTTGATTAACAGAGCCTAAACCAATGAGAAGTGGATTTAAAAGTCTTCTTGTAGAAGCAAGGCAACACTGATAGGACAGCTGTTTATTCTTCTTGCATCGTGTTATTATTTCAGTGCCAGTAGTCCTTCAAAAGCCACATTCTGGGGTTTTTGCTCTAAATATGTCCAACGAGCAAATGCTGTCCTTGGCCTCAAGAGCTTCAAGTCTATAGCTTCAATCAAGAGATTCAATAAAACAGAGAAGAGGATGCCTGCAAATGTTACGGTCATAGTTTAGATGCCAATGCATATTGAGAGCCTTAAATCAATGGAAATATATTGTTCCGCTAAATACTACTACGTGTTTTCCCTCCTGTCGACTCTTTCTAATAGCTGTTATTCATAACTCCCCCAGCACCTTTTCCTTTCAGTGGTCCACAAACACCGCCATCCTCGTCCTTCCCTTCCTTTATGCTGCAGTGCCTCACTTTCACACACATCTTCCAGTCAGAGAACCAACTTCTAATTTTGTGTCAAACCCAGAATTTGTTCATCAGAACAGAATTTATTCACCATTACCAAGCTCAAAAGACACAGAACTAGCACTGCATCTCCTTGAAACTTGTGGTGTTCTTATGTTCTCCAAAAGAACGCTCCCACAGCACTTGTGTTTCCTCAGCTGGGTCTGAGCGCCCACTGCTCTATGATTTCCAGTGGTAAAATTTACCCTTTTGCCTTCTGTCTTGAGTTGGTATGCATGGATTTTACTTGTTATTTAAATGTCAAGGATGTGCTCAGCAACCTCTCAGACCAGAAAAGGGAATGTCTGAAGCTATTCCAGTCCCTTTATTCAGGATGTTGTGTTCTTAACTCTTCCATAACTTAGAAACTGACCCCTTGATGCATGTGAACTTCATCTAAATGCCAGCACATCAGCTTCTCTCCCCACTTGCTCATTCTTTGTCTGAAGCAAAATTATGTAACACACATATGACTAATTTGTTGTGAATAAAGCCCAGAGTTATAATTGGTTCCTGTTCTCTAAAAGTGGACTTTTGAGGATACTCCTTGACTATTTTATGCTAAACGTGACTGTTTGGATATTCATGCAATTAAAAAAGGGGCCTCCAGTGGCTCTGTCAGGTCTGTTTGTAAATTCAGCTGCATTTGCTTGCAACTTCATTTTGCCTCCTCTTTGTCTTTTAAAAGTCAATAAAATAATTGACTGGGATAATTTAAATGCCATGTGCACTTGTCAATAATCACATCTATTTCTCCCATGAGCTTGTTTTTAAATCTTATATTGATTACTGTCAATTTTTACCACTGGCCTTAAAATCTGATATGTTTTCTCTTTGGAGGGTAACGTCTACAATTCACCACCACAGGTAAATAGCTGAGGATGGCTGAGATTATCATGCATTGATTAGAGAAAGAGATTTTAAAGCACTCTGGGACACAGCAGAATCAAGTAAGTAAAACAAAGGGAAACAAAAGAACTGCTGTTTGTGTGAGAGGCATGATGATCTCATAGAAGGAATACATGAGAAATAGACAGCAGGAAATATTTGATCTTCATTCTAGTTCTTGTCATCTGTCTTTGAAAAATAGGTTTTCTTTTGCTTTTTTTTCCCCTGGAACACCTCCCTGTCATCTGAAAAACTCCTCTGGTAGAGCTCTACAGGGACAGCCATGTGTGCAAACTGGTCTCTGCGCTTCTTTCCACTGTCAATACATCTATTCGCTATGTTCTTTAACGATCTGAAAAAGAGGTGAATAGGATAGTATCAAAGTTCATGATGCTAATTGGTTATTTAGGATAGGCTGGGGCAGACTGCCGAATTGTGGATGCAAGTTTTTCCTCTGGAATTGTTGTCACTGGTTATTAGCAGTTAAATTTAAATAAATATCAGGGGGTATCTTCCAAAGTGAAGTCTGCAGAGAACCTGTCCCTCTGTTTTAGAAAGACATTTTACACCACAATACCTTTTCAGATAAACAATCTGGAAAGAGTTATACTGTTCAGCCCTGTCAGAACTCCTGGAGGAATGCTTTTATGCATGCACACATTTATACACATGGGAGAGGTTCAAAGTTATGCCAGGGTGGTTCAGACTTGGCACTAGGAAGCATTACTGAAAGAGTGCTCAAAGCCTGGAACAGACTACCTAAAGAGGTGGATGATACCCTACACTGGTCAGTGCTTAAGAGGCATTTGGAAAATGCCCTTAATAATTTGCTTTAACTTTTGGTCAGCCTTGAGTTGGTCAGACAGCTGGACTAGATTATCATTGTAGGTCCTTCCCATCTGATGTAGTCTGCACACACCCAAAGCCTGGAGCAGTGCTGAGACATTGCTATTAGACTGAAAGCAGTTGGTAGTAGTGAATTTATTTCAGTTCAGTTTTCTTATCTGGAGGAAACTATAGAATAAGATGTTTGGTCAAATCACCGAAGTGAAAAGTAAAGACAATTCACTGCTTCCTTACATATGGAAGTTTCCAACCTCATCTCAGCCAGCAGAAGGTAGATGAGCACCCATTATCAGCTCCAGTGTGGAGGGTCCATTGCTTTCCTTCTGCTACCCCTTGGTACTCTTTGAAGAAGTTCTTGCAGCCATAAACAAATCCCCTGAGGGGTATCACGAAGTTTGTTTGTTGTTGAGGGAGCAGCAGCCAGCAGCTGGCTGAGAGGGACCTTGGCAGGAGGAGGTAGAAGATTAGAATAACAGTCTTTTGCAGTGTTTGTCTAGTGGTGACCTGTACCTCTGCAAAGTGAGTATTGTTCTAAACACTTGTAAAAAGCGCTGTAAAAGCCATATACAAAGAGCAGTAAAACCTCAAGTGGTTTGAATCTGTAATGCTCTCTATTAGAGTTTTCAGTTATGCAGTTTTCATTGTCTGCATAAAAGAATTGGTGTTTTTTAAAGGCTGTCACTGTCTGATGTGTAGTAAAACTTGGCTGGAGACAATCTGTTAATCTCAGGTTCTAGATTCTGCTTTTAACTAATTTGACAGTGGTTCATAAAATACTTCAGATAATCTGGCTGTGATGTGTTTGGTTATCACCAAGTCAGAAACTCCTTACAGATGGAAGACCTGGTTCCAAGCACTCGTGTTGCCTTGCTGTCATTCTGCTGACACAAAACCATTTCCAGTATATACCAACGTAAAGCAAATTAATCTTTGCTCAAAAGCTGCGACCCTGAAGTACATGACAAGTTGACAGCTTGGAAAATGAAGATTTGTGGTGTCAGATGAGACAAATATATTTCTAAGCTTTGTATAAAGATTATGGTTTTAAAATACTACGGAGGCTTGAAAAGTCAGATGTTCTGATAGGATCACTAATTGGTCTGCCTTAAATTTTCCCTGCCAGCATGCCTGTGCTTTGCTCACGTCTCGTTTTTCACCCATGGTGTCATAAAAGACTGGAAGTTGACAGACTGGGTCAGATCACTCAGTTGTGCCTCTGGCAGTTGTCAGAATTGAATATGTCACAAGTCCCCACTCAAACCACAGTACTCCCATCTGTCACACCAGCAGCTCTGGCTGGGCAAAAAGAAAAGAATCTTTGCTCTCGTGAGAGTCCTGTGGTCTGGCATCTGCCGAGCACCCAGCCACAACTCATGGCCTGTGCCTATGGCAACTGGGAAGTCTCATGGCCACCAAACTGTGTCCAGAACCGTTCCATTTGCAAGACTGTATGAATTCTGTTTGGATTCAATGGGGATTTGGACAATTGATTGATTGTTAGAAATGAGGGAGAAGAATGTTTCTGACTGCTGTAAAGAAGTGTCAGTGCACAGTACAATAGGATGTATTTTCCAGGGAGATTTTGTGAGTTGTGTTAGGAACAGGATAAAAATATGTGGTCATGAAATGCCCTTCTTTCCTTGACCTGACTCTAGAGGACATTTTTGTTCTGTTGCTCTTTCTCCCCTGGATTAAGCAGTCGCAGCTTTTTCTATCCTTTCCGACATGAATCCTTTGTTATTCCACATCTCGTCTTTTGACCTTTATCTCATTCCTTGAATTTACCTTGTATTTCATATTCGCTTTGTTTGAAAGGGAACAGTCTCATCCAGAACACTTGGAGAGCAGCTCTTATGCTCTTTTACAGTGATATCACCCTTTTTGAAAGTATTAGGAAGCAAAACAGGCCAAGCTGCCTACACTACTGGTAACACGTTCCAAACTGGGAATGCTTGAGCAAGGGGCTTTTGGAATCCCAGCACCATTAAAATCCATGGAGAGACAGCCTAAAGCATTCAATGGCTTCGGGATTAGTCCCTGCTTGTAGAACACAGGGGATAAGAAATTTTGTGGGCCTGTTCTACTTGTAAAACATTCAAGAAATGCATTTTAGATGTCTTCAGTTTTTTCCTGCTTGATATTCTTTCATTTGGTTTTGCCTCATCAGTAATTAGGCACATCAAAGTCGTTCCCTTCTAATTGGCAGAGCTGCTGTTTGCGTTTTGTGATCAAATATTTGGATGCACTTAAGGATAAATGAAATAAATTGCTAGAGAGAAGCAGCAGAGAAAACAAAAGCTATTGTGGAACACAAACAGAGGAAACGAGTGGCTGAAATGCCATGCTAGGGTACAAGGCTGAATTTTTTATACTCATGAGTTAAAAGAATTCAGACTATATACTTCACTAAAGTGGATTTTGAATAAAAAGGAACACAGCTTTGTAGGCAACGTGTCTTTTTAAATGGAAATCAGTAGAGTAGCAAATGTGCTGCCTATCTACCTCTGTCCTTCAGCGTGTTGTTCAGAACCCCAGAAAGTCTAATCTTTTAAAATTATTGATGCACTGACTTGAGACAGCACTTACATCAACAGCAAGCTGTAGTTCCTCAGTCACAGGCAGTAGCTGAACTCTGGTGCTGATGGAGTGACCACATGACAAGAGCGGTCACTGTTGTGTTATGTCCAACAGGAGCACACTACTAATTTTAGGCTTTTGAGCAAAATCAGCATGTTTGGTGAGGATTCCATTTATAAGGGTTCAGCATTTTGTGCTGTCTGATCATGTGGGCTGTGCTGACAGTAGGGGAATCACATGTTCTATGAGGTGGAAAATTTCAGCTTTGGAGGATGCCTGGAATGTCCTGGAGATCCACTAAGATGGTTGAGATGGGGCAACTGGGGCACCTGCCATGCAAGTTGGGGCTGAAAGAAATGTGTTTGTTTGGTCTAAAGGAGTGAAAGCTCAGGGAAATTATTGCTGCTTGCAACTACATAGTAGGTGGTTGTAGAGAAGATAAAGACTCTAGGAGTTGCACAGTGATAAGAAGAAACACATAGTATTTGTAATAATGGAAATTCCCATTAGACACTAGAAAATATTTTCACTGTGAGGATGGCCAAACACTGGAGTGGGAGGCTCAGAGAGTTTGGGGTTTCTCCATCCTTGGAGATATTCAAGGATTACATGTTGCCCCGAGCAACCTGCTTTAACAGGTCCTACTGTGAGCAGGCGGATGGAGAAGGTGGCACTGGAATTCTCTTTCAACCTGCACGATTCAAAGAGTCTTTCTCTGAATGCCTGATTCTGTGCATGCAGAAACAGCCACTACACCATAACAAAGGTACCAGCACAGCTGCCACACCATTGCCCTTCCTTCCACCACTGCTCTGCTGCAAGGCTGCGTTCGGGTTAGTGTGCATGCCATTCTGGGAACGCAGAGAACACTGCAGATTTACTCATGACATCTGTTCTTCTAGTGCTAGAGATTAACAACAACCCCCTGCAAACATTTATTGTGTTGGCAGGCTGAAAACCTCACATCAGTACTTTGTATGTTCTCAGGTGATTATCAAGTGTTCCAAAGCCAAGTGGGAGAGGAGAAAAGGGGAACCAAAGCCTACCTTGCATCACACTAAATGATGATTTAAAAGCAGTTTATCACATTCCCAGCTATCCTGACCAAATCCTGTGGTTCTCAGCCTCACTTTGTGCTTAAAAAAATGGGAATGGGATCTACTGAGTAAAGTCTGGGAAAGATATGAGAAATTCAAGCATGGGAAGCAAAGAATACTATTCCCCTACAGACAACGTCATTCAGGGCAGGGGCTGGCAGCAATTTCATTCCTACATGCCACTCTAAAGAGGAGTTTTGCCTGTGAACTATGGGCAAAAAATGGAGTTTGTTTGTGATTCTGTGTATTTTTAACTGCCAAGGCATCTCTCTGAGTTTCTCACAGAGATCTAGTTCATTCAAAGCTCAGGTGCCCAGTGTTCAGTACTTCCAGATTGTCTGTTCTACCCAAATTCTTTTTAACTAAAAAAGTGTTAATTCAGCATGGCTTTTTCTTTCACACTTTGCCCTCTGGTCTCTAGAGTCACAGGATATTCATCATATGGGATGTGAGCTCAGTTAGTGGAGAAGCTTTCTACCTCCACAATAGCACATGCCAAGAGTGGGCATCTACACACAAACATCTTGTAAGAATGTGCCTCTCATATTAAAGGCACCTTTCACCGACCAACTTCCGCTGCTGGCAGTCCACATTCTTCAAGGGACAGAATTCAGGGCTTCTGTGAAAACAAAGAGCACACGTCACTCCTGGTTTAGGGTGAAGAGTCTCCATCCTGCGTAAGGTACAGCTTTGCATTGAAAGCCCTATCCTGGTAAATCACCCTCCTGGGGTATCTGGATCTTTGTTCTTTATATGGGTGCTAGATAAACCTCAAATACCTTCCAGCCAAAGACATGTGGCAGAGATTCCACACTCCTGAAGTACCTCCTGGCCTCCCTTGCAGCACCTTCTGCGCCTACCTTCTGTGTTTTACCACTGTTTCCCACTCTGCCCCAGCCCTGCCTGTTTGCATTTCTTCAGCATCCTAGTCCCGTGGTGAGCTCATAACCTTGAACCATTTGCTGCCCAGCAGCAATTACCCCATCCATTGTTTTCCCCTATCAAGTAGCTGATTGTCCCTCCAGCAGCTGCCGTTAACTGGACCACAAATCAAGGGAACCAAAGTGATTCCCAGATTAATAATTACTGCATCTGTCTCTAGTGGAAACGCAGGTTATTCGAAATGGATGGGAGGAATCCTGGATTGCTCTCTGCAGTCACCAAAGATGTCGATTCACAAGAATGAGTTAAGAAGGTGACAATCTTTTGCGGCCAGGGAAGCTCTGACTTGGTGCTGTGAAACTGGTTTGCTGTGGTTCTTAATGGGAAAAATCTCATTGCCCCTCCTTAGCTTTATCAGTTTATCAGTTTATGATGTAAAATGGTTTAGAGGGGGATCTCATTTCCCCCGATCGATGTTTGCTGCACAAGCGCTTGCTGTAGCAGGGATGAATGCACACTGAGGAGGGTGGCCTTGCTTCAGGCAGGTTGATTTGAGGCTGTACAGAATCTAAAACCTGGGCAATCGATTTCTTTGTGCTAGGTTTTCTCTCTTTGGTCTGGCCTGGCATTAGCGAATATACGATGGATTTTTAACTAATTTATTCTTTACCGTTCTCCTGAGAACCACTTTTCAGAACACAAGACAAACCCCAAGTTTATGCAGACAAGCTATTATACAAAAAGCATAAGGTGAAGGGAAAGAAATTGTCTTTGACAAATTAATTGATATGTACTAAGTAAGTATTAATAAAAGGTACTTTAATGAGGGCTTAGACATTCTCTGTCTGGAAGTGTCACTTAAAGAAATGTAAATTCCAGTTAAATAAACCTTTTATGAACAATTAGCAAAGAAATTTTCTGTTTCTCTGAGCAGAATAATGTGTGCCTGCAAAAATCCTTTGACGAGTCCAAGCACGGGCCAAGCTTAACATATCTTACTCCTAGTAGATTCAATTAAGATGTAACTCTTTAGCATGTTGGCACTTTGAGTCTAAAACCTGGTATGACCATAAAGCTGTGGAAAGGAGCTAGAAATGGGAAAGCTGCAGATGAATTCAAAGCAAAGGTTAGGTTAAGGAGATGGCCAAACACAGGGTACTCGAATTAACATTACTCGTTAGTGTTTACCAAGATGAAGTTTTCCCAGTCTGCTCTCAAACCAGAAAAAGGTTTGAGAGAAACCTTCAGTTTGTAAGAAATGAATTTTTGTTCTTTTCTCCTCTTTCTATTTAACTTTCTTGCACCGCGTGGGGTACCTATTCCTGTTAGGAAATTGTCATACTGGGAACTAAATAGCTGTAGGAGTCGCAGTGGAAACCGAGTCTGAAGAAAACCAGCGACTTCTGTTTCCACAAACTGAGCCAGGCTCTGTGTGTTGTTTGCAAGACGATTCCTGCTTCTCAGAGGCCACCCCAAGTACTTTTCCCCCACGGTTTGATGCGGGTGGAGACCACAGCCTTTATGGCAGCAAACCATCACCATGTGCAATATTGCTGAGAACTTTCAGCCTTGAAAAGAAAAATACACCTTCCAACTGATGTGTGTTGGCTTTTGTCTTTGGGTGAAGCTGTGCACGAGCCATTAGTTTTTGTAACGAGAACTAAATTGCAGAAGTACGTGTCATCTGAGTCAGGAACTTATGCATTTCCATAAAACTTATCTTCCATATCCTTATTTATTCCTGTAGTCCCCAGTGCTTTCATACATTATCAACACTTCTCTTGAGCTGAGATGTTTCAGTAGCTGTAACCACAACAACACAGAAACTCCAACATTATTCACCATTTGAACACTGGAAGGCTGTGTTAAGCCTTTGTGCCAGCTGAGTATCTGTCTTCAGCTGAGGGTTCATTTCAGGATGCCTGTGCAGATCATGTTCTCTATTGTGCAAGTGTAGTTATGTTATTTCCTCCTGACCTTACACTTTCAATCTTCTTTGACTGATTCTACATGGTTTTGTACGTATCAAAACGCCTTACAGAGCTCTAGGGATATTCCATTAGGTTGGTACCAAGACTGCAGAGGATCCCACAGGGCACCTTCTAGTATCGTCAGTCATTCTGCAGAGCACTTTCACCTGCAAACATTCCTGTTTGACTGCAGGGTCTGAGGATCACCTGACATCTGTGAGTCTGTATTGCCAATAAGTGATGAGAGCATGAGAAACACACATTCCCAATATTCAGTCTTGGTCTTCTGTCAGACTGAGGAAGAAATTAAATGTTCCTTGCTTCGACACTCATTCCGTATAGCATAAGCATGATTACAGAAGGCTGCTCCATCTGCCTGCAGTTGTAATACAAAATGATGCACTTCTGCTATCTTGGTATTCCTTCTTATTCAGTCTTATGGCACCTCTTGTTATAATGATGAAGGGAAGCATCAAGCTTTCACAGATGGTTATATTTGTCTACTTACGTTTTCTAATTCTCTAAGACAAAGGGTAAATGGAAAAAATATGTTTCAGACCTATGTAAATAATCTGTAATGACTTTTGAAAGCAAATCCAAGTTATTAATGTCCCAAACTGCAGAAACATGTCTGCAAACAGTGAGAGGGCACCATTCACACATTCTTATTTTCTTTCTTTTTTTTACAACAGACAGAGAGCAGGTGAATCTCTCCTGTTATTAAAATAAGGGTTGTAGGCATTTGAAATCCACCTTTACAAGAACTGCCATTAAATAAAGAAAAAGAAACGTGACTCCAGACAGAAATGCATATCAACTTAGTGGTTTTTAAGACTCGGGCAGATACCTTTTTCTTTATAATAGCCTCATCTGCCTCGTTCATATAAAAAAATCCCAAAGAACTTAGCAGCAGGCTAGTGCTGTATCACATAAGTGGATGAGAAGTTCAACAGAATGCTAACTACACATGATGCAGTTTTCCCTGCCTTCTCCAGGGTAAAGTCTTCATTAATTTATAGTCTGGAGGAGATTCTTGCTATGAATATGCAGGATAATGAATTTGTGTTAGTGTGCACTCGTATTAAATCTGGTTTTCAATATTTATTTTATATTATTTATTCTGAAATAAGCAAGTAAAAATCGCTGCTCAGATTTACAAAGAGCCAGGCATGCAGATTTTCCCCTGGATCCTCCAGCAGGCACTGGACACAGCCAAGGTCCTGGAGCCTACCATGAGCCAAACACAGAGCTGTGGAGGTAAGTGACAGAATATTCCCCAGTGTATTCCAGGCACAGAAGACCAGTATGTCTGGAGACATCGTGTGTGCTTTAGTGCCTGAAATCAATCAGTGATGACAGTGAGCTTGGTTAGAAACACACTGTGTGTGTGAAGGGTGGTGCAGATGACTGAGGCTTCAGTATTTAAGTTACTATATATTAACCCATTTGAAGCATGGCATTTCCCTGCCAGTGGCAATCACTTAGTGTCTTTAAGAAAGCTGTTGCCTAGACTAAATGTTACACATCCTAGCTTTAAATATGATTCCCAAGGAAGATTCAGACAAAAATCCATGACTTGTCTCAGGCGATCAGAATACACAATCAAAACTAATCCTTTGGTGGCTGTAAGAATATCTGAACACATGTTAATGAATAATATTTGCTTAGCTGCCATGCATTACCTTGCTCAGTCACTTATTTTTATTCTATCCAAGTATTTGCTCTTGTTCAGCTTCAATGAAACCTACTGCAGCTAAGCTATACATGCAACCATCTACAGAACCAGCAGAGGAATAATTATAGTGGAACAATGGGGTTTAAAATTGCTGAGAATTTCAAAGAATGAAATGTCAATACAAATGCATAAAGACTTTATGAAAGCAGCGTATGCACAACACATCCAGACATGAAAGTCTAATGACTGCTAGAGGGTGATTCTGAAAAACAGTCAAAGGTCAAGAAGGAAAATAAGCAAAGCAAAGCTGTGCCTTAAGTTTAGGAGATTTCTGTAATTTCCATTTCAAAGTCTCTCCTGCCAATAACAAAGCTCTATTTTTAATTTTTACATTGACAACTTGTGCGGGGGGCTTTGGCACGACTGAGTTCATCCTCTGGTTGTCACCAGGGTATTGCGTGGAACCAGCATTTGTTAGGAAGCCGGTGTTACACTTCTCAATGGGGTAAGAAACTTTGCCTCGATCTCCGCTGCTGTGGCACTGACATTATATATTCTTCGGGGCTGTTGCTCAGGCTGAAACAAAACCTGGTGCATGAGTCTAGCATAGAGCACACAAAAGGGAAAAGAATTTCTCAGCAAGCTACCAAAACCCTGTGAGGCGAATTAAATTCTAGAGTGACAGCCAAAACTTTAAAAGAACAAAAGAAAATGCAAAAGAATGGGAGACACTTCCTGCAGTTAATGTTGGATACTAATCATAAACCTTTTGTCTTTCTCCTTCTGTCAGTTGCAAAATAACAGTAGGAAACCAAATGAAACAGTGACTATGCTACTGCTGTACTTCTTTCCAGACAGATACCAGAACAAAACTTAATCAGCACTAGTTGCTCTGCCCATTTCTCTGAGCTGGTTAGTGTGTTGATAGGTCAGTGGTGGCTAGAATGGAGAGACCACTCCAGAAAGAGAAGGAAGAAGGGTATTGTGTATTCACGTCGCTTGGCAAATTGTTCACCTGCACCCGAGAACCTGAATAAAAATGTCTCCATTCAATATTAATCTGATTGTCATTTTCTCTCCTGTAGGGCACACGTTACATTTTTCATGCCTTTAACTCAGGTTGCCAGGGTGATATTAACTTTTCCACCTCACCATCCTCAGGTCAATTACATTTCTGGCTGATAACACCATCCTGATTCCTCCACAACTGTGCTCCTTTTGGGTGCTGCTCTTTAACCCCTTGGTCCTACTGGCAGTTGTGATTCTGCAGGAAGGCAAAAAGCATTTTTTATGGGAAGGGTATGAAATTCCACTCAAGTCTGTGACCTCCGTTTACTTTTTTTTTCCCATGGGCTGTTACTGGGGCAACCTCTGGGAAAGGGAGGTCAACGCTGGCTCCAATCCTTGCCTAGAGTTTCTCTTTTATCCTCCAGGCATTGACTGTCACCTGCAGCACAGCAGTGCCTGACACTCCTCCCACAGGCACAAGGTGGATGTTTTGGAATTCATGGGCTCGTTCCTCTCCACGATTCCTCACACGTTGATAGCCAATATAGGAGTGTGTCTTGCTCACATTTTTGGAAATCTGACTCAGCAGCAGGGAAACTGGAGTAACCTAAATTGATCTCCAGTTATGGAAGCTCTGCTAGTAATTCTCATGCATCTCACATTGTGCAGCCCCCAAGCACTATCCAGTGTCTCCTCACCATGAAGAGTCAGATTGCAGGACACTTTGCAGCCACAGAAATTTTCCAGGTCAGGTTTGTTTCCTTGTTTGCCTCTAGGATCTATCATGGGGAACTACAGACACTTTCAGCTTGTTGTAACGAGGTAGTGTTCAAAGAACAAGAGTCATACTGTGTTAAGGAGAGGTATCACGGGGTGTTTACTCTTCTTCCAGAATAGCTGCATTAAGGGCAAATAGCACAATTAATGCTTGAGCTCTCTAATGTAAAAGCCGAGTATATATTTTAATTTTAGTACCCAAATATCTGCAAAGGCAGCTGTTAACTTGGCTAAACACTGGATTGTGCACCATTTCATGCTTAGCTTAGTCGCTTATTCATATTAACAAGCATTTTATTTAGACTAGCAGTGCAAGAGAGAGCACTGAACCACTGAAAATTATGCCTTTTCATATAGTTCTGCTCTTTCTCATGAAAATTAAACTGGGTTCAATATTCTATGTGGTGGAATAAAGCACTAATATTGGTGATGCTGAATTATATATCACAGTATTGCAGTAATGATGAGGCTGGAAAGGCCTTAAAGATCATCCAGTCCAACCTAAAACCAACCAAGTAAACCTAAACATCTGACATCTAGCTCATGCCACTCAGCACTTCATCCAGCCTAACCTTGAACACCTCCAGGGACGGTGACCTGACCACCTCCATGGGCAGCCCGTTCCAAAACTGGATCACTCT
>VZRI01010416.1:84029-98436 GCA_013397515.1 Upupa epops | reverse complement strand
TACCCCCAAGTCTCTTTCTACCTGAGTACTCTCTAAGAACTCCATTCCCAGGCTATAGTTCTGCCTGGGGTTGTTATAACCAAAATGCAGAACCCGACACTTAGCCTTGTTCATACTCATCCTATTAGAGTCTGCCCATCTCTCCAGTCTGTCCAAGTCCCTCTGCTGGGCCCTCCTACCCTCCAACAGATGTAGCTGATAACTGAAGAAACATATTATACAGGTGGAAGTATTTTCAATTAGGTGGAGCATTGCTATTCACTAGAGCCTGTGCTAATTGAAATCCAGAACTAGTGCTGTGGTGTTACCATGCCATGCCTGAAAGAAAAATCATGTTCAAGCCACCTACGACTTTCCTGTAAGAACAGTTCTTCCTTTGTACATCTGTTTCATGCAAGGTTCAATACCCAGAAGGGTCTAAAACTATGTGGGCTGTCTCACCAGCTGCATCTGTAGACCCTGGATCAGTCCTGCAGGCTCTGACCATCTCACAGTATGCTAAACCCCAGTTATGTTCTCATCGAAAATAATTTCTCAGAAGCTCCAAGGAAGTAAAGCTTCTGTGACTTCATTCTAAAAATTGATAAATTTTTATGTCAACCTCAAAATAATTTTCATGATGCCATCAGTTTTTCATCAGCCTGTCACTTTTTGAAAAGAATTAGAGAGCCTATGTCACGGATGATCACTGCCAATTGAGGTCCACTTGCAAGCGATCCAGTTACTCATGATATAAAAAAGGATAATTGCTATAAATAAGAAAATTGTTTATGATTTGTGATAGACTTTTAAAATCTATCCTTCTCAGAAAGGTTGCTATTTTAACCTAGAATAACCTATTTCAGTAATAACACAGTCATTCTGATAAGTTAAAGATAGGCAAACCAGGTCAAAATGTTCAGGTATGGTTTCATGAGTCAATACTGTAAGAAGTGGAANGAGAAGAGCCTGGCTCCATCCTCCTGACACTCATCCCTCACATATTTATAGACATGAATGAGGTCCCCCCACAGCCTCCTCTTCTCCAAGCTCAAGGGACCCAGCTCCCTCAGCCTGTCCTCATAAGGGAGGTGCTCTACTTCCTTGATCATCTTTGTTGCTCTACACTGGACACCCTCCAGCAGCTCTGTGTCCTTCTCAAACTCAGGGGCCCAGAACTGGACGCAGTACTCCAGATGCGGTCCCACTGGTGCAGAGCAGAGGGGGAGAAGAACCACCCTCGATCAGCTAACCATCCCCCTTATGATCCACCCCAGGATGCTGCTGGCAAGTTTCAGGACTAGAGGTGACCTTCAAATTCTTTGTTAGGACATCTCTTAGAGAACATAAAGCCATTAAAGATAGACTCTTAGATGTCTCTGAGTAACTTATCATGGCTATTTTGAAACAGCTTAATTTGCAGTGAACGTAGTAGTGTTCAAACAAGCACATGGGCACTGGGGAACAGCAGATGTTCAAGCCTGGGCAGCTGTGCTTGAAGTGCCCATTGCTTAACTCTACCTGCAGCACAGTTCTGTTTAATAATCTCAGAGGAAGTGTATTTTATTTGGTTCAGTCCTGTTTTTCTTACCATATGCTTTGGAGAATGTTTTTACTCTCAGCTTGAAGCTTGTATCCTTTTCCTGCTGTTCCAGTCAAACAATCAGAGCATGGTGGCTTGTAGGTTGCTGGGCAATGGATCTCCCTTTTATAATGAAAGTCTTGGAAATGCAATGCTAAATAGGTTAAATCACAGAATAGGAAGAGCCAAAAAGGACCTCTGAGGATCACCTAGTCTAAAACCCTGGCTGGACTGAGATCACCATGTATCTCTTCATTCTTCTTCACTATCATTTGAGAGGAACACCAGTAGCACCCATCATGTCCAGGAGCAGATTTTTAACTGGGTCAGCTGTATTCAGGTTCACAAAGGTTTTATAAAAGTGTAGAGCTTTTTCAACTCACTGAGATGAAGAAATGCTTATGTTTTCCTGTGCTTAATCACAGAATCACACGATCATTTAGGTGCGCATGTTTTATGTAGTGCTGTGTGTGTCTTACGCGCACATCAATTAGCAGTAACAAGGAAGCTCACTGAAAGGATGGAAACTGCTGTGCTGTCTGCAGATTGCTCATTTACTGCATTCAACACTGAAACCAGGTTTGCTCGTCCGTTCTGTTTTAACAGTGTGAGAAGAAACGAAGTGTTGACAAATAAACTAAAAAAGGCAGCTGACTATGATGCTGAGCAGCTTGACCACAGTGCGTCACGTGGAGCCAACCCGGAGACAGTCACGAGCAGAGCTAAGTTTGCTAAAAAAATAGCATCAAGAAAAATATTCCCTGACACATTGCATAACGAGTGAGTAACAAAGTTGTCAAACACAGTCTGTCTTTAATCCAAACTGATTTCTTGATTACTCAAGTGGAAAATCAGTGGAGAGAAAGGGAGCAGTGCAATCATTATAACCGCACAAGACCTTGCCAAGTTTGCAATCGATAATGTGCCAATTTTCAGTCTAATTGCTTTGTCACAGGGTTTGCAAAGCCCTAACGTGCAGGATACATGTTATTTTCCAAGAGGAGTTGCAGGCACGTCGGGAAGCCAACAGACTGTTAGCTGTGAGACTTCACCATGGAAAAGACAGGGCTGAAAGTTCTGTACTTCTCTGTTTTACAGGTGCTTTTCCTCCAAGCTGGCTATGTATTTCCCTCCTTGCCTCCCTCTCATTTCTGGTATTTTTGGTAATAAATTCAAGCTGGAACAGAGGAGGTTCCATATCAATATCAGAAGGAACTTCTTCCCAGGGAGGGTACCAGAGCATGGGAACAGGCTGCCCAGGGGAGCTGGGGAGTCTTCTTCTCTGGAGACGTTCCAGACCCACCTGGATGTGTTCCTGTGCAACTTGGTCTAGGTGATCCTGCTGTGGCAGGGGGATTGGACTGGATGATCTCTTGAGGTCCCTTCTGATCTCTAATAGTTCTATGATTCTATGATTTGGTGACACTATTTCCTTCAACTTCCAGATGAAGCCCTAATATCTATCTACCTAGGTATCTTAAAAAATAAACTAAAGGTGGGTGTTTTCTAAGTCTTTTTCACAATCAAGATCAGATTCCTCCATTTGCTACTTCTGTGTCTTTCAGATCAAGGCCACTGCATAGATCGCATGTTCTTGGAAAGACAGAGTGCATTCCTGCTTATTTAATAGTGGGACAACCTGTCTCAGTTAAGGTGGGCAAAGGTGGTTTAGTATCCTCCCACCTCTACAATGGCTTTTTAAATAACAAGCATACAAATCTTGAGGGTGCTTGGTATTTTTCCTGCTTTGTGAACATCCTACTGCCAGGTTTTTGTGCCTCAGTGCTTTGTTCAATCCAGAGGTCAATGCCCAAGTATTCGCTGATACAGACTCACGAAAACAAGTGTTTGTCCCAGAACCGGCACGCTTTGCGGGCTGAGAGGAACACTTGGGCACAAGAGACCAGCAGCCCTAACCCCTTTGCCAGGGCTCTGACACAGTAAAAGAAGTGAGATAAGGTGAGTTACTGTGCTGCTCTGAGTCAGGACACCGGGGCCTTTTAGAGCTAAATGTAAAGGTCTGCATCTCTTGAATATGCAGGTAGCATTGAGAAGCAGAGATTGGGCAATCTTCCTGTGCTCTGGAAGAGTTTAAAAATGTTTACCTAACTTATCTCTTCTGCCAGCCACCTTGGAGGTTTTTACTCATTATGAGGTTGATTTCTCTGTGTAATTAATCATATAAATAATGAAGCTGAGGTTTCAAGTATTCAGTATTCTATTGAACAGCATTGAGCAGTTTGGTTTGAGCAATAATAGCTCTTCCCTCTCCCTAATCCTTGCAAAAGAAACTCAAGAGAATTAATACTCTGATCTGCATATTCCATTACCAAGATAAGAGACACATGTGATAGTTAAATTTCACTGTAAATTGTTTGCTCAGTTAATAACATAATGGAAACCAAAGTGTGTGCAAGGAGGGGAGAAAATCCTCTCTGACATAAATTTGACTCAGCTACTTGAAAGTCCCTACTCTTTTCTTCCTTTTCGATTACTTTGATTCACAAAATTATCTGGAACTTCACAGTCATACCCCATTACTTGAATTGAGCACAGAGAACTGGCGTATTCCAATGCTTTCATCTGGCCTGACCGGTCACAGTCTTGGGCTTGGGAACCACTGCCGTCTCTGTGGGTGCCAGAACAACCAGGGATTCAATAACTGCTGTGTAGCAAACATGGGATCAGCTGTGCAGGGATACCCAGAGTGCAGCTGATGAGGCACATTGAAAAGGTGAGGCAGGCTATAAAGATATGAGTCTCTTCAGGTTTTTTTTGCTTTGTATTGACAGAGTCCAGTTAATGAGACTGCATGTTAACAGGATTGTATAACGGCCCTCATGGCTAATTTAGACATTCATTTTTTTTCTCCCTTCAGAATGTGCTCTATATGGAGTTCAATTCGGGGTTGAATTCCCATGCCTTTTCCCAAGAACCATTTGTTCCTCCTAACGATGTCATTGTTGCTTTCACTGTATCCTACCTTTCACTGCTCATACCGCTTTGTCTGTAAAAGAGCAGGGTCATTTTAATCATAGAATGTACTAATACGAGCCTGTTCCTAGAGGGTAAACAGAACTTCTGAGAAGTCACGTAACTTCTGAGAAGTCTCCCTGGACACTGGAGACAGGACAAGGGGTCACAGTCTTAAACTCTGTTGGGAGAGGTTTAGACTTGACATAAGGAAGAGGTTTTTCACTGAAAGAGTGATCAGGTTTTGGAACAGGCTGCCCACGGAGGTGGTCGAGTCGCAGTCCCTGGAGGTGTTCAAGGTTAGGCTGGATGAAGTGCTGAGTGGCATGAGCTAAATGTCAGATGTTAGGGTTACTTGGTTGGTTTTAGGTTGGACTGGATGACCTTTAAGGGCTTTTCCAGCCTCATCATTGCTGTGATACTGTAATAAATAATTTTTGAAGATACTATAGCTATTTCCTCTATCAGGTCATCAAATTTCCTCCAGAAAAATAACATTGCACAAACCACATTATATTGACTACGAAGAGCTACTTTTTCCTTGCTGCTGGAGGGTGTCCAGTGTAGAGCAACCAAGATGATGAAGGAAGTAGAGCACCTCCCTTATGAGGAAAGGCTGAGGGAGCTGGGTCTCTTGAGCTTGGAGAAGGGGAGGCTGAGGGGTGACCTCATTCGTGTCTGTAAAGATGTGAGGGGTGGGTGTCAGGAGGATGGAACCAGGCTCTTCTCAGGGTCATCTGGTGATAGGACAAAGGGCAATGGGTGCCAGCTGGAACAGAGGAGGTTCCATATCAATAGCAGAAGAAACTTCTTCCCAGGGAGGGTACTGGAGCACTGGAACAGGCTGTCCAGGGGGGTTGTGGAGTCTCCTTCTCTGGAGATGTTCCAGACCCACCTGGACGTGTTCCTGTGTGACTGGATCTAGGTGATCCTGCTGTGGCAAGGGGATTGGACCAGATGACCTTTCAAGGTCCCTTCTGATCCCTAATGATTCTATGATTCCTTGTGCATTGACACATATAACACTTTGTTCTTCCAGACTAAGTTGTTCCATCACCCTTCTGGGAGTGGAGGTGAGGCTGATCTGGCTATAGTTCCCCAGGCCCTCTTTCTTGCCCTTTTTGCAGACTGGAGCGACATTTGCTGTCCTCCAGTCCCCAGGCACCTCTCCTGTTCCCCACAACTTACCAAAGGTGATGGAGAGTGGCCTAGCAAAGACTTCTGCCATCTCCCTTAGCACTCGCCTAGAAATTTTGTGCTATCAGAATCTGGGGACTCTGACCATTTGTCTGGGATTTCCAGACTCCTGACATCCTGGCCAGTGTGGTGGCTGTTCTGGAAACCAGTGACTAGTGGTGTTCCTCAAGGACTGGTATTGGCATCTATGTAACGTCTTTGCTGCTGGCATGGACAGTGGCGTCGTGAGCAACCTCAGCAGGTTTGTGGATGACACCAAGCTGTGTGGTGGGCTTAAAATGCTGGAAAGAAGGGACCTTGACTGCCTTTAGAGATGGACTGAGGCCAGCTTCACAAAGTTCAGCATGGCCAAGTACAAGGTCCTGCACGGGGTAAACCCTAGCACAAACACAGGCTGAGTGGAATATGGCTCGAAAGCAGCCCTGCTGAGAAGGACCTGTGGGAAAAGGTGCTAACAACTTTGGAGGGAGAACTTTTTACAGAGGCTGGTAAAGACAGGACGAAGTGTAATGGGTTTAAACTGAAAGAGGGTAGGTTTAGATTAGGTACAAGGAGGAAATTCTCCACTGTGAGGGTGGTAAGGCACTGGAACAGATTACCCAGAGAAGCTGTGGACCCTCCATCCCTAGAAGTGTTTAAGGCCGGATTGGATGGGACTTTGAGCAACCTGATCTAATGGGAGGTGTCTCTGCCCATGGCAGGGGCTTGGAACTAAATGATCTTTAAGGTCCCTTCCAACTTGCCCCATTCCATGATTCTATGAAAAACCATTGTTGCAGGTTGCCACAATACTACTGCCTTCACCTTCATCCTTAAAACTCCCCTTTGCATTTTTCAGCCCCTGGTGTTGGTTGGTTTTGTTTTGTATAATACAGGACACGCTCGATATTTTAGTCCCTGCTTATTTCAAATGAGCACAACGTCAGCCCATCAATAGGGCCTGAGCCTCCGGTGTTCGACAATGCTGAGGGACGGAGCTGTATCTGATTTACTGTGCAGCTGCTATTACGGATTGAATTCTGAATTCTGAAATGTAATTGCTTGAGGGGAGAAAAAATATGAAGCAGGTAATCACATTTGATCACCACCCCAGCGATGCAGATAACCAACGAAGGGGCGTGGAATTTATTGTATTTTGAGCCCTGGAAAAAGAAATATAAAAATCTATGGCTGTCAGAAATGAGTGTCTCTTGCAAATAGGTAATTATTCATGAGTGGCACAACGATTCCTCTCGTTTTCTTTGGTAAGTTGCATCAAGATATCAGTGATGACAGATTTGAGACAAAACCATAAGCAAAAAGCAGAATGGAACGTTCACCCCATTCAGCAGGTAGGTGTTTGAGCTGTATTATAGCAGTGTCTTCTGGGCTTTGTAATTTAGTAGACAGACTCCTAGAGCTTTCTATCGCTTTTGAAAAACATTGCTCTGCTCTGTGAGCTGTTGTTTCTGGTGGAAATTCTGAGTTTTCATTGTAAATCTTAACTGCTTTCACAAAAATCTCAAAAGCTAAGGGTGAAAAATTGAACGACTGTGGATATAAAATTAAAGCCACCCAAGCAAATGGAAAGAGCTTATCTTCAAAGGAGGTATAGACAGGGAGAGTGGCATCTGCTTTTCTTTACTTTTTTCCTGTGAGAAATTGCCCAGCCTCTTGGTTTTGATCTTGTCAAATAAATGTAGGATTAGTTACCATATTGTCATCAAAAGAGGGGAGCTTGGAGAGGACTGAGGTCTTTAGTGAAAAATCTTGGTGAACAGACAGTGAGTGATGATTAAGTAAATGTGAAATCCTGGGAGACAATCTTCTCTTGGGAGACAATCTTCCCCTGTGTAAAACAAAATTAGAAAGAAATTAAAATAGGTCATGAATGCCATTGTGTAATGGTGCATTCAGCAGTTAGTGTTAATGTGTTGGATAAATAATTGCACTAGTGTTTTCAAGGAAACCTGGAGGAATTTTCTGGCTTGGGAAAAGTTAATGTTGTAATTTTCACTCACTGAAAACAGAGCGGTGGTTATTTCATTGCGTGCATAGTTCTTCTAACAGACCACCGGTTCCACTATTGAGATGTTTAACAACAGAACCACACTTGGAAAAGTAAACAGAACCTAGCTGAACTGTGTGGTGTTGTACATTATCAACATAGGCTGAATATAAAGCTTGTAGCACTGTCACTATAAAGCTAAAAGGAAAACCTGAGGACAAGGAACAACACAGTTTAACTGTCCTGGTTTCTACATCCTTAGCTACCATCTTTTGCTGTCATGAAGATAAATGAGATAAATTTCAAAACACCAGAGGCTGCTTTTCTTTCCCTTTACCCCATCCTTTGTGCTGGGGTAACCCCACCAGAAAACCTACTGACAATGAACAATCACTGAGGGGTTTGAGGTTTGAGATGACCTGCATTAGAGTGATTCGGTCAAACAGAACAGGAGACCAGAATTAAAAGCAGAGGTCTAGGGGCTGTTAACTGTTTGCAATCAACTGCTTACTACTGAAGCTTGCCAAACACCCAGCCAGTTCTCTTAGTGTGCCATAGCAGGAAACCCCAAAACTTTCCAGGCTCAAACTTGACTGCGTGAATGGCTGGGTCCCTGCTACCACACAAAGATTGCGCTGTGTGTGAGGCAGCGCTCTACTCTCCTGAGGTAGGTTCAAAGGATGAGATGTGGAAATTTATCCTGTGGGGCATTAGCAACGATGTTCGATAGTTCCACTTCAAACAGTTGCCTCTGCAGTTTCTTTTCTTTCTCAAGCCATCGGGTAGCTGAGAAATAGTGTTGTTGGTGATACAGAGCAGGTGTCACTGCCGGACTGCTAGCCTCTAATACCATGGTGTTTTAAAATCATCCCTGTGGACTCCACAGAGAAAAGAAGTTAATCAGTGTCTGTACATGGATCTGTACTGCATGTACGTGGGTCAGGACAATCTGAGAGGATTCAAGCAACTGGCAGAATAACAAAAGCTTGCCAGAATCTCCTGGCAAGTGTTTCTGGAAGTTTGCTCAGCACTGAGAAATAAAATACTGGCAGGCAGCTGGCCAGGCCTGTGACAATGAGTGGGATCATTGTGTGTAAGTTGAGGACACCGAATTGCCATCGCCATCCCAGGAGATGCTGCTGTCAGTCTCAACAGATAACCAAAACAATGTGACTTCTGTTAAATTCCCAAGAAGCAGAAGCATGCATGCTACCTAGAAATACCACTGGATTTGCTTTTCCTGCAGATAATCTGTGCTTCTGTTTCAGGAATTAACTGCATTCAGAGCCAGATCTACTCATTCTGTTGGTAAACACTGGTTTCTTGGTGTCCCAAAGCTATGTCTGAGCAAAAGTGTTACTCGGCCCTGGAACCAAGACTCTCTAGGGTAAATGGACAACTAGCATTATGGATCTGCTTCATGGGGGGAGTAAAAAAGCCTGCATACACAGACACATTTCCTCATGTTGTGTTGTCTGGCAAAGGCCAGTAGCCAGGCAACGCAGTGAGCTAGAAGGTTTTCAGCTGGACCAATTACTTATAAGCATCAGGATCAATGACTTCCTCAAGGACTGTGTCTCAGAGCTGCACATGGACATGGACTCTGATATATGAAAAGGATTAAACTAACGCTGTAGCCAAAGGGTTTTCTTGTCAACCCAAACACCTTTTTCCATTAGGTGTATAGAAATCGGCTCAGCTGGAAACATCTGCTTCTACCAAATTTGTGTCAATTGTATAAGCTACAAGTTTGTAGGCAGAACAAAGCAAGCAAGCTGAACAGACATGCCTTATTTTCTTAGGAATCCCAGTAAAAAAAATACTGGGAGCTTCAAGGCTGCATTTACCACTTCGATCTAAATGTTAGAGTTGGAAGGTGAAGGTGAGGAAAAAAAGGATCATTGATTCTTTGCACTGGTCTTCTGAAGTAGGCTTGTACTGCATTTATAATGTGGCTTGTGCGGCTGGAGCAGATGGAGTTTTCATTTGGAAAAGCGATGCAATGCAATGAGCAGCTGTGGAAAGGACATGGAATGGGATTTAAAATGGATATAAAATATATATATGCTAAGGGTTTGTTTTCTTATTTGAATATGGCTCTGAATTCAAAGAAAGATCATTGTGAATGGTTCAGGCTAGAAAAGAATATACAGAAAGGAAAAAGCTCTGATGAACCTCCACAGTTTTCCTGGATTAGTGACAATAGCCTAAGAAAAAGAAATGAAGAGCAATATTGTGTTCAAACACAGAGTAAAATTTCACCCGGGAAGTTCTAGGAAAGCATTTTAGATGAACCACATTATATAAGCCTCCAATCTCATGTTTTCCAAGTAAAATTCCCTTTCTCAGTAGCTAGATGGCAATACCCAACGTATTAAAATGTCATTAAAAGGCCTGCAAAGTCAGTATTGCCTCATTTCTTTCTCAGGCTGTGACTGCCCGCAATCAGGGATGTGCAGTTTCCTTCATTATGTGTCTTTATGGGATAAGTTTCTAACGGTCACTGAAGTTGGTCCTGGACAGTAATTTAATTTGTAAGAAGTATGAATTACAAAAGAATCCATCTGACAGATTAACGGTGAAATCCAGCGCTGGTTTCAAAGGTAGCTGAACTGAGATAGAAGAATTCTTACTGGGGCGTCACAGAACTAATAGCTGAAGCAATGCAAGAAGAGATGGTGGCCTCTCTGACCTTTCACCTTCCCATAAAGAGAAATTTGGTACAGGAATCTATGATTCCTGGGGGGTCCTTCACTGTGTAGTTGGAGAGCATGGAGAGCAGTAAACTCTATTCTCCACTCCTCTGCTGTTGACGCATGAGATTAACTAAGTCAAGACAAACAGTGAAAGGGATGCCAATGATGTCAATCCTGCTGTGGAAGGGGACTGGACTAGATGATCGTTCGAGATCCCGTCCGATCCCTAATGATTCTATGATGTGATATTTTTTCATGACCATTGCTTTTATTTCCCCTGCTCTGACTCATTTCAAGTTGTCCCAATATCTTCAGAAGACTTTTTTTCCCCATAAATGTCAGCCTCCCCGAACTAGCAATGTTTCTGCAAGTAAGAAGCTGTGCCACCTGTCAGAAAAATGTGCCTTAGCCTATAGCAAAGAGGAGCTGCCTGCAATTGCTTAGCGACCTCTTCATTATCTGATTAACAGATGCTATTTAAGCTGCTGCAAGAAGGAGGCAGATAACGGTGGAGCTCTCATTTCTGAGGACAAAACATCACAGTCAATTTACTGGAGAGCTGGTCAAATATTCTTTAATGTGGCAGAAAAGAAGCTGCATTCACTGGCTAACGTGATAGGACAAGGGGCAATGGGTACAAGCTGGAACAGGGGAGTTCCATCAGAAGGGACTTCTTCTCAGTGAGGGTACTGGAGCATTGGAACAGGCTGCCCGGAACAGGAGCCCGTATGTCTGGGCTCCTTCTGGACACTGCAATACTGTACCCAATGTGGGTTTGCGTCTTGGTGTCCAACATGGGTTTAAGTCTTAACTGGCTTGTAACATCAGAAGATTTAGTGCTACCCTGGCTCCAGTCTGGCCCAATAGGCTAGTTCAATAGTTCCTGAATTTCAGAAAGAAATTGTTATTAGAAAAGGCAGAACAGATGTTCCCTGCTTCTTGCTCAGAATTCATTATAATGCTTTTCACAGAAACTGTTGAAAAGAAGTCTTTTGCAGAATTTGATAGTCCTTGGTTGTGCTTTAATTATTGTATAATTATGTCAAGAATACCTCCATGCTAAGAGGAGTGGCATAATAGAAGGCACTTCTCATGCAATGACAATAATTAGAGAGAACAGAATGTGTAGTGCAATGATGCTTCTCCCTTTTATCCAGTCCCTACTAAGCTTTGTGAAATTCATGTTCTCTTTGATGCCACTGAAGCCAATTTATCCAGTTTGCATTTTCCACCTGGTTCAGTGCAGAAAGTTTTAGAGCTGGGTTCCGGGGGAATGAACTTTCATTGCAGCAAACAAAGAGAAATACAGACAAATCCTCTAAGAAAAAATGATGTCTCATACAATCATAGAATCCCCCAGGTTGGAAGGGACCTCCAAAGGTGATCCAGTCCCATCACACTGCAGTGAGCAGGGACATCCTCAGTTAGATCAGGTTGCCAGAGCCTTGTCCAGTCTCACTTTGAATGTCTCCAGAGATGGGGCCTCAACCACCTCCCTGGGCAACCACTCTCCTGCTAAAAATCTCCTTCTCTAACATCCAATCTAAATATACTCTTCTCTGATGTGAAACTATTGCCCCCCATCCTGTCAGTACAGCCAGCATTTTTGCAGGCCCCCTTCAGGTACTGGAAGGTCTCTACCAGATCCCTCCAGAGCTCTCTCTTCTCCAGGCTGAACAACCCCAGCTCTTGCAGACTGTCCACGTAGGAGAGGCGCTCCAGCCCTCTGATCATTTTCTTGGCCTTCTCTGGACCCATGCCATCAGGTCCATGTCCCTTCTGTATTCAGGGCTCCAGAGCTGACAGCAGGACTCCAGGTGAGGTCTCTGACCTGGTGAGGTCAGAATCACCTCTCTTGATCTGCTGGCCATGCTGCTTTTGATGCAGCCCAGGATGCAATTGGTCTTCTGGGCTGCAAGCTCACATAGTCTGCTCCTGTCCAGGTTCTCATCCACCAGCACCCCAAAGTCCTTTCTCAGGGTTGCCTTATATCACCTCCCCAGCCTGTATTGATAGTGAGGATTGTTCTGACCCAGTTGCAGGACCCTGCACTTGGTCCTGTTGAACCACACGATGTTCACCTGGGCCCACATCTCCAGCTTGTCCAGTTCCTTCTGGGTGACATCTCATCCCTCTGGTTCATTCACAGCACCACTCAGCTTGGTGTCATCTGCCACTGCTGGTGAACTCAATTCCTCTATCTATATCACTGATAAAAATATTAAACAGTACAGACCCCGGAGGGAACCACTTGTCACTGCTCTCCGTTTGGACTTTGTGCCATTGACTACTGTTCTCTGCACTTGATCATCCATCCAATTCCTTACCCACTGGACAGTCCACCCATCAAATCCATAACTTTCCCACTTGATAAGCAGGATGTTGTGAGAGACTCTATCTAAGGCCTGGCAGATNCACTCAGCTTGGTGTCATCTGCCACTGCTGGTGAACTCAATTCCTCTATCTATATCACTGATAAAAATATTAAACAGTACAGACCCCGGAGGGAACCACTTGTCACTGCTCTCCGTTTGGACTTTGTGCCATTGACTACTGTTCTCTGCACTTGATCATCCATCCAATTCCTTACCCACTGGACAGTCCACCCATCAAATCCATAACTTTCCCACTTGATAAGCAGGATGTTGTGAGAGACTCTATCTAAGGCCTGGCAGATTCCAGATAGATGACATCCATAGGTTGACCCTTGTTCCCTGATGTAGTTGCTCTGTCATGGAAAGCCACTAGATTCATCAGTCAGGATTCGCCTTTGCAAAGCCACGTTGGCTGTCTTTGATCACCCCCATATGCCTCCTGAGGCTGAGAGGTCAGTAGTTCCCAGGGTCCTCCTTTCTACCCTTCTAAAGAATGGGTCTAATGTGTCCATTCTTCCAGTCACTAGGGACTTCACCCGACTGCCAGGACTTTTCAGATATCATGGAGAGTGGCTTGGTGACTACATCAGCCAATTGTGCGAGCACTCTGGGATGCAGCTCATCAGGTCCTATAGACTTATGTATGTCCAGCTTCCTCAGGAGGTCACAAACCTGATTTTCACATACAGTCAGAGGGGTTTTGCCACCCTGGTCCCCACTCTGTGATTTTTTAACTTGGCAGGTGTTGGGAGAAAGGTTGCCAGTGAAGACTGAAGAGAAGAAGTTATTGAGAACCTCAGCTTTCTCCTGATTTATTGTTGCTATCTCACCATTCTTACGTATTTAGCTCCCTATGCACTACTGGTGGAAGGCCATTCTTTACACACAAAAGAACTCCTGTGTTAGAAGATAATTAGGTGTGTGTTTGTTAATAACTTGGGTGCAGTGCAAGAAAAATTGCCCTTTTTACTTCTGACACTCATCTTTGACAAAAACTCACCTTTTGTGGAAGCCTATCTAGGTTGTTTTCCTCTGGCAATTCAGTGGAATAATAACAATAATCCATGCATAATTGTAGGAATCTTAAAGGGTAATAGCAGTAAGCAGTTTAACTTCAAAGGCAAAACACCTGATAGATTGATCAATGCAGCCTACTAATAAATTCTTTTGAGAATCACTTGCTCAGTTAACTCAGAAACACCCATTCTAGTCACTCCACCATGTGTGTCTCTTTATGCAGCACTCTTTGTGCTACACTACACTGTAACAGAACATAAATATTTGATGTACCTGTGAAACTTCTCTTGTTCAGCGCTTGTACTTGGTTAGTGTAAGGGTTTAGCCAGAGGCTCTTAATCAGTTTGGGTTGGTGCCTGTAATTCCAGCACAACAACCAGCTCTCCCAGAGAGTTCAACAAGCAAGGAAGCAACTTTGCTAAAACAGACAGCAAACTGTACCACAATGCCTTCACAAACAGTCTGAGAGATAAGGGAGGCAGCAGCTAACACATCTGGTTTTGGCCTTAGATGAGAGCAAAGTGGGTGTACAGCACTGGGGCAAGTGAGTGTACACCAACACTTACAGAATCGTAGAATCCTTAGGGATTGGAAGGGACCT
>VZRI01010416.1:52968-75697 GCA_013397515.1 Upupa epops | reverse complement strand
CTCTTACACTGCTCTCCAACAGGTCAGTCCCCAACCTGTACTGGTACCTGGCACCTGGCATTGTTCTTGCCCAGGTGCCAGACTCTAGCAAGAGAGGAATAGTCATGCATTAGGGGTGAAAACTAACTGTTGAGGCAAGTGGAAAGAGTGACAAAAAGTGCCTTTCCTGTTCCAGTGAGTTGGACCACACTTGCATTCTGTGTGAGGTCAGCAGGATTTGTTTTCTGAATTATTCATCAGAATCTCTCACAGCAGAGGCTCACAGCTTTAGGCTAAGCAATTTCTGCATCCGCTGAACTACAGAAGTGGTTTGGCAGGAGAGGCCACTGGTTGCTGAATAGCTATTCACAGCAACAAAACCCGGACTCCAATATATCCAGGACTGGTTGTGGTTCTGGTTTGGGTTGTGGTTTATGTTTGGACTTTTTATTGTATTTTTTTTTACAATTGGTGATAAAACACAAAAGATAAAGTGACGGATGATAATGTCACGATGAAAATTAATAGGTGTAGAACATTTTGTGTGCAGCTATGGCAATGTAAAAGAGTACATTGCTTTTAAACACTGGGAGAGAGTTTCACAGAAATCCTCTTCACACCCACCCCCCTCCCAGCTTTAATAAGGGCTCTGCATTTTGTACTGGCAGGTATTGAAATTGCAAAGGTGAGTCATGAATATATTAATGAATTTCTGTAGGTATCATAAAATGCAGTGTTCTATTGGGCAAAATAAAAGGGCTTGCGATCTGCATTTGCTTGTTGCATATTTGCTAAACAGCATGAAGAAAGCATCATTATCCAAGTCCTGTTAGTAGCTTTGTCTCCTGATATTGTTTTCATTCTATTTAAAGAATGAAAAAGATCAGTTCAATAAAAAAGAAGCAGCGGGTCAGTTTATTTGAGCTACTTAACTCACAGACTAGAAGACTTTTAACTTCCCTGAGTAAGAAAAATTCAAAATTGAATCAAAAGAAAATCTTTGCAGCTCTGGAGGTAACAGAGCAGCAGAAACCAACTTTTAAATACTCTGCATCATTGGCTCAAATCAAGTCCATGTTCTGGTGCCGGGTCCTAAAAATTTCCATCAGAAAAGAAGAAAATATATTTTAAAAAGTAGAAAAAGACAAGTTCTTCTAAATAAACAATTTCCTTGACCCTTCACAAATGACAAGCCAGATGTTCCAGATGGGCCTTTGATAACTCTCGCTTGTAAAGAAGAAACGCAAGTACTACCCATCAGTTATGGTAATTTGAGCCAGTCAGAAATTTTCTTTGGGAAAAAAAGATAGTGTTTCGGACTTGGCACGTTCCCCAGGTAAATCTGTTTCAATGGCATGTTTTGTGGGCACTTGTCTGTGCAGATGTTCCCTGTCAGCTTGCCCCGGGTGATTCACACAGCTTCCATTTGTAATTAATCTGTCAGCGGAAGAGTTTCCGAACATTCTGAAAGTTCTGTCTCATAAGCACCAAACTCTCCCGAAGTGCTGTGAAAACTGCAGATGATTGGCACAACCCTCCTCTTCTCCTCATGCACACACACACACACACAAGTGTAAGTTTCACCCGTGCCCAGCTGTCGTGGTATCAGAAAGACCTGGATGAATGAAATGAAACTGGTGTTGGTGCAGTTTGTCCTACTGGCATGGGAATTAAAAGATGTCACTCATGTGGCAACACCCTCCTGAGCTATGAGGTATTTTATCTGTGATTTGTGCATGCAATCCAACATTTTTAGCTGTAGCATTTACTCTTCCTTGAGTTTGAAGGTGTTTGTTGATTTTAAGTGTTTGCAAGTGAAACACTCATATTTATAAACTCAAGGGACTGCGTTAGGGTGCAAACCTGCTGGACTCAGCTGTTCCTGGAGAGACACAAGATATGATAGGACAAGGCTCTATTCAAACCAGGGTATCAAAATAAGCCCTGCTTTGAGGAGGAGGTGGAGCTTTATGCACTGGTCAGGAAGCTGGGTGATATAAAGACAGGTTGCTTGTGTATGAGGCAGCGACTGAGACTGGGAAAGGGGAAATGTAAGAATTGTCTGCAGCAGTCTTTGCCACGTTTCACAGTTCTACTCTAATGTCAAACGAGATGCCATCACTTGCATCTTTGAGGCAACTGTGATGTTTTCTTTCGCTCTGATAGGTAGGAAGAGGCGTCGGCATTTGCAAATTAAATGATTCATTAAGTATTACCATTTCATTTGTCTTTCTGTCAGTGCTGTAGTATTTGGTGACATAATGCTGGGTTGTCAATCTACTGCCAGCTCTCACATTGAAAATCCCCAGAGCACTAAGCCTGCTGGATATTACACAAATTAATTTTTCTAAGCTTCTGCAACTATTTCTTGTCAATGTTGCTCATGGCTGGTGCAAAAGTGGTGCTGGAGTATATCTGAGGTTCGGGTATCAGCGGTAGCTACAGGAATATCAGGTGGCCTGCACCATCTTCACCTCTTGGACTGCTTCATGTGTTGACGGGTACCACGTTACAACTGCCAAAGCAGCAGGTTTTAGGATGACCTACTCAGGTTATATGGGATCTTGAAAAGAAGGCAAGTCACATTAAAAAAGTTATTCTGTGTTCTTATTTCTTGTCACTGGATGCACAAGTGTTGATGAGGTGGCATAAACCTACTACAGCAATCTTTAACAGAAGTGTCCTGAGATTTCTCAGAGGGATAATTCCACCTGACGTGCTGGGGTTTTGTTCTGCAGTCTCACAGGCATCCATTTCCTTTCCTCTCAGACCTCTCAGAAGGAAGCTTAGATAAAGGTGGGATTAGACTGTGTGCTAATGTGTTAGATGATCTAATTTAGCTTCTCTGTCTGAACCAACGAAATCTGACATTGAATACTTAAACACAGCCTCCCAGTTCAGCACTGTGACCTTATTTTGCCACGGAAGTTACTCTCATAGGGACAAACAATGAGACTGAGCAAGGGACGAGCTGTTTTCACACCACTCACTGATCCTTGTGTTTAGCCTTTTGAGCCTCCTTGTGCCTTCGCTAAGCTGTCTGAAACAAAATTCTTCTGAGCTGCAGAAAACCAGAAGGCAGAAATAATGATCAACCACTGACTTGTGATTTTGCTCATAATTTATAGAATTATAGAATCCTTAGGGATCAGAAAGGACCTCAAAAGATCATCCAGTCCAATCCCCCTGCCACAGCAGGATCACCCAGACCAAGTCACACAGGAACACATCCAGGCGGGTCGGGAACAACTCCAGAAAAAGAGACTCCACAACCCCCCTGGGCAGCCTGTTCCAGTACCCTCCCTGGGAAGAAGTTCCTTCTGATATTGATATGGAACCTCCTCTGTTCCAGCTGGCACCCATTGCCCCTTGTCCTATCACCAGATGACCTTGAGAAGAGCCTGGCTCTGTCCTCCTGACACCCACCCCTCACATCTTTATAGACATTAATGAGGTTCCCCCCTGAGCCTCCTCTTCTCCAAGCTCAAGAGACCCAGCTCCCTCAGCCTTTCCTCATCAGGGAGCTGCTCCACTTCCTTCATCACCTTTGTTGCTCTATGCTGTACACTCTCCAGCAGCTCTGTGTTATAAGTGTTTTCCTTATCATCTTAAAGGACTTAGAAGAAAGACTGTGGACAATGACATCTCATAACAGCTGTTTCAGTAATTTTAGAGTCAGTGAGCAGACTCTGTGACTCTAAAGTCTTCAGATTTCACAAGAAATGGATGGGCTGACAGCTAGCTTTACATTTCATGTGTAACTAATAATCCAGTAGCTCGTAACCTCCTTGATTCTCAAGTAAGATGCAAATTGAGTTATGCTCAAACATTTTGATGGAGTTCCAGTATCTCAATGCCAGTGTGTGGAAGGTATGAAGTCGTTTTTTCTTGCGTTGTTGACTAGCCTTTCCACTTTGCTACATCAGATTCTTTTTTGCTAGGGATCTGGCAACTGAGGTCTCTCATTGCTGGTGGGGAAGGTAAAATGATCCTGATGGTTCAGGTTTCCTTTCAAGTAGGAACCAGGGATCTCAATACAATTTTTAAATAAATATTTCTCACTGAAAAGGAAAATTTATGATTCATAAGCTATAAATTTATAACTGTAAACCACATTCTAAATCCATGCTAAGCGGTAACTGATGAATGGTTTAAAACAAAACAAATAGCAAAAAATCCACAGGAGTAAATCATAATTGACATTTAATGATGACAACCTAATTAATCTGTTCTCTGCCTCATGAAACCCCATCTTCAGGGTACTTCAATGCATCTGAGAGCTGAGCTGAAGCTGGAGCACAGCTAAGTTCCAGCTCTGCTTGTTGAGGTCACGCAGCAGTCATCAGTATTACAATACTCTGTGTAATGGAGTAGCAGCTGGGAAAAGTTCACCAAAGGTGTGGATATTTAATTTATCAAATTGTCTTAATTTAGAAATTTATACACTGGTTCATTTATGCCCCAGATCACTTGAGTTTGGTGATGAATCTACAGTTCACATTGCATCGTAGGGTGATTTTTTGTGTGCGTTTATCTGTTGATTAGGGAAAAAATGACAAAAGGATTAATGAATTCCACATTTACCAAACGATTTCTGGAAATTAATAGTGAGCAGAGCTTCTCTGTTTCCACTAATTAACAAGGGAATCTAGGGAATAGATAAACACTGTGTTCTTGACCTTGACAAGCCATATGCAGAAAGAGCTGTGTAAAAGAAGCAAAGCTTGCAAATGCAATCAGATCAGCACGAACTTCTCCCCAAAGTGTGGTAATTACATAGAATGATAGAATCATCAGGGATCAGCCCGGCCTTAAACACCTCCAGGGACGGGGCCCCAACCACCTCCCTGGGCAGCCCATTCCAGACTCTCCTCACTCTCATGGTGAAGAACTTCCTCCTCACATCAAGTCTAAATCTCCCCATCTCCAGCTTTGCTCCATGCCCCTAGTCCTGTCCCTACCTGAGATCCTAAAAAGCTCCTCCCCAGCTTTTCTGTAGCCCCCTTCAGATACTGGGTGCCACAATAAGGTCATCTTGGAGCCTCCTCTTCTCCAGACTGAACAGCCCCAACTCTCTCAGTCTGGCCTCATAGGAGAGGTGCTCCAGCCCTCTGATCATCCTCATGGCCCTCCTCTGGACTCGCTCCAGCACGTCCACATCCTTCTTGTAATGAGTGCTCCAGAACTGGATGCAGTACTCCAGGTGGGGTCACACCAGAGTGGAGTAGAGGGGGAGAATCACCTCCCTTGTCCTGCTGGCCACACTTCTCCTGGTGCAGCCCAGGATTCAGATTGCCCTCTGGGCCACAAGTGCCCACTGCTGGCTCATGTTGAGCTTTGTGTCCACAAGCACTCCCAATTCCCTCTCCCCAGGGCTAGTCTCCAGCCAGTCCCTGCCCAGCCTGTATCCGTGCTCAGTATTGCCTCTCCCCAGATGCAGAACCTTACACTTGGTCTCATTAAACCCCATAAAGTTGGCTTGTGCCCACCTCTCCACTCTGTCCGGGTCCCTCTGGATGGCATCCTTACCCTGTGGCATGTCATTGCCACTGCCCTTTTCACATCAGAACCTTCCTGTTCCTGCACTCATTCCGAGACATTTCAAGAACATTCTCTGACTTGTCCTTCGCTAGACTCCAGTGACTGGACTAGTATCATAGTGTCTATTTTCTCCTAAGAACAAAAGACAAGGGGAATTTTTATGGCAAAAGTGTTGGACGGATTTTTGCCTTCTAGAATGTATTTCTTTGCCTGAACCCATCTTTCTGCTTTGTAAACATAAGGAATGCACAGAGAAGCTGTTTTCTTCCCTACATTTAATCCCTTGTGCAATTAAAGCTGTGTTGTTAATAAACCACAGCATTAAGTACTTAGGCAGCATGGTTCAGTTATGAAAGCTGTCACGCTAGAAGCTGAAAACCTTTCCTGTTGCAAAACTCTTCTGTACATTGGTGGGACACCTGTTTGTCAGCAGGACGTAGACATAGAATGCTTAAAGAAAACCTGTTCAACAAATGTGAAGAGGTTTAAAAATGAATATTTAATAATAACTGTGCCCGAAGGCTGGTATCCGATCCATTGGTGTAAGCCAGGTGAAAGGATTTCTGACTGGATGTGGTGGAAAAATCTGTGCAGAAGGGTATGGCCCCGCTGCCTGCATTCAGTTATAGTACCTCTTGAGGATCTCGCTCTGCCAGCCCAGAAGACTGCAGGTATCCCAGGGGTGTCACCACCTCCAGCTCCATGAAGATGTTTGGGTAGCCCAGCAGCATGTGAGTAGCACCTGTGTATGTAAGGCTGTGGATTTTAATGCTCCTGTCAATGAAGGGGTTGGATATGGCTCCTCTATAAAACTGTTTCATGCAATTCCAGTTAAGATAGCAGAGACGATCATGAGAAGTCCACAAGAAATGTTTCCAAACCTTCCTACTTGTCCTCCATCCTATGAATCTGTATCCTTTTTATCCACATTTCTGCATCAAAACCAGACCTTGGTTGAGCAGGACACACACAAGTCCAAAGAGATATCCCAAACTCACACCATTTAGAACTTCATGTGTTTGCTTATCGCAGCCATGCAGAAGGCTTTAAAGACCTTGGAAAGTTCACAGACAGGAGAAAGTTTCTCCCTTCTACCTTTGCAGTATCTGGATTACCGTATCACAGTATAACTCATCCCCTACCCCTCACCTCTCAGGTAGAAACTCTGCTATCAACTGAATACCTTGACAAGACACAGAGCAGTCCTGTGTGACACACAATAGGAGATTTGTCATGAATCAGACAAGGCACAATTGATGATAAAAAGTCTTTTGAAACTTTTAGTAAATCATTTGAAATTAAATGTCTCTAATTGAGGGCAATTATGCAAATCCTTCCTCAATGAATGAAGACAGTGGTATGTTTAGCGTCTTCCATTAATGCAAACTTCACTCAGTTTTTGTCTGGCGTGATTGAGGCTGTCACTTACACAGAGGAATATATTCAATAAAAAAAAGAGTATTGGTACAGAATGCTAAGTGTTTTCCAGTACCTGGTGAAGATAGAAGGAAAAACACGTGAAATCGGGTAGCTATTGCAATCCTGAACTCCCTAACAAAGAGCAGCGTTGTTAAGGGTATCCTGTCCTTGTGGAAAAGTTTAATTAAAAAACCCAACCAAACAACTCAGGGTCTAAGCGCATGGATGATTTTCATGTTTTTCCTTTAACTGTCATTTAAACCTTCTTTTGCTGTAATTTTTTCTGCTTCAATTACTTGTCACTCAGCAGTTATTAGCTCTATCAGTTCTGACATCTCCACTGCTGTTGGAATGGGACTGTTCTGGAGTCTTCCATCACTTTTGCCTGAGTGGAAAACAATGTTCAGCACTCAGATGAGGTGTGTGCAGGCTTAGGGAAAAACCCCTTCATGTCCAAGGCTTAATATATTACATCAACATGTAATGGATGGTTGGGTAGTGAGGTGGATTGTGAACTGGCTGCAGGATGGAAGCCAGAGAGTAGTGGTCACTGGGACAGAGTCTAGTTGGAGGCCCATATTTAGTGGTGTAACAGAGCACTGGAACAGGCTGCCCAGGGGGGTTGTGGAGTCTCCTTCTCTGGAGACGTTCCAGACCCGTCTGGATGTGTTCCTGTGTGACTTGGTCTGGGTGATCCTGCTGTGGCAGGGGGATTGGACTGGATGATCTTTTGAGGTCCCTTCCAATCCCTAAGGGTTCTATGATTCCATGTGTTGGTTATTTTACAGTCATGGTAGCAATGCAAGATCCCTGTTTTAGACTGCTCTGTGCTTGAACAAGCAGTAAGTAGCAGAAAGATAGGCTGGAAGGAAGTTACAACAGAAAGTCTACATTTCTTAAAGTCCATTATTTCACTGACAGAGGTTTGGAATAGGGACTTTTCTAGGTGAGTTTTAGGGATCAGCAGGATTGTGAAGAGAGTTGCTCTAAACAGAAGTTAAGCCTATAGATTATTTTTTATAGGGAGTCAGGTCTTTCCAAAGTATCATGAAAGCTTTACAGAAGGTAAAACTCTGGCGTACATGTTAATATGGCATCTAAAAAGAATTCGCTTTTGTCAATGTTCTTTTGATTTGTACTTTGTATTCATGCTTTTTCATGAAAGCTGGTATTTAATTAATTGCCAGTACCAGACAAGAGGTCTGGCACTTGAGGTATTAGTATGATGGTTGATGCTGTCTGTAGGTAGTTACCGTATCTGGTGTATTCAGGAATAATGTTTCTATCCAGTTCATAATGATGGATTGCAAACCTATTAAATGAGTTTCCCTAGGGCAGTAATTTTGGGATTGCAGAGCCAAATCTGTTAAATATATCAGGAGATGGAGAATTGCACTTTAGTGACAAATTAATTGCAATCACAGTTATTGCAGTTAAATAACCAGTGAATCTTGCACTTCAGGCTAAACTCTTTGGTTTGGTTTGTTATAGTAATTTTTCATGTTAATCATAAGCATTCTTGTTCATCAGGAGAACTACAAACCCCTGACCTCACACCCTGGTTTTCCTGGTAATTAATAATCCTCTGGGCAGATCTGTATAGACATAGATACTTACAGAGAGAGAATACTGTGAAATAGACTGGAGCTTTAGGAACTGTATTAGATATATGCCGTAACGGATCCTAGGAACAGCAGCTGCTCCTCCAGACATCTCCATCCCCTGGTAAAACTATCCAGGCTGTTTATTTTAATGTTTGAGTAACTTTATTAAGACACAAAAGCTAACTGATAAAGTGGCTCAGACATTTTCAATGAGCGGTGTGGGGAATCACACAGCTTAGGAGCTGAACCGCTCTCCAGCTATTGTAGTCAGATGTGCTTAGATTTTAATAATTTAGGTGGCTTTGTAATTTGTGGAAAATGCCTGTGAAATGGAAAAAACCAGCTGTGGCTCCAAGTAGAGGATTCTGGGTAATAATTAATAAAGCTGTTATTTAGGGCTGAGAGTCCTCAACAGCTGAATAGATCAGAATCTGTAAAACATGAATTCAATTAATATCGTTGTCTCATGTTTTGGCCACATTCAAGTGGGTTGAGCAAAGCAAAAGGCACTGCAGATCTCTATTTTTCTAGTCAAAGCACTTAATTTACTGGCAGCTGCTCTAATTAAGGATGTCTGAGTAAATGCAGTTTTCATGCTCTGTCAAAAGAAAATGTTTTCTTAATGCCGCAGTTGGATTTGTCATGCCGCCATACAATGGGACAGATGGGCGATGCCAAAGGTGGCACCAGCACTGAAGGCTTTTTGCAGTGATTCAGCTGTCCTGAGCTGTCAGTACCCAGCTGTGGAGATGCAGGATTTGTCTGCTGTCAGATAGTGAATAGGGGTGGGGGTTTCCCAGTGGTCTAGAGCCCTCACTTACGCAGGCTGTGCCCTCAGGAGAAGGATGTGCTCCAGCAGCAGCAGCTCTGTGAGCTAATTCCCATTAAGAGTTAAGGATGAAGAATGATAGGAAAGTTTATTTCATAACTTCTACAGAGTTTGGCTTTTAGCTGGTTTTCCAGCAAAACCTGGTCACTACCCAAGTTTTTAGTGAGCTACCCAAGTTTTTCCCTGAGGTTTTAGCGTGTTATCAAACTCTAGAGCTGGAGGTGGTTGAGTCGCCATTCCTGGAGGTGTTCAGGGTTAGGCTGGATGAAATGCTGAGTGGCATGAGCTAGATGTCAGATGTTAGGGTTACTTGGTTAGTTTTAGGTTGGACTGGATGATCTTTAAGGCCTTTTCCAGCCTCATCATTACTGAGATACCGTGTTACATCAGTTTGAATGATGACTGCATGTATTTTAATTGTGTTATGCAGCAGTAGCTTACATCTAGCACAGAATCTGTGGATAAACTTTTAGCTTCTATGAATCCATGACAATTGTGCGCATAGGAATCAACCTGGAATTCCAACTCTTTCAGCCTAGGGTCTTAAAGGCATTTCTTCAGACCAAACATTCGGATCTACTGCTCTGAGAGGACATAATCACAGGTTTTCTAGGAATTTCCTTCTCTTTTTCTCCCATTTTCTTTGTTTTCAGACTTGGTCTTATCCACTTGCACAGGATAAGCTTCGTCTGTAATTGTCTCTGCTGCAACACAGCTGAAACATGATCCTCCTTCGCTTCCACAGCTGCAGTTTCTTTCAGACCTGATTTTATGTTTATGGAGCATCAAAGGCTCCAATTTGCTTGAGTCCTTTGTGTGGCTGATTTTCTTCCAGTCTCCTTTATCAGGCGTTTTACTTCTGTTCGTCATGCTCTTAGCTCTACACTCAGGCACAACCCCAGATAAGGCTGGGAATAATTTTTGGTGACAAGCTTTCAGAGTAAAGCCTTGGTGGCAAACGATGCTGAAAGCCGGTTAGAAGATGACTGTAAGCACCAGAGCCAACCAAACATTTCGGTCTTAATTGCCCACTGAAATACTCTGGGGCTCTAAGAGGCAAATCCAATCGCCATGAGACCTTGGGTTTGTTGCACATTGATTAAAGATTGATTTTTGTGGGGTTTTTTTCATCTATAATGGCATTTGGCCTTATGAGGAGTGCAACATACCTGATCCCTGCAATAAAGAGAGCACTAGATGTCAGACTTCTTGAAAGCGTCTGCCCTGAAGGGTTTCTGCTTAGCTAGCTCAGCATGGCATTTATCTGCCCTTTGCTGAAGAAACGCTTGCCAATATTAACAGGAGGCTGTTGAAACCCAGTGATTCTGGGGACCAAAAGAGGTGAAATGCAGGTGTGATCAACTGTTAGCTGTTCCAGTTTTGAGGCTTGGCTTTCTTTTTTTGAAGTAATACTCATCCCACTAGCCCACAGCTGGGAATTTTTGACAGATCATTCTGAACTGTTTGGTCTGGAGAAGAGGAGGCTCCCAGGTGACCTTAGTGTGGCCTCCAGCATCTGAAGGGGGCTACAAGAAAGCTGGGGAGGGGCTTTTCAGGATCTCAGGTAGGGACAGGACTAGGGGGAATGGAGCAAAGCTGGAGATGGGGAGACTTAGACTGGATGTGAGGAGGAAGTTCTTCACCGTGAGAGTGGGGACAGCCTGGAATGGGCTGCCCAGGGAGGTGGCTGGGGCCCCGTCCCTGGAGGTGATGGGGTGGAAGGCTGGACTGAATGAGGCTCTGGCCAGCCTGCTCTAGGGTGGGGTGTCCCTGCCCATGGCAGGGGGGTTGGAACTGGATGATCCTGTGGTCCCTTCCAACCCTGACTGATTCTATAACTTCTTCCCAGTGAGGGTGATGGGGCACTGGAGGGGGCTGCCTGGGGGGTTGTGGAGTCTCCTTTTCTGGAAATATTTAAAACCCTGCTTGGACCTGGTCGGGGTGTCCTGCTGTGGCAGGGGGATTGGACTGGATGATCTTTGGAGGTCCCTTCCAATCCCTGATGATTTTATTATTCTGACTTAGGTCTTGTAGTCAGGCAGGTGTTCAAGCTTATGCACTCATCTCTTCCTTTAAGCAGCCGAAGTGGGGAGGCAAAGCACCTTTTTTCATACAAGTTCAATAAATGAAGAACTTCACAAAGATGTTGTGGCTTAATGGACAAAAAAAGAATCATTATTTTCTTTGAATAACAAGATTTTTGTGGATAAAGTCAAAGTGTGGCCAGTATTTCATGTCTCAGTGGGTAAACTGTGTTTGCAGTTTCTAGGAGATACAACAGGGCTGCTGGTCTGCTCAGTTAGACAAAACAAGGAAGGATAATGAGTGTTGCAGGAAATGTTATGAAGATAAAGACTGAAATGTGCACAGGAATACTCATAATTCTTCCTGATCTTGATAAATGCTAGAGACCTCATCTCTTTTGTAGCTGAGAAAGGGACTTTGCATACATAATGGTATTCATGATAGATAGTTTGCAGCTGAAAGTCCTCTTTGGAGTTAAATTTTAGAGGTATGTGTTTGATTATTATCATGAATAGACTAATTGGGGTGGGTGAAATCATCCTTTCTGAAACTTGGATATGTTCCCACATCAAAGGCTTTTGTTGAACAGTGATGTACGCAGAACCATCCACAAAACCTTCTACCCTTTAAACACACTATGTCATTGCATTTTCTATTTTTCCTGAGGTAATACCTTAGCAAGATCCATCGAATATGAACCATGACATTTCAGGCATGTCTCTAATCTCAAAATTAGGTTTAAATATTGAATTATTATGGCTGATTTGTGGAAAAAGAATGAAAGCATAAAGCACTGCTTTGTTCAGGTAAAGAAGTAAAGAAGACCACTGTCTTCAACATTGTTGGTTTTGTAAGTCTTATGCTGAATATAACCTAAAGAATGGTAAAAATCAGCTCCTGTTACTGATGTAGAAAACTGAAGGTATTGCATGTACAGAGGTGAGCCTGGCCGGAACATCGCTGAGGGCTCGTCTTAGACCAAGTGAGTTCAGAATCTCAGCCCTTAAGCTACATGCTCCCTTCATAGACCAAAAAGTCATTACTCTGTTCTTTGCCTAGAAAAGCTTCACTTCAGTGCATAGATCTGAAAACAAGAAAAAAGAAGGTATAAAGAGTGAGATGCCAGATAAATTAAGACATGGTTGGAGGAGAACCTGCTTTTCTTTGTGAGGAGCCCACTCCTCCATATTTCTCCATTGTGCCCTGAGCTGCCTCTTCATCAATTTTCACTTGCAGTGCTTCTCCAGATCAGGGGTTTCTGGGTGACGTTTGTCACTTATAAATGTCACATCTGTTAGTTTAAGTTTCATATTGTGGTGGTAAAGAAAACCCTTCTGGACATAAGTTATCAGCAATGAAATAGTCGTTACACATGTCTAGAGTCAAAGCACTCACCTGGAGCTCTTAAGTTTTCCAGTGGTACTTGCCCCATGCTTCTGTATACCAACTTCTCTATTGATTTGTTCAGTGGAAGAAGTTATTCAGACATCCTCAAGATTTACAGCTTTATTTCACTTTCCCCTAAATGATTTCACCTGCAGTTACACAGCAGTTTGCTGAAGTATTTTTGTGGACTTCTCCCACACAGTTACCCTTTCAAATAGCCCATGGCATGGCAAGGCAGGCTATTACTCCTCACTTCAGAACTGCTGTTTAAGGAGAAGAATCCTCAAAGTGCTGTATACCCTCAACTGAAATTGAAAGACCACATCAGGAAAAATCACTCTGAAATTAATTTGAGTCCGATGCTTTATTTCATGATAAAAACTGTTTTTAAAATCACACTGTCCTGATTTTATTTCCATTGTTCAAGTACTATCTTAGTTTGCAGTTACTGCTTCACTCGCTTCCTCCACTGCATTTCTGTAGCACCAAACAAAGGAATCGTAACTATACTCAAGCAATCCATTTGTGTAAGCAAAGACAGGTACCATTCAAAGCACGGATATAAAGCAAAATGCAAACCAAGGACACTCTGATGACCTGTACTATTCCTGTTCGGTTGTAACAAGTGCTTTCTGCATTCTGATCTGCACTGTGCAGGCAGCTTCCCACCCAAAAAATGATCCATCCAGGTTTTTGAATCCAAATCATGACCCATCCAGAGTTCTGTAACTTTTGATTACCTGACAGTTGACTGACTATTGTTTGTGGCAGACCAAACTCCAAAGAGAGAAAGCTATGAATCCCTCATTTATTTGTTCTGCTCTCTGCAAAAGGAACATTTCAGATAACATACAGCATCTGCAGACCAGATTCACACTTCTCTGATCTCTAGTCACTCTTCCTGATGACTAAAAGGTGCTGGCACATCACAAAAACCATCAAGACATGGAGTAATTTTAAAGTGCCGGTTCTGTGATGTGTTCCTGATACTTAGGAATAATTAAAAAGGAGAAGAACGTGGGTGTGAATATGCTGTGCTTAGATTTGGTCTTCCACGGTTATGCAACTTCAACAGATTTACCTCCAGATACATAAGAAGCAAAGCAGATCTAGTCCTTGGCTGAAATGTGTAGAACCATTCACACTGGAAAACACCTTCAAGATCACTGAGCCCAGCCATTAACCCCACTCTCCAAGCCCACTGCAAATCCATGGCCCTAAGCTCCAGATTTACAGGACTTTTCAATATCCAGACAGTGATTCAATCCCCTCCCTGAGCAACCTCTGCCAAAGCCTAATAACCCTTTCCATAACTTTTACCTAGTGTCTAAACTAAACTACCCCTGGTGCAATTTGAGGCCATTTCCTCATCTTATCAGTTGTTACTTGGGAGAAGAGTAACAACTTTCTACAACCCACCTTTCTACAACCTCCTTTCAGGCAGGAGGCTTGTGCAGGCTTCTGAAAATTGAAGCTAATCACCCCAGCAATGAGAAGAAAAGAAGAGATCTTCACCATACAGGTCTCCTCTTTTCTGGATGAAGACTGGATCTCACCATTCCTCCTGCCAAGGTTGCCAGATGGCTATAGAGCTCACCCAATACCAAGGTGGTGGACTTGGGTTGCCATCATCCTCCATCTCATATCCCGCTGCTGACTCTTGTCAGCATGAAAAGGGTATAGCGTGTGCAGTATGGAAGGTCAAAGCCTCTGTTAGTCCTCCTCCTTCCCCCTTGGGAAATACCACATTGCATTTGACCTGGGCCATTCACCCACCTGGTAAACAAAGCCGATCTTTTCACGCTATGAAAGAACATCCTCACGTTCCTTGAAAATTAATCAGCTCTTTTAACTTTAATTTAGTATTTCCTGACTTAAAAAATGCTGCTGTCTATATTCATTTCACCGAGGAAGGCTTTAGGAGAGATATAAAGCACAGCTACTCAAGACCTTTGTGATTAACTGTGAGCTAGCTATATATTAGTTTCCCAACACCATTCCCTTGCTGCACAGTAACTTACAAGTTCAGGCTTAATAATGAGGTCTCCAGCATAAGGTCTTGTGTGTGTCAGTACTGCCTCAGCAATAACAGTAGTGCTCTTGATGTGCTGCACAGACGCAATTACAGCCATATTTCACACATTCCTCACAGTCACCGTGACTCCGGTCTCTATGCTCTGTCTATCAGACTGTTACCGCTTCCTGGAAAGACAAAGCGATGTCCCTGCACCATGACTGTGCCACGCTGCTCTTTGTGCCCGCACAGCAAATGCAATCTAAGCAAAAGGTTGACACACTCGTGCCAATATACCTTGTGTCCTCCAGTTGGTCTGGGAGAGTTTTAATGCATCCTAAATAATCCCCAGGTCAGATAAGAGCCTGTAAAGACAGTATTGGAAGTGCTGCTGTCACTCAGACATCAGTAGCAGACGGAGATATCCAGGTGCTGTCTCCAACCTCCATGTCCCACTGAAGACCACAGGCTACCTCCAGATATCATTGCTATCCAATAGGGTCTCTTATCCTTAAAGCACACAAGGTGAATGATCTGTGCAAGGATGAGACGGTGCCGAGCACTGGTAAAGGAGGCATGAAATCCTGCATTTCCTAGGACAGAACATCTCTGTTTCTGACCCTGTGCCATGTGGTGGGTGCTCCTTGAGGCCATGCAGTTACGGAGCAGATAGCACTGAGCTGCAATGATGCTTGGAGCCTCATGTATCTATAGTTTGCAAGGCTAGGTATGTACTAACAACCAAGGGACAGGCCTTTAACTAGCATAATCTTGTGTTGCAGTGGATCTCTGCTCATTTTCCAAATGCACTGATCAGCCAAAACTGTTGACATTTCTTTGGAATACAGAGACATCACAGTGCCTGTGGACAGCTGTGCTGGGCTGGACTATCCAAAAGGGCAGCCTGGGAGATGGATGATGACAACACAGCCCTCCTGGCACAAGTTTCACAGAGGGAATCCCCAGAATGCTTCAGGGGAGAATCCATCTGAAAAACACCGGTGTGGTGACGTCAGGTAAGGATTTGCAGTGAGACACTAACTGTCTCAATACTCGTGGTAGCAGCACAAAAGGCTTAATGTTTTCAATCTTTACACCCGCCACTTAGGTTTTGGGGTGCTAACAGACCCAAAGAACTGCTTCTGAAGCCTGGGAAATAAGGTCCCTTCCACAAATAACCTACGAATAAGTGAGACAGAGTGTCAGTCCTGGGTAGGATGTTTTCTTCTAAATCCTAAAATTATTTGGACTGAAGTTCCTTTTCTGATTTCCCCCCTGAAACACTGGGAGGAACAGTGGTACCCAGGGGGCAAGAAGAGACAGCTGTGCTGGCATTTCAGCTGGCAAAACACAGCAGTGGGAATGCTCTGCCCTGGAGAATTTGATGAAAGACGCCTCTCCGGACCAAGCACATCGTTTTTATTGCTACGGACTGTCTCTGAAGCTGTTTGAGATGTTTAACTGCTTACTGTTAAATGAATGCGCTTGCCTCTGGGGAAGGCTTCGCTTTGAAACACAAATAAAGAATTAGAAATAAAACTCAAGGAAACTATTAGCATTCAGTCAATATGTATATTAATTCAGTTCAGTTTAGGCAGTCACAGTCACAGCAGATGCACGTGCTAATATCTGACATCCCTCACGCTATCTGTACTCACAGGAAGTATTTTATGGGTCCTATTTTTTTAATTAGCTGTTACACACATAGAAAGTAGAGATGTGTGTCCCAGGAAGAGCCTGTTCATTCTAAGTGCAGACGTGTTGGAAGTCGTTTTACAAGTGGCAAGGATGTGACATGCCTTTGAGGTGATAAAAACCCAACTTGACTTTATTGTGCAACACTGCAGATAGGTGACAACTGGTAGGCTGGCATTCACTGGACAGAGAATTAAAGGAGGTCATAAAGAGCTGTTAGGCCACTGAGCTGCAGGCTGGCAGGACAAGTAAAATGTAAGAAAACAACTTCAATTTGTTCAATTTTGATTAGCTGATAATTAGAGAAGGCTGCTGTGACCCTTCGTGATGTCCTGGCTTTGCAGGAGTAATAAGTAAAACAGAACACTAGGCAGTGTTCACCTTTGGGTCACAAATTGGGGTGATAGCACTGGAAGGAATCAAATTTATTGTGATTGTAATTACTTCAGAAACTAGCAGACCTCCGTAAATAAATACCATGACATCACCAGGCACTGGGCATTAGGATCACTGTGGAAGACGATCCAAGTTGGTCAAATCAATCAGAAGAGGCCTCTCATTCCAGCACCTCCACGGGGTTTGGGGCACTCTGATCAGCTTACAGAACATCAGCCTTTGACTGCTGCTGTTTCTTATTTCCTCTGGCTGTGATTCTCCATTTTTCTCTCTGTTTTGGCTGTCTTTCTCATCTTGTGTCTTTGACTTAGCTGCTCACTTCCCAACAATCCCAGCAGAACTTTACCATCGTACCCCTGTCAGCAGAGGCAGTTGAAATGGGTGAATGCAGCCCTAAGGTGAATGCAGGTCCAGGCAAGACCTTGCAATTCTATGGTAACGAAGTGCATTATTTGCAGAGAAGGTGGTTTGCTGTGGAAACATTTTTAGCCACCCCTGCAAGAGTTGTAAGTGGAAGAGTGTTTCCTCTTTGCGTTATTCAAAATATATTTTTAATTCTGAATATGAGAAATATTCACATCAAAAAGAAGCTGGGGAAAGGGAACGGCCCCTTCATTGTGTTTTCTCTCCTTCCCTCAAGTACTTCTCACAGCTAGGTGAGATGCTTTTGTCTCCTGATGGAACACCCAGATAGGCGGTGTTCTGGTTTTGCTGAGACTCAGCAGTGAATCCATCCAGCTGAGAAGAAATTTCATTAGTTTACAAAAAATATTGCTGTCTATACCAGCGGTGGGGAGGAAACAAAGCAAAACCTGCCTGCACTGCATCACAATTTTCTGGAGGACATTTGGAGTGATGTTATCGGGTTTTCTGTATGTGTTCAGAAAGGTATGTTCATTGACACCACTCACAGGCACTTACTTAAGATAGAGGTCTTTGCTTTTGTTCTGTATGCAATCTGGAAGCACAGTATTCATTTCTGTGATGACATTGTTTGCTTGGCTCTTTTTTTTTTAAGATCATTTAAGTTTTAGGCACTTCCACACGAAGATTTTTCTAAACCACATTAAAAGTATGCATTATTGTACAATCTCCTTCCAGAGAGCTAATTGTTTAGCTCTTGTGCAATAGCATCAATAATGTATTTAGCTTCTCGGATAAGATAATGTTCTGTAAAATTAAAAATGCGGAATTGTAGATTTGAGAATTGAGATTTTACAGCTGGCTTTTTGGCAGAAAGGCACCAGGGTTTTGTTTGGAAGTAGCAGCTCAACAATATAATCTTCATAAAATTGAAGTGATTTCCTAGCTGTTCATTTGCCGGAGTTATTTCTAATACTCTGGAACTTTGTCAACGTTGCCAAAGGAGATGTGATAATGAATAGGTTGCGGTACATTCCAAACGACAAACGCTGCTCTGTCTCTAAGAGCTGCTGCATACATACAGAAGGTAAGATGAGCAAAGCAATAAACCATCTATATAGGAAGAGGTGTTGCTTTACTTTGCCCTTTGAGTCATCGAGGCATACCCAGGCCCATGCCAGAAGAGGTCCTACAAGTTTTAGGCTTGCATGAAGTCAAGACAGACTCAGTTAGGACCGACAACGACTGGCTGTGCTTCTGAACTCTTTTTGTTTATCTCTTTGCTGACTCTAATCACTGTGTTCTCCTTTCTCTTTTCTTCCTAGTGCTCAGGCTCACTTCCCCAGCCTCAGTTTCACTTTGTCCCCTCTGATTTAATCAGCGTCATCTGACTCCTGGCTTCATGCAGAAGCTGGACTGGTTTCAGTAGTACCTGCCTGTGCCTGACCATGTGTGCCTAGCAGATGATCAGTCTCTGTGATCAGATTCTGCCTGGGAAGCAGTGATCACCTCGGGTACTGCTGTGCTCTGTCTTGTGGCAGGACTGCCTTCTGCACCAAGCTCATGTGCTGTGCCAACCACTGGAGCTCATCCGCCCGGCCACCCAGCACTACAGGCAAACACTCTGGGTATATGCCTCAAAGCCAGCAATACCCAAGGTGCAGAACCTTGGGCATACAGTGGGGATCAAGCCCAGAGCACCTCCTTGACAGGCACTGTCTGCAGGCATATGTGAGATATACCAACGATGCAATGTAGAAGGATTAATTAATTTAAGGCTTTAAAACGTTCTTTTTTGCTAGAACATACTTTAGCCCTCAGAGGAAAGAGCAGAACACAATTATCGTGAACAAAAATCCAAGGAAAACTTTCAGACTGCAACTGGATAACTGCAGTCTGAAACATCTCGGTCTTACGGGGGTTAAACAGCTGGCATTGGAAAGTGCATCAGTAGAGAAGGGGTGGGTGTTCCAGTGTTGTGTCAGGGCTATAACGCTCTGATTACGTGCACGCTTCGCTCTACCTCCTCTTACGTCAGCACCAGCCTCAGAGTTTTGCCAGTTGGCTCGTTTCCCTTGTCACATCAGCCTTCCTTCATTAGGCGAGCTGATGTTAACGCACAGCTCGCGGCTTAGTGGTTCTTTTACGCTCTGGTGTACTTGTGTGTTTGTTTGGAATAAGCAGAATGAACTGAAGAAACTCCATAACCTGTTATTCAAAATTCATGTATTGAAACAGGCATGTGAGAGAGAAGGAGAGGGCTATGCAGTCTGCAGAAGAGAAGGCTCCAGGAGGACCTTATAGCAGCCTCTCAGTGCCTGAAGGGGCTACAGGAAAGCTGGCGAGAGACTTTTTATGAGGGACTGCAGTGACAGGGCAAAAGGAAATGTTTTCAGTCTGAAAGAGGGTAGATTTAGATTGGATCCTAGGGAGAAATTCCTCACTGTGAGGGTACTGAGGCACAGGAACAGGTTGCCCACTGAAGATGTACAAGCTCCATCCCTGGAAGGATTCATGGCTAGGTTGGATGGGGCTCCGAGCAATGTAATCAGAGATGTTCCTGCCTAGGGCAAGGGTTTGAAACAAGATGATCTCTGAGGTCTCCTCTAACCTAACCCATTCCATGAAATGATTCTATGAAAAAGAAACAAACAGAAGAAATATTCCTCTGAAAGTTCATTTCTTGACTAGCAAAACGAAAACATTGAGTTGTGGCAGTTTGCATGCACAGTTTTAAAGACTTCTGTGTTTTTACATTTAAAACTTAGAGGGCTTGATAGGTACTTTGCACTGTAGATGAAGGTATGAGGCAAAGAGTGGCTCGTGCAGGCAAATAAATGCTTCCTCATGTGAGGCTCTCTGAAATACGTATTCTGTGTTAGTTTTCCTCCTCTAGTACTGGAATGCTTTTGATACGTGCCTACAGCCTTACAGACTTAAAAGTACTGAAGAAGGCAGAGTGGCCCACACTATGCTAAGGCTGGTGCTCTAACGCTCTGTGTTGATACGATTACCTGTTGGTAAAGACTTTTCCTCATAACTGGGTGTCTCCAGTCACTCCTTTTTTGAGGTTTATAATGCCTTTTTCATGTAGGATATTTTTTTTCAGATATGAAATGAGGCTAAAAATCTTTCAATGGCTCCAGCAACATCATCCAATTCATTTTCCATTAGCAGACACCAATTTCCAGGATTAAAAGGTGCCCTGCTGTGTTTTCCTAGGATTCATGAGGCAAGCCTGCATGCTATAACGTGTGCCAAGTAATTTGACAGCAATGAGACTGCTCCTTCAAGAGACTAGGAGCTGGACCTTTTGTTACAAGCTTTTCTCTGGCTCAATGGTACTGGGAGACCTTTATTGCCAGGTACCCAGAAAACAGGCAGGCATTTCATGAAATTTTAGGGCAAATTGGTCTTACAGGACAGATGTTACTGCTGAGGCTGCCTGTGCTTCAGATTTTTAAATGTAGGGGTTTGTTTTCTTCTGGAAGAAGCAAACTTTGATTTTAAAAAGTTTCTGCAATAATATTAAGTCCTGCCTATCTATCCAGTTGCTTTTCCACCCAGTGCTAGCTCCTATTGTAATATTCATATCTTGTCGTGGCATCCAACTTCTCTTCCTCCCACATAATTACATCACCTTTCTCAATAGGATTGCACATATTTTTATAAACCCTGAAGGCAGTGTTAGCAGCAGTCTAAACCCGACTAGGGTGAGATAGAAATGCTAGGCAATACTTTACACTGCCAGGAAAGAAGCCCTAGAGAGAAAAAAAAATAGAGATGAGATATAAATGTGACCTGTAGGGAGAGGCTTTGATCAACATGTGGGGGAAGTATCAGAAAGCAAAAAAACTCCCCCAGAAGTCTTCAATACGTCTCGAGTGTTACTACACACAGAAGTGGAACGCTTCCAGAACGCTATAAAGCTTTTTATAAGGTGGATATATCTGACTACGTTCATTGTCTGCCAATTTCCTGGTTCAGCACACGTGAGCGAATGTTGAGCTCATCCTACGCACCTCTGCCTTGCCTTGCACCTCATTGAAGTGCAAGCCCTCTCTTGAAGCGCCCTTGTGCATTACAAGGCCAGTGCTGGAGTGGAGTTGCAGCAAAGCAGAGACCACACTGTCTCTACCACCTGAAGGGTATTTACTCACAGAAAGCTGCTCAGGGTGGGAAAGCTTTAGATTAAACCATATCATGCGGTGCTTCTCAGGCTGGGCATGAGAGCGAGAAGAATGTTATGATGCCCTCTTAGATAAGAAGCGCTTGTTCTTTGAGAGCTCATGTGTTAGCTAGTCCTTCTGGGAAAAGGATTAGTAGTGGGGCTTTAATTCCAGGTAGCTGTCTAACACAAACAGCCCGACTGCCTCCTCAAGCTCTGGGAAACCTGATCTCACCGCACAGCACCTCGTCTCAGCCTTTCCGAGGAGAATTTGTGGACCGTGGTGGGAGCTGTGAGAAAGGCTTACAGGGGACTCTCTGCTCTCAGGCCCAGGAAGAAGAGCTGGTGGTTAAAAATCAGCTTTCACAGAGCAATTCTCACTGCCAGCCACGTGTAAAAGGAATGAAAAGCTGAAATAGAGTGTGCCATGAGAAATAGAGCCAGCCCTGCTAAACACCACTTTCTACTCTCTGGGCATTTGAAAGCAAATTATATTTAAATCCATTTCATGCAGATAAATGCTTTTGTGCTACTAGTACCACTTCAAGCAGCTTTAGTGAATATTCAGCTTTTTCTCTTCTTCCCAAGTGGCGTGTTTTGGGGGAAGGTGTAAGAAGAAAGACGAACACATAAAAGACTAAAAAAGCCAGGCAAAAGCTATGGCTTCTTTCCTCACACTTGTTGTGCTGTAGCGAGTCCCAGAGCTTGGATTAAATAATCTCTTTCTCCTAACAGGAAAATTGTTATAATCCAAAATACTATGAGCAGAGACAGTTGCATCAGTTGCATTTTTGCTATACTGAGAATAATGAAAGCACCTATTCCTGTGGCGAAGTGCTGCTGGAACCAAATCCATGCCTGTGAAGTCAACGATGATATAAACTCATAGAATCATTAGGGATGAGAAGGGACCTTCTAAGATCATCCACTCCAATCCCCCTGCCACAGCAGGATCACCCAGACCAAGTTGCACAGAAACACATCCAGACAGGTCTTGAATGTCTCCAGAGAAGGAGACTCCACAACCCCTCTGGGCAGCCTGTTCCAGTGCTCCAGTATCCTCCCTGGGAAGAAGTTCCTGCTGATACTGATATGGGACCTCCTCTGTTCCAGCTGGCACCTATTGCCCCTTGTCCAGCAGAATATGACCCTGAGAGGAGCCTGGCTCCATCATGACTTCCCCTTGGTAAAGCCATGCTGACTGTCTCTAATGATCCTCTTATCCCTGATCTGCCTAGAAACAGCGTCCAGAACAAATTGTTCCATCACCTTTCCTGGGATGGAGGTGAGGCTGACCGGTCTATAGTTAC
>VZRI01010416.1:30937-52907 GCA_013397515.1 Upupa epops | reverse complement strand
GGTCTATAGTTACCTGGGTCCTCCTTCTTACCCTTCTTACCTTACAGGTAGCAATCTTGAAGATTGGAGTGACATTTGCTAACCTGCAGTCCCTAAGCACCTCTGCTGATCCCCATGACTTAGAAAAGATGATGGAGAGTGGAATGACAGAATGATGCATTTGCCTTTGGAGCCGTGGGTACGGGGCATTTCTTAAGTTTTTAATTTGTTTTCAAATATCACATAGCATCACCTTCTCAAAATTCTGCATTCAAAACTAGAAATAGTATATAAACATCACTGAAAACCAGCCTTCTATCCAGGCTCCTGTTTTACACAGCACTCACAGAATCACAGAATGGTTCATGCTGGAAGGGCCCTCAGCATCACCTTGCTGCAAGAGATCACCTAGTTCCAACCCTTTTGCCATGGGCAGAGGCACCTCTCACTAAAGGTTGCCCAGAGCCCCAGTTCATCCTGATCTTGAACACTTGCAGTGATAGAGCATCCACAGCTTCTCTGGGCAACCTGTTCCAGTGCCTCACAACCCCGAGAGTGAGAAATTTCCTCCTAAATTCAGACCATGATCTACAGCTTTGATGCTCTGACACTTGAAGAATATTTATGCACAGAAAATGTGAGGACCTTAGGGGTCCAATTCTCTTTGGTGACTCAGTGTGAAAACTTTATTCCAAAAACTAAAAAACCAGGCAAAATAAGATCCCCGATGCTGACCCATCACTATCGATGTGAGCACGTGCTTTGATCATCCCCTGCTGGCTCGTGGCATTCTTCTGGGTATGAAGTCTCAAGCTGTTAAGGTCTCAAGAACAGATCCTGGTAACACTTTGGGAGTAAACTTTGTCTAGGAAAACGTTAGAAAACTCTACTCCAGAATCATATTTATGTGTATTCTTACTTTCAGAGAGCACTTGACTATTCTAAATCAATAGGGTACCTTGAACAATGAGTCACCAGAGCATGATGACAGAGGAGTTCTGTTTCAAGGAAAGCACGAATCTTAAGCTCTGACAAATTTTAAAGAAATAATAGCATGGTCAGAGTGAGAGGTGTTGTACTGGAGGCAGTTACATTCCTGGAGTCTCATTTAAATTCAGACTCTGCTGTTCCTTGCACTGAGTGGTGTCACAATTAATGAGACCGTTTGCAGAGCTGCTCTCTGTTACCCTCCCAATCAGTCTGATTGCTTTAATGTATTACCCTGTGGGCATGATCAGTGTTATCTTTAATTATTTTATGGTGTTTGGACATACCATTGTGCTCAACTCCTAACTATTGCAGTACTTAATAGCAATCCCTGGGGGAGTTCACAGTTTCCTATTGCCTTAATTTCTCTTCCGTGGCTTTTTACTTCACACAATCATTTTATCTGGAATCTCCAGAGATTCTTGTAAGAGAAAGGTGGTATGGAAAGCACCTTCAGACTGGTAGTTATCTTTGGTAGCAGTCGGAATTAACGCTAATTTCTGCTGTGACTATAAATCTCGCTGAACAGCGAATTTCCAATGGACTACTAAGTGCCTGCAGAAGGCCAGAAGTTAGGCAGCCAAACTGCTTGCTCCAATGGGATGTGACAGTTTCATGCTGACATAACAGACAAATTCCATTTTTCTATTGCAAACAACCATGGTTCTTCTCCTCCTATGTATTTATAGAAGGACAGACAGGGGGAATTAGGAATTGTCTAGGACAGTCTAGTAGAGTGCATTTGGATCAGCATTAGGGACAGGGCCAACAAGACTGATATTGCTGTGGGAGTCAGCTACAGACCTCCCAGCCAAGGCAGAGAGGTGAGCAAACAGTTCTACACATACCCGGGTGAAATCTCATGGCCTCACAGTTGTTTGCCCTTGTTCTTGTGGGGACCTTCAACAGCCCTGACGTCCGATGGAACTGCAACACAGCAGAGAGGGAACAGTCCCGAAGGTTCCTGGAATGTGACACAGCTGGTGAGTTCCCTGCTAGACCCGCTCTTTGTGAACAGGGAAGGGCTGGGAGACGTGACCATTGGAGACTGTCTTGGGCACAGCAACAGTGAATTGAAACAGTTCTCTAAGAACAGAGATACCAAGCTGGGGTGTGCATGTGTGTGTGTGTAAGCAATACTGCCACCCTTGACTTCTGAAGAGCAAACTCTACCTTATTCAGTAGCCTGACTGCCAGAATCCCTTGTGAATCTGTTCTGAAGGAATAGGAATCCTGGAAGGCCGGACACTATTCAAGGAGGAAGACGCAGGAGCAAGCCATCTCCACATGTTTCAAGGCTAGCCAGTGGCATAGAAGACTAGTCTGGCTGAAGGAGAGCTGTGCCTGGCACTTGGGGACAAAAAGAGAATCTATAGCCTTTGGAGAAAGGGGCAGGCTGCACGTGATGGCTACAAACACTCTGTGAAGCTATGCCGGAAAGGAATTAGAAGGTCCAAAGCCCAGGTAGAAATTAATCTGACCTCCACGGTAAAGAACAAGAAGAAAAGCTTCTCTAAATATATTAACAATAGAAGGAATACCAGGGAGATCCTCCATCCATTATTAGGTGCAGGATAAAACACAGTGACAAGCAATGAGGAAGTCAATGTTCATACCAAAGGCAGAGTAACTACCTCAGGCTCTGTTCTCCTACAAAGTCACCGTTACATCTTGTTTTGAGGATTACCCTGACTTGGCAATAAATTAATTTAACATGTAGTCATCATGCACTCTTCTCTCCTTTAATAATCTCTATTTGATTTTGCTTCAGCAGTGGATTTGGGATAGAGAATCCTTCTGACATATCTCTCATAGGCAGGAATGTGACTACAGGCAGCAGTAGTGAATCATAGGATCATAGAATCCTTAGGGATTGGAAGGGATCTCGAAAGATCACCCAGTCCAATCCCTCTGCCACAGCAGGATCACCCAGACCAAGTTGCACAGGAACACAGCCAGGTGGGCCTGGAACATCTCCAGAGGAGACTCCACAAACCCCCTGGGCAGCCTGTTCCAGTACTCCGGTATCCTCCCTGGGAAGAAGTTCTTTTTGATATTGATATGGAACCTCCTCTGTTCCAGCTGGCACCCATTGCCCCTTGTCCTATCCCCAGATGACCTTGAGAAGAGCCTGGCTCCATCCTCCTGACACCCACTCCTCACATATTTAGGGACATTGAATCTCCATGCCATGTGTTATCTGAATGACTTGTGACTGACAGTCTAGTCCATTACTTAGGATTTCACTGTGGTTTCTATCCTTCCAATTTCCTTCTCATTTTATATGCTGATGTTCTGGGTTTAAAAACTATGGCCATTAAAAGTACCTCAAAATATACAAGTACATTTTTCATTTTTAAACACAATTTTAAATGAATTAAAGATCAGAGAAGTTTGGTCATGTGACCTCTCTATGACCCTGTTAACCTTCTCATAAAACCACACCTGAGTAAGAACAGATGAAGAGAAAGGTGGAAACACTGGCGGAACTGGCTACAGGTAGCAATGAGATACCTTTGAGTAGGAAAGATTTATTTTTCCAGGTATGGGGATGTTAAACAACAGTTCAGCAACTCCTCATCATATTCCTGCCATGGAAACTTAATAATATAGTGAGTAGTCAGATGCAGCAATGAGGGGAATTTTAAGGGATGTCTCTACCATTTCTGTGTTACAGTGGTTACCAGCTGGCTCTGTTTTCTGTGCATCCTGTAACTAAGTTAAAATCTGATGAAGTCACAGCCACATACGCCTGGGAATGTAAAGACTGGGAAGGCTCCACTGTCCTCTTTGCTGACTTTGCATTGTAGGAAAGCAATAGACTGTTTTTCAGTAGTTGCTAAGCAAGATTACTCTCGTTAGGAGTCATACTCATTGGCACTTTACTAAGGCTTAGAAGGTACACGAGATTCTGAAGTGTCTGGATGATCTTTCCAGGTCGCTTCCAATCTGTAATGTTCTGTTCTGTGACTTGGTCTGGGTGATCCTGCTGTGGCAGGGGGATTGGACTGGATGATCTTTCAAGGTCCCTTCTGATCCCTGATGATTCTATGATTCTATGAGATCTGGGTGTTTCTCTAGCTTTCACATGCATATATCCAACAGCTGACACAAACCCAGTCTGGGTAATCCCAGAACTGAAACTAAAGTAATCATAAGAGTCTGACATCCTGAGCAAGACACAAAATACTGTGGATAGTGTCCTGAGTGAGAGAACTCACAACTCTACAACACTTCTTCCAATACCCAGGAACAAAGATTTCCTGAGGGAACTCTGCTGTGAATCGAAGCTCATTGAGTAGATAAGAGGTAATTATGGAATTAACCATGAGGGATTCATTAGGAGGGACAAGGCCAAAAAAGCTGGTGGCCTTTGGAAGCATGTCAGGCACACACGGAGCATCGTGTTTCTAAAATGCTTTCTCCATAACTGTAGCACTTTTTTCCCCCAAAATTACTCTCTTGGTTTCAGCTGTCATTAATGAATCATCCAAATTGCACTGGTGCAATTAGAAGATAATATCAGTTAACACATCCACATGGATGCATTAACTGATCAAATATTTTCCAGAACGATCGAATATTTTCCAGAAGACATTCCAGATTGACATGCTCTGTCAGTACCCTGCACGCTGCTAGTCCTTGCTGCAGAGTAAACGCAGGCTGTCTCAAATGGACTGCAGTCTTATTTATGCCACTCGTGACGAGTAACAGTATTATGTGTAGCATTACTCAAAAGGAAACTTAAAATGGATTACATGCAGTTGTCTGCATAACTTGAAATATAGCTAAACAAATCCGTTTGGAAATATCATCTATGTTAATTTAAAATATTAGAAATAACTGCTTCAAATGAACTAATAATTACTCTGGGGAGCACTTGTTAAGTTTGTGTAGACACGATGGTATGCCTCACAGTCTAGCACTCAAAACATTACATTAAAATAATGGAATTATAGTGCTACCAGAGAAAAGCAAACGTTTTTGTTGGATTGAGATGTTTCCATTCAACTCCACTGATTTTTACCTCCAAGCTAGTTTGTTTAGTAAAATTATTCTACAGTATTTCCAGCCTGATTTCTAGCCTGAATTGATCCAACTATCCAGATTACAGGGTTCTGTTTACTATCAATTCTCTTCTCCCATTTCTTAGCTACTAATAACTGAGAGAATTACTTCTGAATCTGCAGCCTGAAAACAAGTGCAAATGAAGGCTGCTGCACTGTAAATCGACTCAAGGACATTACAATAAGAAGGACAAATACCTCCATGGCATTCTTCATGACTTTCTTCTTCTATCCGCAGTGAAACAAGACGACTTCACCTTTCAAAAAGCTGCACACGGTAAATTACTGGTTTACTGAAAAAATAGCACCTTTTGAAGAGGGGAGAGGGGAACAGAGTTATTGACCTTTCTTCTGTAAGAAGAAATGGGAGAGTAGTAGTAAAGACTGAGTATTTCCTGTAAGACAACTTACAGCAACCTTACATGAAGGAGCGCCTGACTGGCTGGCATCTAATCCCTTCTTTGAAAAGTTGCTGAGGGTGGGTGAAGTTATATCACAGATTTCTACACTTGTACTGCCCTAGGAATAATTTTTCTGTATGTCCAGGCATTTATTTGCTTACAGGAACTGGCAATGCTTTGGGATTCACAACCAGTGCAATGCCACTGCCTTAACAGGAGAAACAACAGGAGCAAAAGTACAGTGCTTTGTAGCTCCGGCAGTCCCCTCTGTCTGTGTGTGAAGCATGTGAAGTCAGTTAATCTTGTAGTTAATCCTGTAAAAGATCAAACCAGAGAGAAATTATTTTCCTTCTTATTTTTACCTGTCATTTAAGTATGAATCAAGCAAATCTGCTTTATTCTATTAGTATTTTCTTTTCACAGAGCCACTCAAGAAAGCTAAACGGAATTAGCTAACTATTTACATTTAAAGCACACAGAGCAGCTTGCACCTGTACTAGTACTAGTGTAGTAGTACTGGTGTACTAGTGTAGTACCAGTGATGCTCAGAAACAGCTTTCACTCGGGTAAATTGGATTTGCTTTTGAACACTCTGAAACATTCCACCTTATATGTGAGGACTGGCTTTACAAGTCTTGTAAATGTTCTTGTAAATACCCTTCCAGTGAAGAATATTTACCTCGGGAATGATAAGAGAGAGATTAAAACAAGAGCATGCTTGGGGTTTATGTGAAGAAATTGTTTTTCTGAGTATCAATCGGTTGAACATACTAGGGAGAAAGTCACTATGTTGAACTCTTTATGCTAAACTATTCGAAAATGATGAAGACAGTTTCAACGAGCAAAGATTTTCTGCCCAACCTACTGCATTGCACCAAAGCAAGTTCTTTGGGGTGTATTATGAAAAGTACATGCAAAGTATCTCTTCCCCAATGTACTGAGCTAATTGGAAAGCCTTAGGGTTCGGTTTGAAGGCGGCAAGAGATAATTTTCCCCCAAACTTGTGGTATTATCTTACCTGAAAGGAGGAAGAGATGAAGAGACGCTCCCTTCTTTGAACAGCAATTACAGGTTAGGGCAGTGTGCCTGGATTTTCTTTTTAAACAAAGAGCTGTTCAAGTCTCTGAACATAATACCTGGCATGTGACACTATTTATCCCTCAAACAATACCACATAATAAAAGAAAGAACTGCGTGGGCTGAAGGAAAAAAAGCACCTTAGGAAAAAGTTTCTGGCTGTCTTAAACCAAACCGTGCATCAGTACCCTTTCAAACAACATTACCCAGCTTCTGCATCAGCAGGGAACACTTCACATATCGCTGGGTAAATCGAATGGGCAGTAGTCTGTGCCACTGGAGCATTGCCCGTGTTGGGAAAAGGCTTTGTGGCATAAAGCTGGAGCACAGATTTTCCAGCTGTTTTAAGGAAGGCAAGAGTTGCTGTATCTCTGTTAACTGCTGACATGAAAAGCCAAAGAGGAGCTATTGACCGCGGTAAAACTTCAGGCTCATTTGAAAAAGGCTGTGAACAGCAGTCTGTCTGTGCAGTACAAGGATTTGTAAGGTGACTTCACCTGGGATCAAGTTAGTTAGCCAGGTTCTGGAGGAATCAAAGCAAAGTAACTTGGTGCACAATGCTTGGGAGCACTGCATGTGGTGTGTTTGGTTTTCTGAAGTTCTCCATAGCACTAAAACCTAAATAAAAAGAAATCTAATACAAGAGGATTGTGACCTGAATAGAACATCACACCCCACTGAAGTCAAAAAGAGGGAAAGCCACCCAAATTGCTTATAAACCTATCTGTGGTGTGACATCGAGCTTTCTTTTGCACAAACTTGAGGTCCTTGCTGCAAACTTATCTTCTGTAGACACAGGCTCACTTGTGGAAGCTGGAAGGCTGAGGTGGTTCACCTCCATGATTTCTATTCCACCTCTGGGGTGGCTGATGACATCACACAGCCGACCCAGCAAGAGGCTGTCTCAAGTGAACCGACAATGATTTTCATTTGTTTTGCGTCACTGAGTGTGACAATGGAAAGGTCTGAAGTTTCCAGACCTCCTGTGGAGCCATGACAGTGTCAGGGTGACACTTTAATCCACACTATACTCCAGAAGCTACAATAGCATCACTCGGTGCTCCTCCCTTAGTTGCACAATGTCCTGTTGACTTCAGCAGAGGTTTTGGGGGCAAGGCCCATAGTACAGTTCATCTGAGACAGGCTGGGTCTGCACAGAGAGGCTGAGCATGTTCAAAACAAATACGGGTATTAGCACTTACAGAGACCAAAGGACAACTGAGAACCGATCTAGCAGGCTGCCTGACAGGCAGCGGTTAGCTGAAAATGGAACTTCTTTGTTTCGCCTCTCTTCATTTACTCTCCCAATACGTTCTTCATACATTTTTCATGAGAAGCAAATGTCTATGCAGATGTCTGCAGAGAGTGCAACTGGGACACAAGAACCCGTTTTGAACTCAGCTATAAGTACACTTTTGAAGCTACTCTAATTATAACACAATTTTGTAATGGTTCAGAAGTCATATAATGGAATTTGAATTCTGCCCTACTTTTCTGAAGATGCACTAACCTCTTGATTCAAATGAAAAAACAGATGAAAAGCAGAAAAAGACATTTCTCATTTATTCTCAGCCCTTGACCGATACTTTCAAAATCATGCCAACTTCACTTCTTACCATACTCTGCTTGCATTATATCTGCATTCTCTATTTCTGCAATGGAACAATGACGAGTAAAGCGAGTGGCTTTCAATGTCAAGGTTGAGCTCAAAAGCTTTACTCACTTCTATTCCTATTGTCCGTCTCCTGCCCATCCTTTTGAAAAGGCATCCCCATCTTCACCCAGCAATCACTGCCGTCACAGTGTAGCACAGAGTGTTCATACTGCTTGGATTTGTGTGTGAGCCACAAACACAGAAAACTGAAACCACCAGCTTCTCTCCATTTACAGAACACGGGAAAATCTACTTCCAAGAGTTTCAGAAGTTGGTCCTAGCAAACTTGCTGTTCATCATAATGCTTACGGTTCTTGCACAAAGTTTTGCCTTCGCTTTATTCGTTGACTATGAAAGGAGCTATTGTGCATTGCATTGCTGTTTATCTGCTTCTGCTCACGATTTACGCTACTGGAGACTTTTGTAGGCAGCGTAGTCATCAGCACTCCAGGAACATTCATGTGTTCTGTCTCCAAATGATATACATTAGTACAGAAAATCAGCCAAAAATGCTGCTTTTATACTGTAGTTTTGCTTCCTTCTGATCGCAGAGTTTCAAAATCTGCTGCATGAAATAACAGGAGAGAGCAGTGTTTCGTTTTTCCAGGGAACAAGAATTACACAACTTCTTCTAAGGAATATTGTGGAAGATGCGTGTCCATTGGAATATCCCATCTCTATTGACTGCAATGCAGCGGTTACTTCAGCTGTTAGGAAACCCTGATCCTTACAGAAGTGGAATGCAAAGTTGCTCCAGCCATGTCCTGAATGTGGGTGTAGTGAAGCCATGGGACAGCATCCTGACATGCAAGGAATGTGCCAGGTGACCAGGAGTCACGAGAGATCTGACTACCTTGGTAGTGGGGTCACCAGCTGGATGAAATTTCCTTGGATGCAGTCACCTGTTTTTTCATCCGCAAATTTGATCTGTGAACAATGGGAACTTTAACAATTGATTAGTTATGCTTGGACATTCTGTGGTAACACCGGGCAGAGCCCCTGAGTGAGCTGAAGTACATAAAAAAATACAAGAACAATATCCCAAGTGTGCACCCACTATGTCCTGTGCGTTGTGTGCAGGCTTAAATAATTTGAGCAGCACATGTGTGATTAGGCTCTGGATTCACTGCATGCCTACCATAATGGATATGCTCACGTATTTCTGTTGGGGAGATCCATAAGTAGGAATGTGCTGCATGTAAATTCCTATTTAAGTTCACTTGCATATCTCCACATTCAAGATTATCTATGTACGTATATAGAGATGTACATATACATGCCCATACATATATATATGTTAGAGGTTAGATGTTAGGGTTACTTGGTTGGTTTTGGGATGGACTGGATGATCTTTAAGGTCTTTTCCAGCCTCATCATTACTGTGATACTGTGATATATGTATATAAATATATATGGACACACATGTAAAGGTCTTGTTGATACTAGTTATTAGGCTCTGCCAGAACCAGGGATGCTTTGCACGAACTCTTTCCGCCCTAGCCGGTGACCGTGCCCCCGAGCACATCCATCACTTAACAAGGCCAACAATTTCACCCAGGAAAGCAGGGCACACGGCAGCATAGAGCTAAAAGTAACACAGGACAACTACTATTGGTCTAATCTTAACCTTCACATCCAAGCAATCCTTTGGACCATCTTCGAGTCAAGAATTCATTCAGATCTGATTATCTCTAAAGTCACTAGTAGACCTGATTGAGTCTGAGTCATAAATTGATCTGCGTTTCTTCAGATAACATTGACCTGCTTCGGTTCTACTTTTTTCCTACTGTCTACATCATCTTTTCTGCTTGGACCACTTTTTCTGTGGTCTGTGACATCTTTTGTGTCTGGGCTCCAGTAATTCTTCTCCCGGTGTGTCTTAATACCTATTTCCTGTCAGGGCACTTTCCTGCGAGCTGGCCGCGCGTCATTGGGTACAAAATAATATCAGTTCCATAGAGTATTCTGCGCAAAAGGAGAATAACTGGCCAACTGGTTGCAGTATTTAAACTGGAAAGAATATTGATGTACTAATTGACTAGAGAGACACAGAAAGAACAACACAAAGAGACTGCAGTCCACTCGAAAATTCTCTTTCCCCCCCTGTGTTTAGGCATATACACCTTTCCACACTTGGGAGTGTTCTTTCCTCCCAAACTGGCTAAACATAGCATGATGAGCTGCTTCCAACTCAGACGAGGTGTATTTGGAATCCTTTCATAGGAGAGAAAATAATTAGCTACTCGGACTTTCCAAAATTAACCAGAGAGCACAGACTGCAAGGGGCTGAGATTTCCAAATGCTCATTCTGGCTTTTTAATCAACACAAGGGTTTTTTAATCATCTTATTTATTAGTGAGGGCTTTTTTACCTGAATTTCTACTAGATGCTTCTATAGGTTTCTTCCTGCTGAAGCTTTTCTTTGCCGGAGTAACTTAAAATAAACTAAGTGTGTATTAAGGCATCTGCAAAATAAGGATGGAATTCTGCCCTTACCCATTTGTTACCCTGTTGTTCTGGTTTGAAAACCCCCTTCTGTGAGAGTGAACCTGTAGCCCTCCCCTCCTTCACTGATGGCTCAGATACAGAAAGGCCACACCAGCTCCTTCCTGTCCTTGGCAGCAGACCAGAGTAAGGGCAGCTCCTCCACATAGCTGCTCTACAGCAAATGCCTTTGAAGATGCCAGACAGAGGTGAGCTCTTAATCCTCTACCTCCCTTGGTGCCTGACCACAGGGGAGAAGAAAGAAAGGCTCTGCATAAGGCCTGTGGAAAGCCCTTGGATGAGACCCTGAAAAGCCTACTCCCATAACAGGGGTGGCTCCACGTAACCGGCACCATGCTGCCTTATCTCCTGCGGGCTGGCAAAGATCCTGTATACTCTGCCACTGAGAGAGACTGAGAGAAGCTTCTACTAAGAGAGAGAAAGAGAGACCACAAGTACTGATNGTGTGTGTAGTGGCTGTAGGTTAAGAGTGTTAGTGTGCCTTCTCTTACCCCAGACCTCTCATTTAAGGCCAAAGCAAGATGTGTTAGCTGTCTCCCACTTCCCTCAGGCTGTGTAAAGGCACTGTTTTATCTTTTGGATTCTTTTACTTCTTTGGGGTTTTTTCCTTTTTTTCTTGGTGATGGGTTCAATAAACTGTTGTCTTTCTAGCAAAGTTGCTTCCTTGTTGAACTCTCAGTGAGAGCTGGTTGTTGTGCTGGAATTACAGGCACCGACCCAAACCAAATCAGACCCTCTTGCTAAACCATTACACCTGTCTTCTTTCAAGATTTCTATAGAAAATGTGAGAGGTGATTGCAGTGGCTGAGGTTTAATAACACATGAAATCTCCTTACAATATAAATCCCCAAAATATAGAGCCCCTTGTATCAGACAGAGAGACGGATCCTGAGGCTTTTAGTTTCAAGCTGAGTAATTTTGGCTTTCAGGTTCCCCAGATGCTAAATATCAGAATTAGGCCAGGAGCACTTACTGCGTTGGATATAGTTCCTGTAATAAATATTCAAAGTGTGGTGGACTTCAAGGGAAACTTTCTGTAAAGCTTCAGATCTAGTAAAATAGATGATGGGATGCAAATGCTCTTTCCTGTAGTTATATTAATCAAGTAGTTAATCAGTAATTTATCAAGATGCCAAACCAAATCAGACCCTCAGGCTGGGAACACAAGCCAGGTGTATTCTGGGGGCTTCATATGTGTTTCTCAGATGGCTTCTTAATCTGAGTAATGTGGCTACTTGGCTGTTTTGTGTAGAAGAGAGGGATGCTCTTCAAGGTAGCATTTATAATCAGATATATTTATCTGAATCAAATTTCCCTCACCCCATTAAATACATTCCCCTCTGGACTGAAAAGCACTAGTAAAAGTATAATTACCAGAGCTCAAGCCCATGGTGCCATCTTCTACCCCTGGGATCAGAGAGGTTAAAGGTATGGCAGAATCACACTCTGTTCCCATGGTTACTTTTTTGGCAGTGATGCTTCCAGGCAAATGACAATTATGTTTAAAGAGCAGGCTTGCAAATGTCTGTTTGAGATACTTTTCAAATCCTGTTACATAAGGGGGAGGGAAATAAAATCAAATACCAATATTATTAATAATAATATTCTGACTCATGCACATTATCTTTAATTCAATTTTTAAGTGACTCAACATTGGTCTAACTGCATGTCAGGATTCATTTTGGATGGGGCACTATTATGCCATCTGGTCTGGTAACGGCTGGAGGGGTGGTTTTTTCAGGGGGAGATGATTTCAGGGGCAGTTTGTTTCACAGGCAGCATTTTTCTTGGCCTGTTCTTTGCTGAATTAATCCATGTGATCTTTTGCAGTGCTTACTGGTTAGTCTTAGGAGAGAAACTTCACTGGTGTGTTACCTGCCCTCCCTGAGTACCACTAACTTCTTTTCAGTTCATCACTGTCCTCCAAGAACATAGAGAGCACCTTCTCCAAGAGCTGTACCCTACACGTAAAACTCCATAGCTTTTCTCCATTTCTAAACATATCCCAAATACAGAGAGAGAAGCAAATAAAACTTAGCAAGACTTGAAAAAGAGAATGTTCATTAAAACAAGGACAGGATGGAGAAAAGAGAAGCTAAATAGTAAGGAACGGGGAGGTGCACAACACAACACTGAACACTCAGAGAGACAAATCACTCTTAAGCTACCCTAGGGATGACTGGAAGGGTTCCTACTTCTTGCATTTGAGATGGAGGATCTCAAAGTTGATAGAGTGCTCAGACCTAGCATCAGACCCTCTCCTGTATCCTGGCTGGGAGGATAATCCTGTTAAAACCAGGAATGTGGGTGACACAGACCTGGTAGTAAAGGCTGGAGTCCAGCCCAGCCCTGCCTCACTGTGGCAAATGCTGTGTTCTCACTCCCTGCTTTCTTTTAATAGGAATTTTTTGTTCCTCAGGTTCTCAAGGCTCTCCACAATTTGTTGTGAGCTAGGAAGAAGCAGCAAGTCATGAATGCCTTACCCAGATCAGCAATCAGACTTTTCACATTAGCCTGCATCAGGTGGCAAGTGAGAAACCCAGAGTTTCACAGAAAGCTCCTGCTGCCTTTCAGCCAAGCCCTGAGCCTTGTTACCATCTTTACCTAAATCAATGCCTCCCGCTCACCTCAGCAGCAACTGTTTTCCACATGAGCTTTTTCTTTGGGCTGCAGCACTGATGTTAAGTTCATCTGGAGCACACTACGGTCCTGGCAGAGGCAGTAGGGCCGTTATTAACTTCCTGTGTCGATACGCTTGTCATTCGGAAAGAATATTCATCTGAACATTAATCTGATTTCATCAGTAAATCTGATGGTGTCAGTAGGACCTAGTTTGCAAATTGAGCTTATTCATAGCAAAGACTGCTCAGAATAACACCAGTTTCTATCTTCGCTATTCACCCCTCTTGTCATATGTGCATTCGTAGTGTTTTCTCCACAAAAAGCAAAACAGCTCCATGCCAGCACTTTGCAGCCTTCTAGACATTAACATCCCGGGTGATGGTTGGACTCCTTGAAGCATGGACACACAAATATTAGACAGCAGAAGTATGACGCTTGCAAATACCTAGAACCCAGCACTGCTGCCTCTGCTTTTTACGTGGCCCAGATCACAGGAACATGTGTGTTCCTCAGAGATTTCTCTAGAAGACCTTTTGCATGGGAAGAGCCTGGTCTGGGTCACCTTCACCACCTCAGGTGACTGTTCTGGAAAATACTTCCCAAAGGTCTGTCTGTAGAAGCAACGTGCAATAATGCAGTCACACTCGAGTGAATGATGCGAACAAATTCACAGAATCACAGGATACCAGGTTGGAAAGGACCTCAAGGATCTACACCAACCCTTCAAGCTAAAGAAATACAGTTTAAATGAGATGGCCCAGCACCCTGCCAAGCTGAGCCTTAAAACTGTCTAAAGTTGAGGAACCCACCACTTCCCATGGAAGATGAATTCAGTGTCTAATTGCTCTCACAACTAAATGCTCCTTAGATAGTAATGATGCTTTGGGTCCACTGACAGGAAGCTAGGGTGGTTCTTCGGAAGACAAGCAGTCCAAAAGGAGCAGCAGCCTGCAGGAAGCCTGTTTCCAGGTTGATTGCCCTCTGTCATAACTAAGGAAAGAGAAATACTCAAAAAGTTAAGATTTACAACAGGGGAAAGTTTGGGATTTATTTCTCCCAATAATAACAAAATAAAAAGGTTGGTGCAGGAAAAGGCTCAGAATTTCAGCTTTTCCTGACAAGGCTTTCACTCCATCAGAAAGCAGGAGCTGTCGCTTGTGCTGCTATGGCTTTATAACAATACTTTACTTCCCCTCTGTGGCGAAGTTTGACAGCTACCAACCACAGCAATAGAGCGAGGAAGGCATGCAGGAGGCTTGTACTGCTCATTAAAGAATTCTAATGAGGAGAAAGCAAAAGGAAAAAGAAAAGGGAGCATCAGGGACAGTTTCGATGGTGTTCAGCATCTCCTTACAGTCATTGTCTTCATCCCCATCTCCCACCCATTTCTGTCACCACATACTGCACTTTTAGAAAGGGTTTTTAAATCCTTCCTATCACTACTCTGCCAGGTTTTCACCATTAAAAGAGGAAGAACTGTGGAGTGGAGGGTCTGCACCCAGCTGGAGGGTCTTCTTCAACACCCCACGGCTTGTACCCAGGCACATGTAGGTCTGCAAGGGCCATCTGCCATGGTGGGGCTTACTGATTTGGGAGCTGCTGCTGCTGTGGAGCCTGATCGAGAGCATTGGTGAGACATCATGCAGTGGTGTGTTGCAGTGCTGCTGTGGTGAGACTGCTGGAGCAGTGTGGTGGGACAGCTTCTTGGGGCTCCCTGTCCTGGTTCTGCTGCGTGCAGCAGGTACTCTCCTCAGCTCAACTCAGGGATGAAGATGGAAGTGGAAAAAAAGAGAGGCAGTTCCACAATTCAGTTTTTTTGCAGGAGCTACTGATTTCTCTCTGTGAGGAGAACCCAGACGGGCAGAATAAAACCTGATGACTAAAAATAATTTCATCAAACACAATTCCCAGCACACAGTGCTTGATTATTTAATGGTGTTGCCAGAAGAGAGTGTTACAGTGCAGGTAGCTCCCTGATGCGTTTGTTTAACTTCTATTAATTTCTTTTAAATGTAAAATACAGTATTTTAATTTCATTTGCCCTTTCTGACACCGATTCTGCAATTTGGGGGGCAAATTCTCTCTGATTTATCAAATCAAATTTCTCATATTACTAGTCTGGGAAGTAGTGTCTCGAGACAACGCATACAGCCATAGACTAAAAGTTACCTAGTACTGTATCTCAGGAAACTAAATAGATTGGTGTTTTAATAATGCAAGTAAGTACATCATCAAAAAGGGAGCTGCATCAGGTCTGTAATGATTCACCAGTGAATCCCTGAAATTGTATTCTACCTTTTCCATTTTCACATGGGAATTATTTGTGTGTGTGTCTTATCTGCACCAGATACGGTATTTACAAAATAGGATCTGCTGGTGCAGCTGTTGTTGCTCAGAGTTTTTCCTTTCTGCTTAAGCCCCAGTGTGGCCACAGATCTCAGGCAGATGGAGAAGAACGTGCTGCAGTGACTGATCCTAAGCAGGGGAACAATATCCTGAGACTCTGCGAGGCAGCTGTCGCTCAAGGCTAAAAAAAATCATTAACTGCTGTAGACGGAGAGGAGGAGAGGCTTGATTCTTAGCACTGTGGGGTGGGGAATGAGCGAGAGAACATACGGGGAGGGCACCTCTGTACATCCTCATTGGAAATGAAAAAATCTGGGACATCAGAAATACTCTGGTGAATGATCACTGTTCCAGTGGTCATTTGGGGATTCCTGGGTAGTTGTCCTGCAGCAAAGGTCCTTTTTGGACTGGTCTGTGTGGGGAGAGTACTCTGCAGACTGCTACATGGATGGGTTTAAAAAGAGCAATTAAAATTGACTGTCGTGAGACAGGGGTATAAGGATTTGAAGACATCAGCAATAGTAACACATAGAAAATATTCTGACATGGGCACAGGAACCTGCTCCTGGTTGTTCTGGGTAGCAAACTTGACCAACATAACAGATAAAGCAGAGGCAGGAATTTGAAAGTGGAGGTGCAATCCCTTGCATTTTTGTTTGGACTTCTCCCAGGACCTTACCAGCGCTGGAGCTGAAACAGGACAGGCAACTCAAGCTCCTTTCATTGATCCTTTGGACACTGATGCTGTCAGAGTACAATCCAAAATGTGAAACAACACCCTGGAGGAGCAGCCAGCCAGCCCGGTATTTCAAAACCAGCCCTGTGTGAAGGCTGTGGAAGCCTCCTCCATAAATCCTTTTATGAGACTAGTTATGAAGCTGTAAAGATGATCTACAGTTGCTTCCTAATTGTTAGTGCAAGGAATGCAAAGGTGAAGCACTTTCCAGGTGCCAAAAGAGCTGGACAGAAAAAGAATTTGATGGTACAATTGCATTTCAACGAGCACAATGTGACAGCAGCTCAGAGGTGTGTGGGCAGTTCTGTGCCAAACAAGAGCAATCCAGCTGCTGCCTCCTGCTTCCTCTTTCTCAGAGACTGCCTGGCCTTGACCTGAAACATTGCCCTTTTTTGTGTCAGGTGAGTTGTGTCTCCTTAGAGAGCTTACAGCTGTGCACGGGGTCAGGCAACTGCTTGAAGCAGCAAGCAGGCACATGGGGGTGGCAGCAGCAGAAGTGGTCAGATGGGTTTGGTCTGCTGCGGCAATAACCCCCTGCAGAGTAGTGCCTGGTGCCAAGGATCAGATACGGAATGAAGGGAAGGAGATTTAACAAGGGAAAGGAGGAGGTCTGAAAGCATCTCAGCTGCAGGGACAAGCCACATTTTCCTTCTCAAGCCTGTGGAGCTATTCTGCCAGGGACGTAGAGCCACAAAATCAGTAATAAATAAATAATACCCTCTGCGTAGCACAAGTCCATTAAATTCTATCCTTTTCTGCTAAGAAACAGCTGGATCTGAAAATGGTCCCAGTCTTGTCTGTTCCCTTTTTGCACTAATTTGTTTACCCTGCTCATTTCAGCTTAGCTGCAGCTTGTTTAGGAAACTGTTATACAGACTGTCAGTAACGTAACCTATTGCCGTAAGGGGCTGAAGTTCCTGTGTCCTGATCCTGCTCACACTCTTCTCATCTACTAGGCACTTTCGAAATTACTGATGAGAAGTTTGCAATAAAAAAGAAACCCCAGTAAACAATAGTAATCCAATAAAAGATCAACACACACAGGAACTCAGGTCTCCCATCGAGCTCTAATTCACACCCCTTTTTGCCTTGCATGAAGCTGCAGGTGTCTCTCAACTTCCACAGTCATCCTCTGCTGACCTGACCTGCACAGTGCTGGTGGCTTTAACGAGGCAGTGTGACCTGTGCTCTAACCATGCAAACTTGTCTTATAGTGGGGGATTGGGAAGCTTTGCCAGAGGCCTTTCCCACAGTTATTTGGAGTTTCTGAAGTTTAATGCTCGAGTAATGTTGAGAGGAAGAGATCTCTAACGATCTCTACTCCAGCCTCCTGGGGAGGTTGCTGAAGAGCTGTTGAACCTTGCAAAGCAACTAGTCTGGATACTCTACAACCTCTCCCAGCTCTTACTCCTCTCATAACAGAGAAATTGCAAACACCATCTCCTACTGCTAAGAGGAGTGTAAACCTGCTATCTTTGTAGCTGTGATTCAAGCTGCCCCTCAGTCTTCCCTTCCCCCTGGTAGACCAGCCCACGTCCTTGCCAAGAATTCTTGTACACTGTGAGTTCCAGAGCTTCAACTTTCTTAGAATGCTTCCCTCCAGCTTCTCAGGGGACAGTCCTGGGCAAAGTGTTAGGGTATTTTCTCATTGTCACCAAGGACAGTGAGTAATTTTGCTTGAACAGTACAGGGTTACAATACACCTGGCACATGCTTTGCCCTTTTTTGCAACTCTGTCATGTATTACTGGCTTGCGGTGTCCACCACAAGCTTCCCTTCCTATAAAAAAGGAAGCCTTCACCTCACAAGAAAAAAGAAAAAGGAAAAGCATTGAAACATCATTTTGAGGGCTCTTCTCTTAGGCACTTCCTGAGCGACTCCCCAGCACTCTCTTTGGCACTTGCTGAGTGACTCCCCAGCACTCTCAAAGTGACTGAATCACAACAGCAAAAATACAGGTAAAGTTTAACCGTGTTGCCAGGGCACAGAATGAGCTTAGTAAGATCAACGTAAGAATAAATTCATGCTCATTTTTCAAGTCAGCATTATATACTCTGCTCTAAAAGAAATTTTCTAAATGTGATTACAAATTTTCAAAATCAAATTCCACATTTCCTAAATCAAAATGCAGGCAGGGGAGAACCAGTAACTCTCTGAGTACACGAGCCAGACCAGTCGCAGACTCCAGGCACAGATGTGCAGAGGGGAAGGGCAGATAATTGCCTGCAATTTAGTCCTTTCAGTGTGAAGTGAAGGACACACTGTTCTCCTAGGTAAAAGCACTCCTGCATCTGCTCCTGCTGTCTGCAGCACAGGAGAAAGGAGCCAAGACTTCACATTCACCTAACTTCAGCCCAGTCCTTCCCCAGTTAATCCTCTCCCCTCCCAGGACATCTTTCTGCTGACTGGAGTGCCCATGTGTGTCATGAACTTCAGAAGAAGAGAGAGGAAGTGGCAATTCGGAAGGGCTTTGAATTTTAGCTCAAGTATAAATCAGTGAATGCCCTGCAATGAGAGAGAAATTGAAAACACATTTTTGACTTCAAATCTACTTTCACAGACTCATTCCCTTTCCTTTTTATGTGCAGAGTATCTGGAGACCCCAAGAGCTGGGAAAGACAACAGAAAAAGCAGCATTGTCTCAGAAGGCTCAGATGTCTGACAGTTTTGTTAAAAAGAAAACAGCTCAGAAATTGCCTTGTTCTGCCTTCTACACAGAGGAGGGAGGCTTGACGCCTGCTGAAAACACAGTCTTACCTCTGAGACTAAAACCTTATTATTCAGTTTTCCTTTAAATTCCCACCCTAAATTTTCTTTCCAGGTACCTCTGGGGGAATCTGCCCTGGGAGGCTTTTTAAAGCACTCAAGTATTTACAGTTCACAGTAAAAACAAACCCTCCCACTGCAGCAATCACTGGAATACTGCAGTCTAGGTGTTAGGAGACTCTTCAAGACATAACAAATCCTGAGACAAAACTTCTGTCACTTGCAAAAACAGCAAAGGTTTCCTTGTAGGGGTACAAGGAGGCAAAATTTACTCCACCTCATGTTCTTACACAGAGGAGGACCTGCATTTCTGTCTAATGCGATAGAGCTATGCCCTATGGCTAGTGCTCGGAAATTCTGAGGGGAAAGTGGCTGCACTGAGGCAGTAGTAAACAGGTGAAATCCATCATCTCAAGTGCCTCAGACCTGAGACATTCTCTCCACTCCACAACCAAGGGCATCACAATGGTGTCATAGGAGAAGGTCAAGTCTCTCTGTTCTTACCGTCTGGGCAGCAGACTGCCAACACCAAGATGCTTAGTACCTGTATTTTAAATTCTAGTGGCAAGGCAGCCGTTTAAAGGATCAGTGCAATGAAGTGCCCCCCTGCTTTGTCTATTACATATTCTCAAGATGGTACTGAATGTCCTGGTTTCTCTGGGACAGGCTCTCAGTCGGCATCATAACTAGACACAAATGTAAACCTATGAAAGTCTATAAAAGTAGAGCTCTGCTTTGAGTCAGAACAGAACCAATTCTGCAGTTATTAATTTTACTTTTCACTTCCTTCTCTTTTAACTAAACTGCACTTTCTGCAGCTAACAGCATGCAGAGAGCACCTGCTTCTACAAGGGATAATGCTCAATGTTTACAGCTACTTCCAGGAGCTGGCATGCAGAAAGGCTCTTGTTCCTACTAGCTCCTATGGAGAACAAGGTCACTGCTAAACCTGAGGGGTGCAATAAGTAAAGGAGTCGTAATTCAAGAGTTATCACTTGCGGGGAGGGGTTGACAGAACAGGTGACCCTACACTGACCAACAAGGTGTTTCCATCCCATAGACATCATATTTGGTATAAAGCTGAGGGATCACACGGTCAGGCCCTCTTCCTCAACAAACCAAGGAGGACTCTTCTTTTGCCTTCCATTCCAATCTGTCTGCTCCTCAATTAAGTTCTTGAATCCAGTTCTGCTCTGCTGCCAGTTCATCTGGGACTTCCCCAGCAGTGATGACTTGTGATCATAACCTTCAGGAAGATTGTTACTGATTTGTATTTCCTTATTTTCTCCTTAATAATATTATCTACTTATTGTTACTGTTTGAGGAGGGGGTGATTGCAACCCAAAAGCTTCTTTCCCATATGCTCTTCTCCTTCTGGGGAGGGAGTTTCGTCAGGTGCATCTGTCCTGGATTTAGTGACCAAAGCCCAGCCTCAACCTTTGGCAGACTTATTTATACTCGGTGTGAGGCAACCGGTGCTCCGATAGATTGACTGGATAGTTCAAACTCCACCTTGATCTGCACAGAAATTACCAGATTACTTTTTTCCTTTGAGAGTCTGGAAGGGTCAGCATCATGTCATTGCTGAGCACAAGTCTCTCTCACGTCTCCTCTGAGTTCAGGGCTGTCATGCTGAACCTGCTGTGCACGTTGTGTTACTGCCTACTCTGCATTTACATGTGGAGGATCCGCTCTGGTGCTGGGTGAAAGCTGGCACTTCGCTCTGGAGTGGGCAGCAGCACTACCTGCGTTCCTCGGGCGTCACACAGTGGATTCTGCTACTAATTACACCTTCGCCTTTACCTTGGGTAATGAGACTTCTCCCAATCCTGAGAATCATAAGCATGCTTGTTAATATCAAAACATCATGATTACATTAGCGATTCCCCTGAATCTGTGCAGTTGCATCGGGCAACAACCTCAGCTCCCACCGTGTGTGCTGCTTTGGCAACAGCAACTGCTCACACCCTGCAACACGCACCACAGCTACGCAGAGCCTCCAGGTCACCAAAACGAGCACTGCCACTACTCACACTGCACAATCCAGCACGGCACACGCTGCAGCTACTCGACCCTGCAACCCCCCAAAACATGCACCATAGCTACTCAGATCCCACAGACTCCTATGATGGGCACAGCAGCTACACAGACCCTGTAGGGCCCCCTACAATTGCTATTGCTACGCTAACCGTGACAAGTACTGCTGCTACTCCAAGACAAGCACTGCCACTACTGTAGTTCCAGCAGTGAGTGGTGCCACTAGTCCAGCTCTGATAACGAGTACTTCACCTACTCCAACTCTGACAACAAGTGCTGCCATTACTTCAGCTCCAAGTGAGCACTGCCATTAACTTGAGCAATTACCTTGAAGTGGTAGGTGGGTGTATGGTTGTCTCAACTGACCTATTTTTATGAATTACAGAAGTAAAACAGGAAACAAGTATGCACACAGACATCTTTATGGGAAGTTCACCCTGTGACTTTCAAGCTCTTGTTAGAGATATCTGTGAATTCATCTCATACATTTAAAGAATCATAGAATCATTAGGGATCAGAAGGGATCTCGAAAGATCATCCAGTCCAATCCCCTTGCCACAGCAGGATCACCTAGACCAAGTCACACAGGAACACAGCCAGGCAGGTCTGGAATGTCTCCAGAGAAGGAGACTCCACAACCCCCCTGGGCAGCCTGTGCCAGTGCTCTGGTACCCTCACAGGGAAGAAGTTCCTTCTGATATTGATATGGAACCTCCTCTGTTCCAGCTTGCACCCATTGCCCCTTGTCCTAGCACCAGATGACCTTGAGAAGAGCCTGGCTCCATCCTCCTGA
>VZRI01010416.1:0-30410 GCA_013397515.1 Upupa epops | reverse complement strand
AATGCCTTACTGAAGTCAAGATAGACCACATCCACTGCTCTGCCATCATCTCTTCACCTGGTTATGCTCTCATAAAAGGCTATCAGGTTGGTCCAGCATGACTTCCCCTTGGTGAAGCCGTACTGACTGTCCCCAATGACTCTCTTGTCCCTGATGTGCCTAGAGACAGCATCCAGGACAAATTGTTCCATCACCTTTCCTGGGATGGAGGTGAGGCTGACCGGTCTATAGTTACCTGGGCCCTCCTTCTTACCCTTCTTGAAGATTGGAGTGACATTTGCTAACCTCCAGTCTCTAGGCACCTCTCCTGATTCCTAGACTGAGAAGAGCTACTTAACACCAAGTATACTGCCGTAGCTTGCACCCACTGTGTGTGTGCTTTTCCTGCAGTAGTAAACCAGATTTAAAATACATGTGTTAGAAAGAACAAGTCGTCAAACTGCACAGAAATAATTCATGGCAACCCAATTCATGGAAATCCAGAGATGCCTTCCTCACTATAAACACGTAACAACAGAGAAAAAAGGGTGAAATACTGAAATGGGCACGTAAAATCAGTGTCTTTCTGGCTCGTCATAGTATTCATGGAAAGACAGAGCCCTCTACTGGTGTCTGCTTTTTGTTCAGGATTAGAGATTCAAGCATCAGCCTCAAATGTCATTCTGGTATAAGTAATTTTCTTACTTGAAATTTATTCGGATGGAGTGCAAATTGGTTCCAAAAGACACTGTTCCACCTGTAAGAGAGGATGTGATCTTACCAACATAGGGAGCAGACTGGCATCACTTCAGCTCCATAGAATCCATGTTCTTCTTTTAAAAAAAAAAATAAAAACTGTAAAAGCTTTGCCATTTATGCATTTCAAACAGATTCCAGTGCTAACATTTCTGTAAAAGGAGGTTAAAACACCCACCCTCCCCCAGCACAGAATTCATACCTATCTGAGCCTTCCATTCACTCTAGTTGAACACTATCCCCTCACAGTGTGTTACTTGTTCTCTGCAAATAAAAAGGCACCAGCCCAACCCATTCTGGATAGAGTCGAGATGAGAGGAGTGCGAAGTCTATGCATTCTCAATTCCGTAACAAGCATTTCTCTTTGGAAGAAAAAAAGAAAGTGTGATTTTAAAGTTTAAAAGCTAAACCAGTGTAGTTTCACACCAGTCCATTGCCCTAACAGAACCAATGGAGGATCGCACAATGCTTTTTGTGCTCTGTGTTTAGACCTTGCTGCTTAATTTCAAAGATTCCTGTAATTTGAAGTAATTTTAGTTAAAATGTTTGAGAAAGGATCACCATGTCTAGGGCCTAGGTGATGGGCAAAGTGCCACACTGAAGTGGGACATTTAAGCATCCTTCAACTTATTCCATGGTTTCACTTACAAAGAGTGGTATGCTATTAGAAAAGGATTAGTAACGTTAGTTACTCTACCTCTGCAGCTATTTTTATGAAAACAAGAGACTCAAGCAAAATTAAGTAACATAATTAGGAAGAGTCCTGTGGATTATGTTGGAAGGAAAACTTGTTAGATTTAAGAATGCTACATGGAATACTACATGGAATATTTGTTCCATTGCACAAATCCACCATCTTCCACAATAGAACACAGAGAAGCAAAACCAGCGAAGGTCTGGAATCATATTTACCAGCTTGGTATTGTGTTGGTAACGGTAATCCCTCAGAGGCAGAAAGCCAAGCACACGTGATGGGTACAAAAAATATCTTGTGCACAGAGAGTAAATACCCTACATACAGGAAAACACCCTCACACCCCAGTATTTTCAGAGAGTTTATTTATAGAAGTTATTTCAATTTGGCACACAGTTGGAAAATGCTCATACAATTTGGTGGGACTACAGGAAAAATGCTGGAGTGTTGCTGGTCTTTTTGGGAGAAAAGAACAAGTGAATCATATGTAAGGAACACACAGGATTAAACCCAGTATCATCTGAAAGCAGGCTCAATCAGCGGTAAACCATAACAAAAATTCCTGAAGGACTTCAAACCTTGAGATGCCAGGATCGTGTTCTCAAGTTCTCCAGTAAAACAGACTAAAGCTACCAGAGCTGAGCCTAGCACAGCCCAAGTTCTTGGTCTATGGGCAGAAGCTGAGCTCTTCAAAACTGAGTTAACTTACTGTTCTATCTGGCTTGTTTCTGCTCCCTTTGAGCTCAGTAGAAATGTTGCTACAGATTTCAGGAGAACCAGACCTTTCAGAGGGCCAGCAGAGCCTTTCACAGACAGTGAAGCTCTCAACCCAAAGGAACAGAAATACCAAAGGCTTGTAACATTACACTGAAAAGCTGCTGTCTAGTCCTTAAGACAGCTGAATTTCTCTGTCCATTTGCGTATTTTCTGGATGCTCAGAACCACCAGTAACATAAATCGCTCTTCAAGATGTCTTTATTTTGTTGGTTTCTATCAGCACCGTAGACCTCGGTCTCAAACACTAATGGCTTGAGGACAAACTTGTTAGTTTGCTTCTGTGGCTCTGGGAGTGTTTCTATCTCCTATCTCTCATTTTCATTAGAATCATGGAATTATTTATGTTGGAAAAGACCCTCAAAATCACCTACTCCTACCTACTTCTACCAAGCCCACCATGAAACCATGTCCCAAAGCTCCAACATCTACACAACTTTGAAACACATCCAGAGATGGCAATTCAGCCTCCCTGGGCAGCTCGCCCCAGTGCTTGCTGATCCTCTCAACAATCATATAGGCATTTACTTTAGGTCTACTAAACCACTGTGTGGTTATTTAACTTGCAAAGAACAAGAGAAATGAAACCATCAATGTAACTTTACTTTGAGATCATTCTAATGGCCATGAAATCAAAGCACCTTCTGCAGTTCCCCATCTAGGGTTAATCCAAGTAAATCATCTGTGCAAAACATTTTCATTAGCATTTAAGTGCTCTGTAGATCAGAACCAACAGCTCTTCCATAAGTCCACCTGTAAAAGTCTGGCAAACAGTTTAAATTCAAAAACAATGAAGTATGATATTCAACTGCTTTATTTCTGTGTCCATTTATTTAGAAAACATTCATTCAAGGAATGAAACTCAGGATTCTTGGTACTCTATGCTACCACCCAGCCTTTTTAGCAGAATGAGAAAATACATACAGCTTTAGAATAACCTCACTTTAAACTATCTTATTCATAAGAAGCCTCTCAACAAGCCCACCAGTGGAAACGCAATGCTAGAACCAACATTCTCTTACTGTCCTTGTTTGGAGCTAAAATATCAGGACCTTTTAAAAACTAAAATTCTTAGATAAGATGCACTTTTTTAGGACCCACTGGCTCCATGCAGTTGTTATAAGCAGTATCCCTAAAAATGGTGTGAGCTTCACGCGGAAAATGCTGAAAAGAGCCACATTCTAGCCCAGTGATGAGACACAGTATGGAATGATTCTCCATCATGCTGGGCATAGGTTTAAGTCACGTCTACACAGCTGAGACCAATCAGCCATCCCAGTAAAATATTTTTGAGTAGAGTCTAAACAAAGAAATAGGATATAGAAGAGGCTGCACTGAGTGTTAGCACAAGCCTCAGCTCTGGGAAAGCTGCATGAGTTCAAGTTGTGCAAGAAGGAATTCCCCTAGAACTTCACTCTCATCACTTCCTCCTTTTCACAATAACTAAGATTGGGCTGGTGAGTCCACTGTGAAAGGTACTGAACACGGTGATCCACTGCAACTAAGGATATAAATGAGGTTAAACAAGCCTCTGTCTTCCCAATGGATGACCAAGCATTTGGAGGAAAGAAAGGAGGGCTGAAGCTCTTGATTGTATCTTATCTTCCTCAGCAAAAATAAATTAGGCAAAATAATTTAAGCAAATGCTTCTGTGTACTGCTATATACCTTCTACAAAGATGCAATGTAACATTAACTTACTTCTCATTTCCCTCACAGAAGCTGTCTGATCACAGCTTAGGAGCTGACAGAATCGTACCCAAAATTAAAGGAGTCACATTGTCACAAGGTAAGTTTATGCATGATTTCAACCTGAATCTAAAAGCACCACCTGACACAGACTTTGTCTTAATTGCCTATGTAATTACTGTGCATTGAACCACTGTGATACAACTGTGGTTTTATACTAGGCTACACTATTTCTCAAATTTTAATCTGTGTCTTTAACTAATAAACAGAACTGGATTTTATTTATATTAGGCTTCAAGTCATTGAAATCAGTCTGAAGGGGGGGAAAAAGCCACAAAAAAGCCTTGTAAAATACTACTAAAGCCTTGATAAACATCTGGATTTTTATTTTTCAGTAAGGTCTGGAAGCTCAACAGAGATGAGACCCTTTTGAAAAAGGGCACATTCACTTATTTGTCACATCATATAGGAGTTTTTTAAATTTAAAAAACCTGGAAGTTGCTTTGTGTGCTATGTTACCTATATGTGTAAAAGCTACGTTCAAACAGCAGCAATAGCAGCAGTTTTGGAAAAAAGGTTTCTTTAAAAAACCCCAAACTAAACTACCCATACCAAAAGGCTAGCAGGAGCACGCTTCAATCTACTTTGCCAATAAATTTACAAAATAAAAGTCTCTATTTGTAGTTAGGCAACATCTGAGGTCTTTTAGAAATGTGAACATTATCTAGAAGCTAAAAGAGGTATCTAGACATGCTCCACTACACATAGGAAGAGAAAGATCTCTTTTTATCACAACAGCAGCACGAGGAAAGAAGGTAAAATTAAAGCAACTACTGTAGAGTATTTTAGAGGTGCAAGACACTGTCATTTGACATCAAGGGTTCTGTTCTGTGTATACTGGATTGCGCATCAAACAGATTCAAGTTCAAATGGCCTCTCTCTGCATAAATGTCCACAAATCATCTAAGTGCAAGGTGTCTGGGGATGGCTTTCTGCAGAAAAGAGCTTATCTTGACCTGAAAAGACACAAAGTTCTTTCTGGGGCTGTAGAAAAATTGCTGGTTTGTATCTCACCTTGTAAATGACAAAAAAACCAACTTACTATTTCTGTTAAACTCATTCCGTATGGCTCTGCCCAATGGGAACAAAACTCCAAAAAACACATCAGGTACCAAAGGAAGAGGATGCTTCTGTAGGCACTAACACCAAATGATGCACAAGTCCTACTCTAGAGAAAAGTACAGCATGCATCTTCAACACTGTACACAGAAATCAAGGACAAGGAGGAACTGTTAAAAACTACACAAGGAATTGTTGTCTTCTTTTAAAAAGGTTATCTGGAAATAATGACACTGATTAATAAAACGTTAATATTCACAACCCATCTGAGCTAAACTGGTGTACATCTTCAGGGAAAAAAACCAACCAAAATAGTAGAGAACACTTTTTTCTCTTAGAAAGCAGAGTGCCATACTGTCAAAGATAAACTGCGGCTGCATATAAACTTGTATAAACCTTTTTACGCTTTTTCTTCAGGAGATACAGAACACAGGGTTCATGTTTCCTGATAAATTGTTTACAGAGTTGTCAGATGCCTACAAAACCCAACTTTTTTTACTATCTAATTCATTATGAAGTTGCTACAACTACAGTAACGAGAAGTAAAAGGTTCCAAGAAGTTCCTGTAAGAACTACTTAGGCTGCTTCATGAACTGATTTGGACTTTGCTTTAGTTGACCTATGCTCACAAATATATACTGTATTTGCACCTTGAGTGTAAGAACTGCATAAAAACAGTCTGGAAACAAACAAAACATGGAAACTGAGGTGTGAGGCAGTCAGTCCCTTTCCTACTTCTGATTATTATTTTACTCTTTTTTAAATACCACTGTCAAAGAAATCCCATACATGATACAGTCCCCAAACCCACACCAAATTGCTTAGCTGTGCATCTTTCCCAGCAGGTTTTCATGCCTGCTTCTTCAGGCAGAGCATTCAAAGGCTACAAAAGCATGACCTGTATTTCTTCATCAGTCAAGTTTATTTGTGCGATGTTTTTTCCAGATCTGGAAGTTTTTCAATTAGTGCTTTATGGTCCATGTTGATACTGGCTATGAGTCCTCCCTCATTGCCATCTGAGCCAGTGTAACTAATTTCTTCACCATTCAGGGTAGTCATGTGGCCGCCCAATGCTCTCAACACTGCATTTCCAGCACATATGTCCCACTTCTTAATGTAGGTGACATGGATATAAATGTCAGCTTCTGCTTGATTCTTTTCAGCCACATCAAGGAGGGCCAACACTTTATAACCTAGAAGAAATTGGTGGAGGTAAAAAAAAGTTAAACCAAGGTTTCCTATTAATCACAAAGGATAACTCTACTGTAAGTGTTAATAATATGCACATGCAAGATTTAGGAAAGTAATACCATTAATGTCATGCCATCCAGTATAATGCAGAGGCACCAATAAACTTTACCTGCCCTCTGACCTGTATAGAAAATTTGAAAAAAAGAACATTCTCCCTCTTCCTCCCAAAATTTTTCCACCGCCCCCCAAGTAAAGCCTTGGGTTACATTAATTTCAGACAGTCTTTATCAATATGCTACGTGAACATACTCAGAGACACATTAAAAGAACAGAAAGAGTATCGTTTTGCTTTCATGTTCACTCATTTCTTGCTGTGTCACTGTATTATGCTGAAGTTACCTTTTTGCCCATACTTTTTATTACAATAGAAGGAAGATGCATATACCACTCTATAATAAAATAACTCAGCCCAGGGCATTCCCCTTTATCATTCATTTTGAAGCAAAGTTGTTGCTTAAAAGAGTATACTTCCTTTTATGGCATTTCTTCAATTTTTTAACTATTCTACCGATACCCCAGTTTCATTAAACTGCTCCTTTCCTTATCTTAAATGGAGTCATGCCCAGGAGAAGATCTACTATGTTACATATCCTTTCTCATAAGAAAACTCATTTAGAATTATTGTCAAGAACCCATGCAAGATCTTCTTCACTAAACAATCAGAAAGGACCTCCAATTTTCCATATGAACAACACCAAAGGTTACATTTCAGCAAGACTCAAATTTTGTGTAGCTTTTCTGAGACTTTAAAGCAACTGACATTAGTGTCTCACATATCTGCCAGTAAGGCAAGGATATTGTTTACAGGGACAAAATTTAAGCTAAAAACTATGTGGACTAAATATGAAGCAGATAACAATGAACTTCCATGATGCTTCTTTTCTCTTTTGATATAAATGCAAGAAATACTATTAAATGAGCGGCCTTTTGTTGTTTAATTAAACTTATTACTAGTTAACTAACAACCAACAGATTCTTTCCCCAATTATGCATTAGGTAACACAACCCCTTTTCCTCCACAGAGACATCGGTGCCTTCAGTGTATTCAATGAAAGGTCCACAGTGGACCACAGGATCCACTGCTGGTCCAGGCCTAGATTCACTCATGTACTGACTTCCACACAGCCTGAAGCAGCCACCTGCTGGTTTTGTACACAGGAAAACACTGTGCCCCTTGCATCAGGTGCTTTATTTTGGGGACATGAAGAACAAAAAGTGAGAGGAAAAGAGGAGGTGCCACAGTTACATCCTCTTGTCTAGTAACAGCTGCTCTAATAAGTCACTCAAAGTGGTAAAGTATGTAAGATGCTTATGGAATCAAACCTGCTCCACCAGCGGGGATTATCACAGTCTTGTTTCCAAACGTTTGCCGTGCAACCTGCTCAACTCTTCCAGCATGGGAACGGGATACAATAATCCTTGGTGTTTTCTCATTGTAGGAGGAACGAGCTTTTATGTTTGACCCACCATCCACCATTGCCCAGGCTACAAGAGAAATGTAAATTCTGCTAAGGCTTACAAGAGAAAATCTCCATTAAGTGTAAAGACTAAAGGATGGTTATCTGAAAAAAATGAAACTCCAGACTTCATTTCCTTTCTTACTGTAAAAAGAAAGTTGGGGCTGACAGAAGATGTACACAAGCGGAAGAGAAACAGAAACCCCCCACTTTTATGTAAATGTATTATCCTATGGATATAGGATACTTCCAAAAGGAGGAAAAAATTCCACATAGCAGTATTTAAAATCTGCAACTGAAAAGCAAACAAAGTTAAAAGGATGGCTTCAAGTCAGAAATAGATCCATTATTTCCTCAACAAACCATTTAATAAGGACAAAGATCCACTACCCTTCAAAGGATAGAGTAAAAGTGTCATTTTGTTCAGACAGCAGTGCTAAGGAAGGAAATCACTCAGGAGGATGGTAACACAAAGGAAAACATTTGATGCTGTGTTTTGGCTGACTGGGCTTAGAATACACAACCTCCCACTTGGGTCATCATGATCTTGGTAGGTGGAATCTCCTAACCATTAATTTGACATTTACTTAGCAGACTAACCAGCAGTTTAATCTCAGCAGAGGGCCAGACTGTATGTCAACAGACTGATCTTTGTGTAATAACAATGCTGACTGCCTTGTATTGCTTTGTTATTTGTGTGGTAGTATTAGGAACAATCATACTCACAATATATTGGCGTTTCCAGCTTGGGAAATGAATAGCCTTCATAGTGAGAGACAGAATTCATTACCCTTACTTTGTCTGAACATTTCACGTTTGACTAGTACTTGACGGGGCAAGGGGTAACATTGAAAGAGGGTAGATTTAGATTAGATGTTAGGAAAAATTTCCTCACTGTGAACATGGTGAGACACTGGTTGCTCACAGAAGCTGTGGATGTTCCATCTCTGGAAATGTTCAATGCCAAACTGGATGGGATTCAGAGCGACCAGGTCCAGTGACAGTTGATCCTGACCATGGTAGGAGGTTGGAACTAGATGATCTTTAAGATCTCTTCCAACTCCAAGCATTCTATGGTTATTAAAGGGCATCAATTCTCTAAATTATGGTTTTAAAAGACATTCATTCAGATGGGTGTTGATACTTAGAAAATTACATTACAAATCCACTAAGATTTTTGCAGCATATTGGGATATAGCACATACTTAAGAATGACTGGAAAAGAAGTTCATATTTAAAGACAGCAAAACATTTAGCACAAATATAGTGTTCAGTGGGTAAGAACGAAGAGAACAAATAAATTTGTTAAGACTTAGTTTCTGCAAAACTTCACAACTCTAGAGGTCAGTATTGCCTAAGGGAAAAGGAGACAGAAATTACTGTTTCAAATACTCAAATTACTTTGAAACTTTCAGAAGGCCATACATGTCACCAAACTTGCCACCATGCTCACTGATACAACATCAGTACTAAGGAATGAATTAGTTCACAGTTGTGGCATTAGAAGTGTTTCAGATGATCAGTAAGACTACACTAGACAGACTTGCCCGTCACACACAAACAGTTGCCATGAAGGTCTTAAACCAGTTGTTATTCACACAGAATAAATACCATCATGGACTACAAACTCAAGACTCATCAGTATAGGTATGTTTCATTTTCTTTGTTTTGCTGTAAGCACCTGGATTCAAAAGACTTTAAATCTCAAATATACTTTCAGTTGCTTTGGTTTCAATGCACTGCTTTTATGTTCAACAAGGGTAACCTTTCCCTTTGTTGTTTTTATAGTGCTGCAGATGTGTTCTCTGATAAGTCTGAGACCTGCGGCAGCACTCTTGCCCCAGGTACTATTCTCTCATTTATACCTACAGATGTTCTCTCAAATGTTAAATCTTAATTAACACTATGACTGGAAATACATGCAGGTACCTGTATATGGCGAGAACGGCTTGTGTATCACTCCTATGACTGGTTTGCCGTTCACAGCCACGCAAACCATTGTTGTGACGTACTGTCGAAGATCCTCTGTGGGCAACAGGAGACAGTGAGCAAGTTTACAGTCAGATGCCGAGAACACACAGAATACAGACCTGGCATTATGGAAATAATGTTCTTTGAAGGCTAGTCTACATTTTGCCTCCTACAATATTTTACTCTAGTGTCTCTTCATATAACATTGCGGTTTTCAAATGACTTAACCTTTCCATGTTTCAGTGATTTTTCCTGTTCTGTAGTTGTAAGCTATTCCTACAACATCTAATGCTAACGGTTGTGTCTTTATGCATCATATATTTCATGGAAATCTGTGTTCCTACACTGCTTTCTCTGCCTCACCTCCTGTTCTCTATTGCTTCAAAGCTGATAATACCAAAGAACATTTATCATAAAAGGTGATTGTATCTATACTCTCAAAAAACCCCAACTTTCTGTTTATTGATTTTATTTGGATTGCTTTGAACTGTTCATGTGACATCTTGAAACATTTGGAAAAGGGGAAGACTGAATTATGTATGCTTGCTTGAAAAACTAGGAGGGGGGTTTGAACAAGTTAATTTGAAAATTTACTTATTATTTCCTTTAAAAACCAAAAAAAACCATTCTGACATACAATAATAACTGAACTGAAGAAATGTCATTCCAGCAGAATCCATCAACTACAGTTACTGCTGAATTTAGCTAAATTTAGCTATTTCTTAGTTGCAAAGAAGAGCAATGTTATTTCAGTCTTGGAATATATAGAAGTCAATGCTGCAAGCTACTAATAGCAGAGATTTCACTATGAGGTTGACTGAGTGAAATCACACCAGCTTTGACACAATACACTTAACAAGGAATGCCATTTTAAATACTATTTTATCTCCAGTAGACATCAGAATTACAGACATTATTTATCAACAAGAGCTAGGTACCTGTGTATTCTTGTGTAGCATCTAACGGATCGATCCAGACAGTAACACTTTCTGCTGGAACCTCTTTGGGCTGTATTTTTTGTTTTATGTCTTCAGGAATACTGCGATCCCAGGTGACCGTCTCCTGATCAGCTGCATCAACCCTCTCCTCTGAGTTAATCTAAAACAAAAGTAGTTGCATTTACGTAACAGTAACTGGTACTTGGATACAGTTGTAGGCACGAAAAGAAATGCTCAGGCTACATATGAGGAAACTGCCTCTACACACCGTGCCATTCATCCCTAAACCAGGGGAAGCTTAGGTTAGACCTTAGGAAAAACTTCTTCATGGAAAGGGTCACATCAGGCCTTGGAACAGGCTGCCCAGAGAGGGGGCTGAATCGCCACCCCTGCATGTGTTTAGAAGTCATGGAGATCTGGAGCTAGGCACAGGGTTTAGCTGTGGGCTTGAGACAGTTTGGTTAATGGCTGGACTCAACGATCTTCAAGATCTTTTCCAACCTGAACAATTCCATGATTCTATGAATATTAGACACATTAGCAAGATTTCGACATAATGCACGCCATGACATGACATGACATCTCGTGCCTCAATGACAGAATATTAACAAAGGGTTAAGGGGCATCTTCCTTGAGACAATTACCAAAAAACCTCCAGCCATAACAAAAACTGTCTTCTCACATAAAACCAGCACTTGAAGCATTGTATGGTAACCACAGAGGCCTTGAAGCTGCCATTACATGAACAAATTAAACATCCGTCACTGTACAATAAACCTGACAATTGTTTTCCCCTAGAGACAACAGTCCTGCAAAGTCAACAAGTCCCACTGACTTGCAGGCTCAACATAGCCCCTTGTCAGTTTAAGTTCTACTAGAGTGTATTGCGTACCACTATGAAAAAAACCCCACTTCCTCAATAGAAACAAGAGGTCTCTGAAAAGTTAAAGCGTTGGAAGCAATGCTCAAAAGCAACAATATCTTATTAAACCTGCTGTCACACTACAATACAATTCAAAGTGTGAAACTAGTCATGAGGTTTTCAGAGAAAGACATACCCCTAACTCAAATTTTGCAGCAGTGGCCGTGACACTGCAGCTACATGAGAATATCCCCAGAAAACATGCTTTTTTGTTAACATACAGTGTTCCCTTTCTACTTATTCTCATTTGCTGGAAGCCTCCAGAAGCCATGACCTCCCATTTCAAGCTTTTCTGAAGTGACATGGTTATGCAGTTGTCAACATTCCCAAGTCTTCACTTACAAATTAGAAGTGGCTATGATACAAAGACAATCTCATCTTGCAGACAACATTCCAGCCAGATGCTGAGTAAATTAAACAGCTATGTTAATGAAAATAAATGTAAAGTTTGTACACTTTTTATCATATACAGAACTTCCTCTACTCCTAAGAGTCAGATTTAGGTAGCAACCCATCATGCAAGAGCTTGAGGCAGCAATCAGTAGACAGAAATAAACAGTTCCTCGGGGTTAGCTGGGAAAGCCTGTCTTGGGAAGTTCTGTAAGCGGCTCAGCAACACTGAGTTTAACTACATTCAGCCAATCTTTTCCAGCCGTGCTTGAAGGGAAGCCCTTTTCACACAGAACTGCTTCAACCTGAGATTCATGCTGTGCAGATATGCTTGGAGACTCAGCAGGCAAGTTGGAGGAGTGCACTGCAGACACGCATCGATAAACGCAAAGCTCTGAACAAACAGCCAACTGTCCTGACCACGTGAAGACTTCAGGGAAGCTCACAGTGGCTCGTTGTCCTGTGTTGGGCTACTTCCTACCAGCAACTTCCAGTGTCTGGGTGGCAGCTCATCACCCAACAAACCTCCTGGAACACTAACTAGCTGTCCGTGGTGAGGTGAACAAAGTCATACTTCTTCCTGGTTGGGAAGAGCAGGATGCAAATGTAGCTTTGCCTTTGAATTCCACCCATTAAGAAAACATGGTAAAAAAAATATATGTCTCTGCTCAACTATGTACCTTTTTTTAAAAATAAACATCAGTACATGAAAATGCACTGATTTTCTCCTAAATCATTTGGTTATATGTGAACTTTAGCTAAAATTTCTTAGTCCTTCTATTTCCCCACATCCTTACTCATCCCAATGCTCATTCTATATTCTAATATGCAAGTAATCCAGTATCTTGAACACCTGACAAGGTAGCATAGCTCTTTGTTCCCAAGAGTGCCAGTATTCCCACCTGATAATTAAGTCCTCTGAAATCAAATCTTGGTGCTACTTTATTAGAATAGAAAATAAAATGAGAACACCACAAATACGATCCCACCTGTATGATAAAGAAGAAATACTAATTAAGCTATTCAAGGTTAGGACAAAACTAAAAGAACACTACGGTTTAGGTAACAAGTAAAAGTCACCAATCAGCATATGGATGTAATATTACATTTCAAGAACAGAGACTGGCCCAGGCTTACTGAAGAGATAGTAGATGCCCCATCCCTGGAACCATTCCAGATCAGGCTGGACAGGGCTCCGAACAACCTGCTCTACTTGCAGATGTCCCTGTTCACAGCAAAGGGGTTTGGACTAGATGAGCTCTGAAGGCTCAAAACTACTCCATGATTCTATGGATAAGTCTATTGATCTGAATGTGACCATGAAAATGAAAAGCCTGGAGGCCCAGACTAAACAGCATGAACATTAGCAAAACATTAATAGATCTTCATTCTTCTGTTTTATCAGGGCACTCACTAACTGCACAACGTACACAGTCACTCCATACCCAAGACTCACACTTAACTTTGCTATTTGTATTCACGTGACAGGAGACACAAAATTAAGAAGTGGATGAACAGAAGTAAATAAGGAAATGCAAGCATTTACAAACAATAAAGCAATTATTATATGCTGATACTTCTTACTAGCTGACCAAAAGGTGTCAGCTGGTGAGGCCAAGTACTGGGTTCCATTTGGGGCACTTTAATACAAGAAAGATATTGAGACAATGGAATGAGTACAAAGAAACGGAACAAGGTTGGTGAAGGGTGTGACAAACAAGCCTTGCGAGGAGCAGCTGAGGGAGCTAGAGCAGGTTAGTGTGAAGACAAGGAGGCTCAGGGGAGACCTTAGTCTACAAAAGGAGGTTGTACAGAGGTACATATTGGTCTCCTCACAAGTAACAAGTGACAGGACAAGAGAAAATAGCCTTAAATTGCACCAGGGGAAATTCATGCTGGACATTAGGAAAAACTTATGTATTGAAAAGGTCTTCAGGCCATGGAACAGGCTGCCCAGGGAGAGAGTTGAATTTTCATCCCTAGATGTGTTTACAAGTCATGCAGATATGGAGGTTAGGTACATGGTCTAGCTTGGTAGTTTGGATAATGGGTGGATGCGATAATCTTAAAGGCATACTGATTTAGTGGGTGACTGTATGGGATCGTATTTGATTTGCTGCTATGTGACTGCTTCACAGATGTCATGACCTAGGGCAGAGAAGTTGAACCAGCAGCNCATGTCCAAGCAGGTTTTAAATGTCTCCAGAGGAGACTCCACAATGCCCTGAGCAGCCTGTTCTTTCCTTGCTTACAGGTCAAGCCTTATACCTCACCTCTCCAACCACTGCTGTCATGTTGTTCCAATGAGCAATGCGCCCTTTCACCCACTATGCTCTACTTGCTCGATTCTCCCTGGTTTTTACCTTGATGTATTAGAGGTGAAAGCTGTCTCATCTTCTCACAGCATCTGTACCTACACAAACTGTGCAAAGGAATCAGATGCCAAAATATCAAAATATAAACACCTCCTCAAAAAGTCAGGATGTATACATATGCAAAACAGGAGAGCAAGAAGCAGTCAGTAACATACCCTCACAGGCACTATACCTACATTGCTTACTGAGACGTCACAGAATAAAATAAAAAGAAAGGTACTCACTGTTACGTTCCCTAATTAGCACACACAACCTAATAATTAATTGTTTCCCCACCAAATATTCAGATTAATTTGGATACATCCAAAGGCTCGCTCAAAGTTGTAATGAGATACCTGATACTCTTTGACTCCAAAGCAGTCTGAAATATCACTTAGAGACTTAATTGTACCTGCTTTTTACTCTGGATCCAAGTTTGAGCTTTGTAAAAGTACACAATGTCTCTCCTATCTTACATGTGCTGTGTTTTCCTAAGAGCAGCATGAACGTCAAACACAGCTGACTCAACTGGCAACCTCATGTATCCCAATTACAAAACAGGGCTCCAGATTCTGCCACCGAAGGAAGGCTCCTGTTCACACCAAGTCTTGTCTCTCCTGCAATCGGGGTCACTCATAATATCTCCCAACTTTTGAATTTGGGAGAGGTAAGAAGCAACTTTTTATTACAAACAAAACTGCTTCCCCAAAGCAAACTTTCAAATGTAACTATCACTTACTTTTTAAGTCCAGAATGCCCTTAAGCTTTAAACAGCTCAAAGGTAGCCTCACCCTCGGTTAGCACAGTAAAACAATTCTGATTTTATTCAATGCACTGACATTTTTAAAGGCAGCTACTTCCTTTTCAAAGGTTCTTTCACTTCTTCCCACAACTTATCAGGAAGGAAGAATGAGCTTGTATTAGCTGATCTTCATCCCTTTCTAAAAGGTTCCTCTTATGAGGGTCCAACCTACAGTTACAGCATGGTAGATTTTGTTATGAAAGGGTAAGACAGGACCTTGCTGAATCACAGAGTTCTCTAAATAAATGGCTTGTTAAAAGATCATAAATTGTAGTAATTGTATATAAATGTGCAATAACGAAAGGTAAAACTACCACTGGTTTCTTGTCATTATGCATTCGAAATGAGAACTACAAATACTTCTCTAATAATGCCACAACACAGATAAAGGGCACCTGTGTTTTTCAAGGCACAGAAGTACAGGTGGACAGAGGTTATCCCATACCATCAACTACATCTTCATTTATTTTAACAACAAGAAGTCGCTTCACACAGGAACAAGATGACAGGATGTGCAAAAAAAAAAATACAGACAAGCCTAAATGTCAAAAGGATCAATTCATGCTTATGAAAACATATTACATGGCTTCAGTCATAAGCCAGCAGGAAGCAGAGCAAGGCAAATGGGTTGTCATAAATGGTAGAGAAGTATCAGATGGCAAATCTGCTTCTGCTGACTTATGATCAATAGAATTTGGTAAAAACAGCAAAAAAGCAACAGAGGGAATTTGTGTAGATCACAAACAGAAGAGTTTCCACTAGTAATCTGTGGAAACTTAAATTAATAGAGCTGCTCACTCATTAGCTCACACAAGTTGTATCTGTAGATGGCAAAATGATCCATGTAGAGACCCAAGTCCAGCAAAGAGAAAGGGATAATGAACTTGTCACAAGAACCGAAACACTTCATTTTAAGAAAACATTCAAATAAGGCTGGATTAGAAGGCTACCATACAACAAATAACACTGAGAAAACTGGTTGCTTATGAGTGATGACACTGGTTGAATCACCAGCCCTAGACATGTTTAGAAGTTATGTAGACACAAAGCTTAGGGCCATGGGTGCACAGTGGGCTTGTGACAGTTGGATTAATAGTTGGATCTAATAATCTTAATGGTCTTTTCCAACTTAAACAGTTCTGCGATTCTATGAATCTGAAATCTCCAGATGCTCAGCTGACAGATAAAAACACTCCTGATACACACACCAGCCAAATTAACCACTTGTAATTACATCTGAGAAGATAATCATAGAACTCATTATCATGAAGTTACAGGCTTTAATTTCACTTTATGTAGAAAGTCAGCACAGGCCACCTAGAACCAGTTCAACCCCTGCTAAGAGATGAGTCCCCAGTCAACACCTGATACTGTGATTTCAGATTAACGTTCACACTTCTTGCTTACAAACCTCTTGGCAGCCACTTAAATTACCTGGGTCAGAGGAATGTTAGTTTTGTTAAAAACCCTAAGGTCTGAAGATGCCCTTCTTACAACACAAAAAGATAAATTTTATTAGCAAAGCACTGAAAACTTTCTGAAGTTTAAGCAGCATTTTGGTTTTTAAACAGTATCAGATGCAGAGCTTGGGATCTCGGGTGATGTTCCAGTTCTCTAATTATGAGACGGTCACAACCCTGTAAACAACAGGTTTAAATCTAGAAAATAGTTCAGGTGTGTTGACAGAAAAAAAGGATTGGATCTATTAATGTGCAAACCATGGATTTAATTTAGGAGAAAAAAATCATTAGAAGTAAAAACTAACATGTTCTTAAATTTCCATTCCAAGCACTGATGCCTGATTGTAGCATCATCATGCACAAACTTGAAATGAGGTATTTTATCATTTGTCTCAACTGGGAAAGAGGCAGAAGAACGTTCAGATTCAGGATAGTGGCAAGACCAAGAAGAAGATGCTTGAAGAGAGACTGGGACAGAGAAAGACTTGAGTTCCATCACTCTCACCTCAGTGAGCAAGTAGGGCTGCTCCTTCAGGGTTTCAGGGTTTTTTTTCCCCCCCTCTCTTCCACCCCTCAGACTTCAGAAGTTTTTTTAATAAGTACTGTAAGACTCTTTCCACATTTATTTCAGCAAGTGACAAGCACAACACTTCTACTTTCTCTTAATAATCACACCTTAAGAGAGGATATGGTTCAGCCAGACTGTCTGCATGTTTCACCTTCTCAAGTGTGGCAGCACAGTTCAGGGAGTCCTGCTGTCAAACTTATTTCAGTCCAATGATTTATCCTCCTGATTACTTCTAATCATGAGAAAGCCATAGTTATCCTGAAAGGACAATTAATGGATCCTTTCCTTTGCACTGCAGGCATAGTTTGGCACACAGGTTTTGTACTGTTTGTTTTAGTGTTTGGGGTTTTTAACCTGACTGCAGCATTGTCAACAATTAAATGTTGAGGTACCCCAACAAGTAGGCTCAAGGACTCCACAATGAAAGTAAACCAGCGCTCTGCATAAGTTCACTCTTGTGATTCTTTCAACTTTTGTTGGAGAGCCTTTCTTAGCAACATCTTCTCTAGTAAGAACAGAAGAGCAAGTTTATTTTAGTTCTGCAATATATTTTCATTCTGAAGCATCACTCCATGTATGAGGAAGAAGCTCTAGACATAAAGTACATCTTGCCAGATGCAATTTTATACTGCCTCATGTGAGAGTGTCTCATGAAATCCTCTATAATCCTCATAGTCACCACAAACGTAAAGCAGGCCTGTTCTACAAAACAGCAGCATTTGTCCTATAAGTACACACAGAGGTATGTGGTGCCACATGCATAGAATCAAACAAAGTTGATGCTGTTTTGGACACACGTTTATGAATACATCACCATACAGACTGTAAAGGGGCACCATGTCTTATACAGCTTAGTGAATAGGTTTTAAAAACTGTGTGAGATAAGTTGTTATCATCCAGATCATGTATTCAGAATATTAAATATTCCAGAGATGATCCAGCACCAGATCAGCTGACTTGTCAAACTCTTCCTAGCCATCCTCAATGTTCAGGGTCCCAGGAGGTAGAAAAGACAGGAAAAGGGGAAAAAAATACATACACTTGAGGGTTTTTTTCCATCATTCTGCAGATGCACACACATATTTTTGTCTCATGCACTTCAGGAATCATCAAACATTTTAAAGACTAGCAGCACAAGTCAACTATGAAGGAAATGAAAATGACTACCCAGGTGTTTTTTTTTTTAAACATAGATGTTCAAAGTTAATGCACTTTGAGAGGAAGATGCACAAGTCAGACTGTCACTGCTACATACCCAGGCACCAGAGCAGAGCTTATGCATGTGGTCACAGACACAGAGCACAGCAATATACTTCACAGAGCTCTTCAAGCCCAAATAGAACCCCTAGCTTTCTCTAGAAGCACAAAAAACTGTAAGTAAGCTGATAAAGTAACTGTCTGCGGAAGAGAAGAAAGCATGACACAGCTATTACCTTATCTGCTGTTACCAAAGCTTCAAGAGTTAAAATAATCCAGGTATAAAGAAACAGAGTTCTTTAGGTTCAAGACGACCTTTAAGATCATATATCCCAGCCATTAACCCAACTCTACCAAGCCCACTACTAAACCATGCCCTGAAGCACCATATCCACATGGCTTTGAAACACAGAGAATAGAGCTCACTGCTACACAGTTAAACCACAAATTCTCAGTCTCTTCTCCTCATTGCTGGCTCTCCCCACAATTTAAAGTCAGGAAGGATGGATAATTAGGAAAATAACAGCACTGCTCATTAGAAGAATTGATGCTATGAAACTCAAGAGTTTCAACCAACACGAAACAGTATTTCACTGCAGGGAGGAAAGGAAAAAAACCTCAGAATAAGAGCAGAGCTTCCTGTGGACCCCACATACAAGTGGGGAACCCACCACACCGTGGAGGGGGGTACCCGCCAGCACCCACCACGCTGTGAGGGGACCCACCTGCACGTCAGGGAAGGCGCCCTTGAGCAGGTGGAACATCCTGCGGTTGGACAGGAGGTCTCCGCTCGTCAGCTGCTCCTCAGCCCCCTCCCGCGTCTTGCCCTTGGCCTTGGCGTTGAGGATGTTGCCATCACGGACCCGCTTCACCTCCTGCCCACCGCTCACAGCGGCCAGCACGGACACGGCCAGCAGCTCTCGCAGGTCCACAGAGCCTACGGGCGAAGAGCCGCGGGGAGGCGGGTCGGCCCCGCCAGCCGCCGGTTCGCTCAGCATGAAGAAGGCGAAGCGGCCGGCCAGGAAGCCAGAGTAGAGGTGGTAGAGGACGCCGAGCCCCAGCAGGCAGAACACGGCCATGCCAAGCGGCGACAGGCGGATCCCCATGGGGGCCATGGCCGCGGGAATGGGCTGGGGGGGACACGGCGAGAGGCGGCCGCTCACCACAGCTCCATGGCTGGTGCTCTCTGCTCCCTCTGCGGAGGGGCCGGGCCGGCTCCACGCTCCGTCACGGGCCGAGTGGATCCGGGTCAGGTGGAGGCGGGGCCCTGCCGTCAACACGGCGGGGTCAGCTGGCCACGACCCGGCCCACGAGCTGGTGGGAGGTGTCCAGGTGGGAAGGAGGGGGAAGCATCCCCCTTTACCCCGGTTTTCCCCAATTAAGGCTTTGGGGTGGATTTTTTCTACGTGCAGCCCTTGTTTTTCAGGTTGGTTAGGGAACGTGGGGACTCAGCCCCCTTGTGCTGCAGGAAAGGAACTCCAAGTGAAGAACTCCTTCCATTCGCTAAAATGAAGTGAATCCAGCCGTGTTCTCCACCAAGTGATGTGCTAAAGGCTTAAAGGTCTTAATTGGTACGGTCGTTCTCCACCCCAGTTGGTTTTGGGGGAGTGTGAAACGGCGTGTTTGTGCCTGGGGTGGACGTCTGGGATGGAGCCCAGGAAGGGTCTCCAGTTTGTTTTCAATTCTCTATTCCAATTCTTACTAGTAGTTTTGAGGAAGTTATACCAGAAACAAAACTAATTCAGCATTGTTTGAATGAATTACTGTTCTTCTACTCATATTCTTGTCTGTTGATACTTAGGTCATAGAGACACATGTCAGAGGTGACTCTGGAAAGAGATAGTTTTACTAGGGTTTATAGAACAGAACTATTTTCTGAGATCCCTGTGTTTCATTTTTTATCGTATGTAATTCATTATCGTATGTAATAAAGAGTGTGAAAACCAAGAAAGACAAAAGACTGGGATTTAACTTTGTGTGCCACCAGGCAGCCACAAGCATGTCTGTGTTTTGCAGCTTCCCGTTCCTTCTAAGGCATAAGGTTTCTTTTCTCCACAGTTGCTTCTTTGGCAGAAAGAGGTCTTGAAAGGACACACTGATTGCTTTCCTAATGCTGTTTCAACTTTTTATATAGTGTTAATGGATGAGGAAGAAAACCGGCAACTTTCTGAACTGGTTCCTCAGCTAATGGAAAGAAAGTAGGCTTTTTGTCCCACTGAAGTTTGCAAAACTCTTATAGAGGTATAGAAAACTTAATGGATTTATTACTGCTAATGTTCCCATGCCTGTATTTAATATCAGTGTTGACTATAAACAGTGATGCAGACTGTGAAGAGGACAGAGAATGATTTCATTGACACCATTTGTGACAGCTTTCAGAATAAACCAAATGCAATCCAGTAGGCACCAGACAATATGTTAGCATCCTCTATCTCCGTAACAATCTTACTCTCTAATTGCCAGTGCAGTTTTTATAAGTCTCAACCTGACACCTTCCGTGCTGTTTTCCCAGGATCCGCAGATCAGGTTCTTCATGACTTCAGCAGGGCTGAAGAAGACTGTGGAGGTCTTTGCAAAGTACTCCTGGCAGATGACTGAAAAGGAATTTAGAGAAGGTTTTCTTTGATAACCTGTAGATCGGTTTTCTGCAGTCTGTGATAAGCATGGGGGGAAAATAAGTGTTCCTCATTCTTAGCAAAAGCAGTTCTTTATCAACAGTACTTCACAGTGTATTCCCACAACTGCTCTGCCATGCTGTCATCTGTGGAAAAGCAGGTGATTTCCATACATCCATAACTCCAAACATTGTGAGCAGGTCAACAGCAACAGCAGAAGTGCGGTTTTACTGGTTGGTTGTCCGTGACTCCTTCCTAACCCTGAGGGGATTATGAAGCCACTCATGGTCAGCCTGCATAAGAGTCTGGTTTTTGTGTCTGCAGCTGCAGTGTGGCTGTGGAAACAGATGGGAAGGCCCTAAAGGCCCTTGAGATCAGAGCAGAATTTGATCTGCAGTGTGTGGAAAAGATCTCCTGTGTCTATGTGAATTTCTTACCTGGTCTTGTACCCGGATCTCTCTTGAGGTCCTGTGGGAACTGAAACACCCCTAAGCACCTGCAGACCAGCTTATCTGGTTTCCTCCTCTTAGCAGTGTGCTCTTTGGGCACAGAGACTTCCTTTACTTTAGTGGAGAAGAGAGTGACCCAAATCCAGTTATGGGAAGGAGCCATATTCTGCAGACCATGTGGAGATTGCAGCTGTATTCCTCGCCAGGATAGGATCCATCTTCTGGAGCACGCAGTTCCCTTACTAGGATAGTGGTCACCTGGTACGTGCTGTTTAGAGCCTGTCTCTCGTGTTGCTCCAGGTCTGCTTATTGTTGATTCTGGGATGCTCAGCCAGCAACAATGCAGCAAAACTCCTCAATGCTTGCCAAGAGAGGTTTCTTTGCCCTCCTACCTTCTATGAGCATCTCAGCACACTGAGCTGCATCCTGGGAATGCTGCTTATGACAAGTCTGGCCTTGTGCTAGGGCTTGGTTCTGGCTTAGTGGCAATGCCAAGATTAGGAAGTGCAATACCTGTGATTCAGAACAAAGCCTAGGGGTAAGTAGAAGAGCTTGGTCCAAGAAAGGGCATCCAAGGTGAAAGTCAGATGCAAAGTAGCATGCAAAGTGTGACAGAGAAAGTATAAGCCGACTGCAGTGAGGTTTCAGGAAAAAGACATGATCCAAGCCTGCATTTGAGGAAGAGAAGCCACAGCCGGGTGCTGTGAGCTCAAGAGTCAAGGAGTGACTCTCAAGGAATGAAAAGGGTCCTGAAAGGTACTGTGGGTGGTCTCAGGAATAGGCAGCTGCTGTTGCATCTGGTACTGAACTGCTTTGTCAAAATGTTTGGAACAAATTTTAATTCTATTTATTTTAAATTGGATCAGCATTCACTTGACTGCAAAAGTTTTCCTGTGCCCCTTCAAGATCTCATGCCTTTTTACAGGCACTGGTTTAGGATAATGGGAAAAGGAAGAACTTGGCTACCTTGCTGAGTCACAGATCTGTTAATAAGACAGTTAGATACAGAGCTTAACAGCTATTCTGAAAAAAAAACATACCTCCAAGGAAATTAAAAGGACTTAAGAAGTCAAGTGTAGGAATCTCTTCTCAATAAATAAGAAATTAAGAAGTCTAGGAGGGAAAAGGCTGAATTTGTATGGAACCCTTAGAGGATTAGAAGAGTGAGTTTATCTATAATAGCTTCAGTGATACTTACAAAGAGGCTCTGTAGATAGAGCTAAACTGTGTGGTATGCAGAAGACTGCAACCATGGGAAATAGGAGACGGGAGATTATTTTTTATATTTTATCTTGGTGTAAAAAAAGCTTAAGCACGTGTAACTTCATCAGTTTTGGATGCTGTGCAGAGAAATACTTTTGTTTGGATTGTAAACAGCTAGAGATTTAAATGTGATTTCACCGGTAACTGAGCTCTCAGGCTATGGGGAATCCGACCCACAATGGACTGGCATTGCAGCTCAGGAAATGCTCAACAGTCCAGCACAGGCAAAGTGCACTGAAGCTGTGCAGAGCCGTTTGAGAGGGAGTGTTGCAAAAATCAGGAAGAGCAGAAATATCTGCTCTTGGCAATAAGGAAACTGCTGTAAAGATGATAAAACAGCAGAGAAGACACTGGACTATCGTCAGTGGAGTTTGAGGCAGCTGTCAACCCTAACCTACACTTTGATCAAATAAATTATTTCCCATGGCGTAAAGTTTGGGGATTCAAGATTATTATTGTAGGGACAAGGTTTAGTGATGGTCGTGTGCAGTTGGGTTAATGGTAGGACTTGATGGTCTTGAAGGTCTTTTCCAACCTAAAATGATTTCCTGATTCTGTTTTAAATGTAAAATCATGGCACACCATGGCCTGGTAGTGCGGGTCAAATGGAGACCAGTTACAAGTGGTGTTTCTCAGGGGTCTGGTTTGGGTCCAGTGTTGTTTAACTGGGGTCTCTTGTGAGACCTCACGTGAAGTCCTGAGTTCAGTTCTGAAGAATATTGAACTGTTGGAGCAAGTACAGTGGAGGGCCACAAGGATGATCAGAGAGCTGGAGCACCTCTCCTGTGAGGACAGACTGAGGGAATTGGGGCTGTTCAGCCTGGAGAAGAGAAGGTTCTGGGATGACCTTACAGCAGCCTCCCAGTACCTGAAGGAGGCTGTGGGAAAGCTAAAGAGGGACTTTTTGTGGGTGACTCTGTCTTGAAGTCAAGGGGGAAGGGCTTTAAGCTAAAAGTGAGTAGATTTAGATTGGATTGTAGGGAGAAATTCCTCCCTGTTGTGAGGGTGGTTAGGCACTGGAACATATTGCCCAGAGAAGTTGTGAATGCTCCTTTTCAAGACCAGTTTGGACAGGGCTGTAGGCAACCATGTTTAGTGAGAGGTACCCCTGGCAGGGTGGTTAAACTAGAAGAATTGAGGTGCCTTCCAACCTAAACCATTATATGATTCTATAAGAACACTTTAAGGCTCCTCAGTACTGCCTCTGAAGTTCTGTGTTATGAAACCGCCTCCTGAACTTCCTCTTTCCATTCCAAAATAGCTTTGCAAAAGAATGTGAATACCCTTAATAAAAGTGTGGATGCTCTCTGAGCATCTGAGAAGGGTTTTCTGAAAAGGAAGTAATAAAACCCAGGCCTTCCCACAGTTAATCCTTTTGAATAAGGCAGTCTTGAAGTCTGGGCTAGTTCAGCACTCCTGGCCTCAACCCTCAAAATTCTCATCTGTGCTCAAGCTTTGAGCTTGATAAGACACACCAGAGTGGTGAGTTGAGTGTCTCTCAGTTGTGTTCCTTGCTCTTTGATGTAGGTAATAATGACTTACAACTATTACATTAAAACTGATCCAGCAAGTTTTTGCTCTGTTATAGTGACAATGTTCTCAGTGAGAAAGTCTGTCCCCGTTATACAGAATTTTGATTCTAAATATATGAGAAGGAGCGAGAGAGGAACTGGCAATTTCAGAGGCTCTACTTTTCCTTAATGTGTTTGCTGAGGTGGGCTGGAGGTCCAATGTACATGCTGGTTAATGCCAGAAGAAATACAAAGGAAGACTTGTTTGCAGCCAGCTGCTGGTTCTTGTGCACTGCAAGCTTTTCAAAGGGGAAATGCCAGTGTTTCATTCTTAACTTGCCAAGAGCAACAGGTCTGATACCTGCTGGTTGTTCTCTTTGCTCATCATGAAGATTTCTTCAGCATATGAGATAGCTCTGGTTTGACTTGCTCATTTACTAGTTGTATATGACCTGTCTTTGTGCAGGTGTTGAGTGAATTCTATGCCTATGCAAAGGTCTCTGTTCTGGTTCCATGCAGTTTGAAGTACTACTCCATGTGGGATTTGCCCCAGATCTTCTATAGTAACCAGAACTTTCAGTGCAATTCCCCCACAGAACTTACAGCATTTCTGAACTGGAAGAGCTGCTGCAAGTCCAGATGTCCAGCAGCAAAGCATCCAGAGCAGGTGCCTGAGTTTGAACTTCACTGTTCTGGCGGTCAGCTGACTGGGTTTTCAGTAGTAATACGTGATTCTCATCAAGTGGGTGTCTTTGACTCTGCTCTGTCAGAGATACCTGCAGCAGGCCTGATCACACAGCTCTGTCACTGCCCATTGCTTTTCATGTGAATTGAAGATGATCGGCATGAGAGCTGGTTAATGGTTAAAGAAGGGGCTCTAATTACAAGTTTCTATTCTGTTCTTCTCCATATTCCACAGTGGTTTTCATGCTCATTATAAAGATTTGCAAGGGTGTATTTACAAAGGAAGAAGTGAGATTAAATGATCATGAGCTTAATCACATTGCAATTTTCTTCTTGAAACCTAGGGTAATTGTTTTTGGCTTTACTCTTCAGCCACACTTATTTTTTCTTTCTTATCTTCTAACTCCCCATATCAATTTCTCACTGTTTTGCCTTGTTGTTAATAATATTAATAATGCTAAATTTCATCTTGTCTGTGTGAAATATTTATGTTTATCTATTTTTCTAATATGACTCTGATTAGAATAATTCATTTGCAAAGTACGTTGGTTTCTTTTTTTTTAATCATAGAGTTTTATGACTTTAATTAGGAAAATTAGGAGATTACAGGAGAGTTTAAAAGACTGCCCAGGAAGACATAACTGAAGGAATAATTGCTGGTTTGTCCTTTTAATTCTTTTTTAGCTGTAAGACTGAGCAGATGAAAAGGAGCCCTGGGAAGCCAGAAGGATGTTTGCTGAAGGATGAAGAGTGTGAAGTAGCAGTTTGTGCTGCTCTCAGGTTCTTTTGGGAAACTCTGTGCTCTCAGTAGTGAGAAAATATTCTAGTGCCCATTAAAAAGCCTATTTATGTATTCAAATAGAATAGTCTGTTAAGCAGAATAGAACTGCAGGTTTTGTTGTCAGTCAAGTGGATGTTTTTTCCAAGCATTAGGTATTAGCTGACAAATTGATTCAAACCAACTCTATTGTGTCTGAATGTTGTAGTCTGATATTTTATCTTTACACAAAGTTATGAACCTCACCAGAAAATATTCTAGAATAGGAATATGTATTTTTATTACTACTAATAAAAGCAGTAAGCATATTCTTTTAGACAGATTAAAATTTGATGCCTTAAGCAACTTGTGCTGGTTAGGCAAAGCACGTACTGTTGACTGACCTTTTGACATTAAAGAGCTTTAATAGCTCTTTATTTTCTTCATTGACTTTTTTTATTCCTCATAAAATTTTATTCCTTGTTTTGATATTATTTTAGTTATTTTTCTGCACTCTGACTTTTAATCATAAGAACAACTGTCTGCAAAGAAAATACAGCTCTTTTCATCCTAATGACAGTGTTTCTCTGGAATAAATTGAAACTCTTCCAAAGCACTTAGAGAGCCAAGCCCTCAAGCACCTTGAAGCCAATACAGCAAGTATCTCCCTACCCCAAATCCCACATTTTTGCCTTCTTTTTTCTTGTAAGTGAATGTTTTCCAGAAAGCAAGACAATTCTCTGAAATTTAAAATCTATATACATCCATTCCTATTGAAACACTTTGCGTCTCAAGCTAAACCTTTCTTCAGCATGTGGTCTCATGATGAAGAATACATTTTATTATTCATATTTCCAATTGTAAAGCCTGGAGTCAGTATCTGAGTGAGGGGGATGAGGGGGGTGTGCAGAACTGGTCTCTGAAAGCAAACCTTACAGCATAGCCTTCAACTTTTGGATACTCATTACAAAGAGATAGGGAAAACACATTTCTTTTCTACACCAGGACCCTAAAGAGTGGCTTATCTAAGTATATCCCTCAACTCTCACTTTTGTATTTTAATGCCAGATATTTATATTGACTAGGAACAAGCAGTTAATAGATGTTGTTATTCGTCCATTTAACTCTAGCAATTCCTTTCTACACAGTGATATATCCTTCAAGGGATGAGGCAGCAGTGTCAGAAAGAAGTGGAGGCTTATAGTATCATAGAATCATTTAGGTTGGAAAGAACCTTTAAGATTATCACATCGAACAGTTAATCAAACTTTACTAAGCTCATCACTAAACCATGTCCTTAAGCATGCTTAGTTTCTAATCTTTGCTTAAACAACATATATATGTATGAATAATGTCTTCCAAACAATTCAAATAGTACTTCTTCCAAATGTGATTGCAGTCCTGCTGCTGCAGAGATGAGATCTCCCAGAGTTTATTTATCTTCCACTGCAGCCTAAGTAATGCAGAATTTCCAAGAACTTCTAATTTCTTGCAGACTCACTTTAGGGTATTGGGCTGCATTTCATCAGGTTGCAGGTTACCTTGGTATTGTTGCTCCCTAATGTTTGTACTTCATAATCCTCTCTGTTTAAACTTACCCATCTGCCAAAGAGCTCTGTGTTGCTGGCGCTATATTTCTGGTTTAATGAGTGCTTACCTTATAGCAGCAACATTATTCAGACCCTTTGCTGGGCTGATTGCTCCCGGAGCTGTTGCTTTGTAGTGCTAACTAAATTGATCTTCTGTAGCCCAAAAGGCAGTGAAATAGATTAAACTGGGATGTCATTGTTGTATTAATTTCCTAGGGAGGAAACAGTGAACTTGAATCAGTCTGGCTGCTGTTGCTAAGATACTGCCATACGAACAGAACTTCATGGGAAGGGGAAAAAAAAAAGAGAAGCTAACACACGTGAAAGATTATTAATAATTCCAACTTATTAGGCTATAAACAGGGCAGTTCATCAAAAAGATTTAATCTGTGAAGTGAGGACCATACTCAGCTGGGTCTTTGATAAAGAAGCAAAGACAATAACAGATCTTGTTCAAGCAAAGACATGATTAAATCTGACAGCACACATTAAACATTTGATGTGGGCAACAGTCGATACTAATGGAATCCGTTACTGGAAATACCTTTCGAAGCATCTGGTAGGTGAGGTGGATTGAAAACAATGTAAAGAAGCGAACATTAACAATCCCATACTGTGGTGAATGCTAAAGCCTTACGCAGGCAACAGAAGGATTAGCAAAAAAAGAATCACAGGCTGTGAATTAATAGGACTTCAGCAAAGACAGATGCAAAAATGACTGAAGAGGTAAACTGGATGTTTTTATGTTACCGTAGTTCAATAAATTTACTTCTTTCCTCATGCAACATAATGATCTCTCTGTTAATAGTGTGTGCAAGCGCACCATTTAATGGGAAATGCAATCGCTAGAGAAATCCAGTCTCAGAAATAAATCTGTGTTGAATAACTAGGAATCAAAACTAAAGAAAAGGGGACCTGTGCCAATTATTTCATGAACTATTTGTAGCTGTAGTGTTATTAAACCTGCTTCAAACAGCATTGAAGACACTGTACTGAACTAGATAAAAATCTAATATTACTTCAAAGAATGGGGTGGAACTTCACATATCTACAAAAGTTCCTAGAGGGGCTACCAGAGAACTGCATCTTGTATATGGAAACTGCTGGTGGAAGCAGAAGTCTTCTTTGCAGCTACCCCCATCAGCACGTACACCTTGCAAACCAGGCAAACATTTGTATTTTAAATAATGGATGTTAACAGCTGGCCATATTTGGATGGATCAATTCCTAACACGGGTGAGATGTTTGTTTCTGGTGGTTGTTTCTACAAGGTGTAAAGTGCCCTCTGTGGTTTGCTTGTCCTGGATTCACTGAGCTCTTAGAGACAGCTGCCACTTCACCATAACTCCTGCATTTGCTTAGGTTACATGAGTTACTTTAGTGAGCCTGCCCAACCAGTTCTGTGGCTCATTTGCCCCATTCTTCATCTGTCTTATCATAATGTATAATTTCAATCTTATCTTATATGCTCTGAGTCAGAGAAAAATCTCTCTGTGTATATATAGACAAATAAATATATTATAAAATAATAAGGGCAGCAAAACGTTTTGGGGTTTAGAAATCCGGAATGTCATGTGGCTGTTAACCAATACTGGAAAACCAGACTGATCCCAGCTGCAAATGTAGATGCCATGAGCCTAAGATTGTTGTAAGCATTATTGGGCAAGTCAGTGTGACTGGATATTTCTGGTTCTTTGAGAAATTATCCTCCTGCAACCCAGCTCAAGTTCTCCTTGTGTCTGTCAGATGTATTCCATGGGTCTGAAATCAATGCTTTGTGATCATAACTGAGCTGTTTGAATTTCCCATCTAGCTTAAGCATGCTTTGCATCCTGAGCCCTTGCAGGGCATCAGTAGTTTGTAAGATGTGTAGGGATGTTCAGATTGCACCTAGAATATTCATTTAGAGAAGAGTGGATGGAAGTGTATCACCAGTGAGAGATGTGACAATGTGGGAATTTTAATTCTCTTTCTTTTTTAAATTATATAAGGTCTATATTTTGTTCTACGTTATCCCTATAAAAACTTGGATAATTTCTTTGGGACTAATGAAATTAAAGTAGGGGGAAAAAATACTCCACAATTGACATCAGAATCTAACGCAACAAGCTTTAGAAAAATTAGAACAATTACTTGCTATAAAAATGAATCAAATGTTAAGTTTCTTTGGCAAGCACTAAAATGGTATTTAAATCAACATTAGCTAAAAGTAAAAAAAAAAAAGCCCCAGTCTGGAATAATCCTGTTCTGAATGAGCAGTTACCTTGCTTGGAAGCCACTTCACAGGGGCCCATTATCTGTGTGTTGAAAAGTGGGTTGTCTACGCATTCTACTTGCATATTCCTCTTCAAATGGCATTAGTTAAAAATCTCCATAAAATTAAAATATGTTCTTAAAGTGAAGACTAGCAGTACTTGCTGGAATATGTTTTATGCACTATTGCACTGCCTCGAACCTAGAATAATTATAGTGATGAAATTGCTTCAGATTTATGCCGCCTTCAGTCAGAATAGATCCTGAGTTTGGGAAGTTTGATTTCCATGTTAGGTGACTTTCTCATCCATGTTTAGTGATGCTGATGTGTGTCAGGCAAAGAAGAGCAATTCAGGCAAGATTATCAGTGCTGTTCCGATATGAAAAGGCATTTGTGTTTAATATGCTTTTGAGATGTAGCACAGTCTCATTGAAACATTTTCTACTTTGAGTCCCAGAAGCTGCTGGAATCCTTTGTGTGTGGTTCAGCCAAGACTCCGATTTTTGCCATTTCAAAGCAGCTGGGAAATGGAGCTTTGGGACAAGGGTCCCCCATGCCAAGAAGGAGTTGTTCAGCCCAGGGCTTTACTAGCACTGCCACTAAGTAATAGCAGATTAAGATCACAGTGGGAGAGCACAGTGGCATATGGATTGATATTATAAGGAGAGTAGAACAACTGGGCTGAACGTTGCTGTTGGATTGAGCTGCTTGAAAGCATCATGGCTGCTTGCAGCTGTGAGGAGTGTTTTTTTCTTTGCTCTTCTACACATGTCTCCCAGCTTGTATGGGACTCATCTCACCTACCCAGTATGTAACCTTGTAATTTCTAGTAATTAGCCACTGTCTACAGTCAATGGAAGCAGAGTAAAATCTCCAGACTGCATTTATCAGTCAGCTTATAAGGGAAAGTTAATTGTTCTCTCAAGCAACTTGGTTTTCTCCATTGACTCCAAGGAGGACCCAGGTAA
>VZRI01010414.1:0-52977 GCA_013397515.1 Upupa epops | reverse complement strand
CCAGGGAGGCAACAAACTTCCCTGTGAAATGAATCAGGATGACATATTGGACCCTCTGCCCCACTCAGGTCCTCAAGAGAGAGTCCCCCACCACAGTGACCCATCTGCTTCTCTTTTTAGAGCCAGTTGTGATGGTGTGTCTACGGTACCTCAGTCTTTCTGGCACTTGAGGCCTGGGCAAGTCATTCTCCTCTCCATCTGCTAGCTTTTCCTGCAGAACCCCATACCTGTTCTGCAAGGTCAATTCTCTGCTTCAGTCTTTATTTCTGTAAGTAGGCACAGGAAACACATGCTCCTCTGTTTACCTTCCTCATCTATAGTTTTCTGTTTCTATAATTTTGTGATTTGTTTGTGGAAGTAGAAGGACCCATTTCCCCCACATTTTCATGTTCTAATCATGACCTTGTGCACTTTTTTCTAATTTTCCTTGAGTCCAACATTTTTTTTTTTTAATTTTCTGTGTGTGTATGTGTCTCTCCAAAGGAAAAATCCCCCTGAATTTACCCAGTTATTCTTTCCTGTTGTAATCCTGAGTATGAAGATTTGAGTTCAGTTGTCAGGCTAATGGTCTCACTTCTGGTCTTTGCAAAGAAAACAAAACAATGAGATGGGAAAAGAAACAGGAGACAGTACAAACGTTTGTTTGGTTTTTTTTAAATCCCAACCTTTTAAATCTGCTGTTATTTAAAGGACAAGGCAAGAGCTGGGGATAGGACCTAAAATGATGTCATAGATTCTATTAGCCTTTCAGGTAATTTTTCTAGTATATCTAACCTTTCCAATTGCAGTAAATGTACCTGTTAGTTATTGTTGACTCAGTTTTTATTAAATCTTATGCAAAATGGTAGTATGTTTTTATTTCTATTTCTTCTTACTACAAACACCCGTTTGTGGCTGCCTGCTTTACTGAATTCCTACACAAAACATAGGCAATGCCCTCCCAACTTCAATGCATTGAGTCTTTAAAGCAATTCCATCCCCAGAGTATTAAAATGCTGAAGAAAGTCAGACCTCCATTAATGACACAAACATGTAATTGGTGGCATTTTGATCGTGATGATTTACAATCCATCTAATATTTTAAACCAAAAGGTTGCAATACCAAACCTTTCTTACCCTCCTGTAATAACCTCTAGCTGAAGCAAACCTGTTCCAGTTTCTAGCATCTTTCTTTAGGCATCTGAGAAACCAAAGAATCCTCTACAAGTAGCAAGTCATCCAGTCCTGTGTAATTTGCTTAAATACTACATGTATTGACCATTCTTAATGACTGTCTCAGTGTGCATTTGCCCTGTCCCCTCACTGGATCCCAGCTTTAGGGTACAGATGTAGGTAGGTGCTGTTGCTCTCCCTGTATTGATCTCCACTTGGTGGTGGCACATGTGGGAGCAAATTGCAAGGGAAACAGGGTGTTCATCAATATTAGCTGTGAAGTGGAAGCACAGGTGGAACAAAGACAGTGATATTAATCGATCAGCCTAGGATGGAGGCAAAAATAAGAAAACTATTGATTTACTTTTTTTAAACATTGTTAGAATCAGTAGTGCACCACTTCCTCAATGAGAAATGACCCATCCTCATCTCTTTCAGTCCTGTCACTTTTGTAATGAGTTTTTATTAGATGAAACCTATTTTCTGTAAATCAGATCTGCAGTATTATAGCTCAGACTTCTTCCAACCATCTTCTCTGGAAGGATACTCATTAAATTATTTATTTCTGCTCAGAAAAAGGGCATTTGAATATGAGTTTTAAAGGCACTTGAATATGAATTGTAAGGGAAATTACATTTAAAACAGAATTAGGGTTGTGAAAATACAATTTGAAAACCTTGGTTAAATGTTCTTTGTCGTACAGAGAAGTCATCTTGAAGCCATGTGCACATCTTAGTCATTGAATACCTAATGTCAGAGTGCTTTGGTAAGGCAGCGAAGACATACAACAAGCACACCGAAGACAAGAGTTAGTATTTTATTCCCTGGACAAAGTAAAGTTTGCTTCTAGGAAGGCAGTTAATACATTTAACTGTTTTCCTTTAAATTTTCAGTGGAAAGAAAATCCTGCAGTTTTTTTGCCCAAAGGAAACCAGGCAAAGGTGGTGGTTCTTTCTAGCTGCCTGTGATGAACAGTGTCTGAATTACTTGGCATCTGTTCTGATTTTGCAGGTTATCTCAAGTTCTTTAGTTTTCTCATTAATATGCAGCATAGCTTTTAGCACTTAATACCTGTGGCTGGGTTTGTTCTGTATCATCACATCTTTTTTGCTTGGCTACTACATCTCCATTTACTGATTCCTTTCAGTTAAGCCATCAGAACTGTGTGAACTATTCTGCTCCAAATACCAGTGTTAACAGTAGCAGAGGAAAGGACAGCTTTGGAAAGAATGACATCAGATGGATTTATTTTCAGCCTAGAGCTTTTAAATAATTTTTAGTGTTCTCCAAATAATTCTGGCATTATACACAAAAGTAGTCCCCAAGTATGCCATGTTTTATCAAAGGTGTGTGGTCTTTTTATTCTATTATGGTGCAGTTTAATGAAAGAACACTGAAATAGATTCAGTCACATCAATTTTTAAAGCTACATTCCCTGAATCACCAGTTTTGAAGAAAAGTAACAAAGGTTTGTAGCTAATCTTCCACATAGACACTGGATCTCTTCTGATGGTTAGTTCCACTAGAAATGCAAAAGGTTTATGGGGGTTATTTTCTTCTGAATTGCATGGGTAAGTAGCAACCGGTTCCAACTGAGTATTGGTTACACATTGATTACAAGGAATATTTGGAATTACATATAAGTCTGCTGCATTATCTCAGTGCCCTGTAAATGTATAGTTTATTTTTATTACATTTGCAAAGGCAATCATACAAATGGTAACTTCAGCTTTGGTTTGTATTTACTGTGACGTCAGAATCTCCTTCCCTTAAGCTATGGAAAAGACGTTTAGTCTTTAACAGAGTAGAGAAACCAAAGTACTCTGAGAAGCATGCATGCAGAGTTTTCCTTGTGCCTCTGCCCTAGGCTAGGATATTTTGCTCTGTTTCCATGTCTTATGGTATTCTGTATTGAAGGATAATAATTAGGCTGGATTTTCGATCCAAATACTGGAAAACTCAAGAATAAGATAAAGAAAACAAATAAGGACGCATTCAGGTTTGCATCCTGGGTAGTATTTGTTAATGGTTTCAGTAGCGTGATAGGATGCAAGTTAATATGATATTAGCACATCATATTAACTCTTATTCCAAGCTTCTCTGGGATTCTGGCATGTATGATCTCCTTTATTGAACTGAGACCATCACTGTGGTGTAGGGAATTGCTGCTGCTGAACTTTCAACAAGGTATGTTGAAAAGATAGAATGTTCTCAGACCTTCAATGAGCTAAGGTAGGAAAAAGTAATGAAATAAAGCACCCACAATATTTTGTAAATCAACCACTGTTTTGATGCAAGTAGAAATTTGTGGTTGCCACTGCTAAGAAATGTGTCAGGAGCTAGAAATTAATTGTAGTGGTCCAGCAAATTCTTATTAGGAGAGAAATTGTCCTTCTTGTGTATTTGGGCCTTAAACTCTGAACTTTCTTGTCAGATTGATGTTTGTCTTTTTTTCTCTTCTCTTTGCTCTTCTTTCTTCTCAGCTCTAGCAGCAGAGGAGTAGCTGTTGCTTTAACCTATGCCTAACTGGGTTTGATCCTAAGGATCACTAACACCCAAGAGCCAAAACAAGAAGAGTTCAAGACATGAATGAAGTCATGAGCAAACAACTGTGCAGGAGAACAATCTGTCATGATTTTCAAAGAAAACAGGTTTGTTGAATGTGAACTTTGCAAAATGGACATGGTGCATTAAATTAAGTGGAAGTAATCTCTAGCTGCAAAGGGCAATGTAGGCAAAAGGGTGACCTGTGCTCGTTGTGGAGGGAGAGGTCAGACAAAGACCACTAATGTGGAGAGCCAAAGGAAGCAGACAAAGTGGAGAGAATGCAATGGCAGCAGATGAGAAAGGTCAAAATAATAAATAACTTCAAGTCATGGCTTCTTATGCTGACAGTAGCATGACAGTGGATATTCATAGTGAGGCTGCGTGCAGCCCTTGAGAGAAATGGAGATTTAGCAGCTCACCAGAAGGTTCATCCTCAGACAGATTTCCAGGGTGGCTCTAAGCAAGTATCTAAGGACTGGACACTTAGTCACTGCAATCTAATAAGAGAAGAATAGAGAATAAAAACCATTGGTTCTGTTTTTGGCATTAGTATCCTATATTGATCCATATAAATAATGGGAATGTCTTTCTACTGGACACTCTATATTTGGATCAGCAAGATGACGTCCACCTCAGACTGTGCTTTGAGTGTACCTGAGGAAAACTCAGCAGAGACAGCAAAATGTGAAACACAAGCATCTTGTCTTTGATCATCTGCATCATCTGACAAGCTTAAAATATTTTCATGTGAATGTCTTACCTGAAATTTACTGAAAACTCTTCTTCTGGCTGCTCTGATGTGCAGGACTGCACTGTGACTTTCAGCTCCTAGGCTTTCATGAGTGCTGGACCTAAAAAACTTGTAGAATTTATGGGTGGGTTCTCACTGATGGGGGAATGCATCCCCATAGACATAGGTGGATGTCTAACTCATGAGTTGGATGCAGATGTGCTGTGCCTACTGCCTAGCTGTGTGCCGTGTGACAACTGCTACAGAAAATGGTGCCACATCATAGAGACTGATAAAGTTGACAACTAAAGATGAGGTTCCAGCATGTACTGAACCAGTGGAAGAGTTCAAGTGACTACAAAGACCAAGAGGTACCAAACTTAATAAATGAATTTCTGTTTCATTATCTTCTGTGGGTTTCCTGCTTGGTTTCAAGGAAGATTGCTCCTTCCTTGCCCAACTCCTGACTGAAAGGAGGGCAGTTCACATGAAGTTTACAGAGACCATCTGGTGCTCAGGTGGTTGCATTTTTCCACACGGACCTGTAGGATTTGTAAGCTTCTGCTTTCCCCAGCTGCTGCTGGGTACAGAGCTGAACAAGGACAGAGCTTCAGGTCCATCTGTGTAATGACTGCAGGGTTTCCAGGCACCTTATGTGAGGCCAGCAGGAAGCTGAGACTACATGGTTTCATACCCTGTTGTAACATATTAACAAAGGCATGGGTTTGTAAAGAAAAGAATATTGAGGTTTCAAATGTGAGCTGTTAAAATTAAACACTTTAAATGATCGTAGTCACTTGTTATTCACAGAACAGTGTAACATCTGTTTTGCAATGGTTTTTTCTATTACCTTTAGAAATGTTATGGTTTTCTTTCTTTTTTTCCGCTCTTATATTGTATGCCACATAGCAATAAGCCTGCACCCATTCTTTTTTTCTTATGAGATAGAATAAAAAATGTGGAGGAGAAACATGAAAAGGAAGAAAACCTTTGAACATTCTGTTCAAAATCCAGGAGAACAAAAACCAAAAAAAAAATCTGAAAAAGTATTCCTTGAATTACAGGCCGTATCTACAGCTACTATCTCTTATTTTAGCAAAGCTGAAACTTTAGAGGATGTGTTTGGAACCATTATGTTTCAGGTTTTTATCTCTCAGAGGTGCCTCTCTGAATCTAATACTCTGTTTGCTTCTATTTTTTGCAAAAGGACTATAAAAATTTTTGATTGTAAGGATGGATGATTTGGGCACTGATCTTATTCAGTCGATCACTTCAAGTTTCTGGACCTGACAGAACAAGTGAGTAATTTTTAAAAATACTTAAGAAAAGTTGGATTTTAACATTTCTATTTTTGTGTCCATATGGCAGGTAAAAGCAACACATCTGGAGAAATGCAAACCTCTTACATGTGAGAACACACTGCAGTGTCCCTTTCTCTGGCAGATGATATTTATGCATCAGCATTCACATGTTGTCTCAGCGACACACATAGACTCTTCTATTTTTGAGAAGCCTCCTTTAGCATTTGTTGAATGTTTGAAGCTGAGCTGCTCTTTCTCAAGAAAGTATTCCTTAGATTGACAGACTGTAACATTAACAAAAGAGCACAATCCCAAAGCAAAAAACCCCATCTACCTTTCTGCATCTTCTATATAAAGAGACACGTTTTTTTTGCAGAAAACCCCTTCTCTTCATCCTGCATCTCCTCATGATTGTTTTGAGGAGCAGGTCAACATGCCTGAGACCTTGTCTGACAACAAATTGAGTGGCACATTTCAGATATTCAATGGTGTCTGTGTGGCATTAGATACTGAGGTGCGGGAGCGGGTCCAGAGGAACAACAAGGCTGGGGAAGGGACTGGAGATAAAGTCTAATGAGGAGAGGCTGAGGGAGCTGGGGTTGTTCAGCTTGGAGAACAGGATACTCAAGGGGGACCTCCTCCTTCTCTACAGCTACCTGAAAGGAGGATGTGGTCAGGTTGGGACTGAGCTCTTCTCCCAGGCAACTAGCACCAGGATGAGAGGGCAGGGCCTGAACCTGCACAGGGGGAGGGTTAGGTTGGATGTTAGGAAGCCCTTCTTCACAGAAAGGGGGTCAGATGCTAGAATGGACTGCCCAAACCAGTGGTGGAGTCCCCATCCCTGGAGGTGTTTAAGGATAGTCTAGCTGCAACCTTTAGTGCCCTGGTCTGGCTGATGTGGTGATGTTAGGTCATAGGCTGGGCTTGATAAGCTCAGAGGTCTTTCCCAGCCTCAATAACTCTGTGATTCTACATAAAACTCCTTCTCTTCATCCTGCATCCCCTCTTGATTGTCCTGAGGAGCAGGTCAATGTGCCCGAGACCTTGTATCTGACAACAGATTGAGAGGCATATTTCAGGTACTCAATGGTGTCCGTGTGGTAGTAGATACCAAAAACTGCATGTGAAGCAACTTAGAAATGAATATTGAAGGTTTTCTGCTATTGAGTAGACACATTTTGTTTCCTGTTGGTTTTATAATTAGCTGGTTTGTTCCTGAGAATAATTTTCATCTCTTTTTTATTTTTTTGAGATATTCATATATCTTGTTTAATCAGCCAACATACATATTTGTCTTGCAGACAAATGTGTTATGTGTTACATATTTCATCACTGAGTGGCTTCCAGAAATAAATTCCCGTATCTAGTCTTCATGAATCAGCAGAACACCTCTATAAATCTTTGCTCCCTGTAAGGCATTTCTTTAATAGAGGTGTATCCTCATGCTGATGTCCTATAATCAGCTTTGTCAGAACCACCATGGACCTTTACTTCTTTAAAATATTAGCTTACTAAAACTCTAAAACAAGGCAAAGAGAACCTGCATATTATATTTAAAATCATCAAAAGATTGATGAGCATTGATAAGTAGAAGATCCTGGCAGAAGAATAATTTCATTGCAGCAGCCTGTGTAATTAGGAAGTGAATGAATATTGGTAAAAACATCACTCCTTGCTCTGTTCTTTCAATAACTTGAGATGGAGCACAGCTTACAAAACTCTTTTCTTCTCCTGTAATGTCACATGCTTCTGGGTCAATCATAAGAAATCACAAACCTTGGGGCTCAAATAGTAGAACTGAGAATTTTGAGAGAGGAACAGAGGGCAGAGGTCTATTTTCTAGACAATTTTTGCTCTAGCAGTAACTGAATTAGCAGTAGCCGCTCAGGGCTTTGATCTTCTTCTTTAAGATGCCCCTCTGCACTTCCCACAGGGTAGGCACTTCAAGGTAGATGCCTGGAGAAAGATAAATACACCTTCTCAGCTGTGGCAGAGATATTTCTGCGGCTGATCTCCAGTCAGATCAATCTCACTACTTAACAGCAGCTAACTGGAAACTGAATCACAACTGCCTCATTTTGTGCCAGCCTCCAGAACCTAATTCGGTCACTTGTTTAGGTAATAATGGCTGCTAGAGGGGGAAAGCTGCTCTGCTCTTTGGCCAGGGCCTGGTGTGACAGGGCAAGAAGTGACGGTTTTCAAGTAAAAGAGATTCAGACTTGATATAAGGTGCCAAAACTCTGGTGCAGGTTGTCCAAGGAGGTTGCAGATGACCCACCCCTAGAAGCATTTCAGGTCAGGCTGGATGAAGCTCTGAGAGACATGATTCTAGCTTACTGCAAAGGGGTTGTATTAGATGAGCTTTTAAGAATTTACACCCTTCTAATGCTGCTTCTGGTTCCCTGTGGGCATGGTTTGGTTTTTCTTTTCTAGACATACCTTCCCTGTGTTTGCTGTCATATCCCTTTCACCCTGTTCTTTAATCTGGATTCATAACTTTATTTCTTTCAAGTATTCCTCATAACTCACCACTTCTAAATCTCTAAGTGTTCAGTATCTCTTACCACTTAAGATTTAACACTACAAACTACCAAACACTGAATCTATGGGTTTAAATGTTGAGTAGACTAGAAAGAAGTCAAGAAAGCACTGAAACTGTAGGTACAGAAGACAACACACTGATGAAAGTAATCATTAGCTAGTGGAAGTCCTATGGATAATTGGGTGGAGTAATGTCAACTAGTTAAATACTTCTAATCAGACAGCACTGACCATCAAGGGGGATGTGGATAGAAGGACAAAGGCATCCCAAAAAAACAAATAATGTCTTCCTAGCTGTGAGGAACAAGATGAAACTTCTTTATGTGAGAAATATACAAAACACCCACTGCTATCCTCACCACTGGTAGGGAAAAAGAGTGACATTCCCCTGCAAGATTGAAAAGAAATCACTCTGAATTGCTTAATAGATGTTTTTTTTTCATGTGAGAATGCCTATTCCTGTAAGACTGTGGTATAAACTACAATTAAAATTAATGCTTCTATAATTTATTTTTGCATGTACAAGAACTTCCCTGCAAGAGTCATTCTCTTCAGCAAAACAGACAAACCTATCTAAGCCAACTGAAGACCCATAAGCCTATGAAGCTGGATGAAATCCACCCAAGAGTGCCGAGGGAGCTGGTGGTGGAACATCCCAAGCCTTTCTTCATCATTTATCAGTGGTCCTGGTTAATGGAGAGCTCCCTGATGACTGGAAACTTGCCAATGTGACACCCATCTACAAGTCAGAAGGGAGGATCCAGGGAACTACAGGCCTGTCAGTGTGATCTTGATACCAGGGAAGATTATGGAACAGTTTATCTTGGGGGTGATCACATATCAAGTGCAGGACAACAGGGGGGGGACCAGGTCCAGCCAATACGGGTTCATGAAGGGCAAGTCCTGTTTCACCAATCTGATTTCCTTGTATGATCCTAGTGTATCAGGGAAAAGCACTGTGTTGCCTACCTGGAATTCAGTCAGGTATTTGACACTGTTTCCCACAGCATTCTGCTGGAAAAGCTGTTGACCCACAACTTAGGCAGGTGGACTTGTCACTGGGTTAAAAACTGGCTGGATGGCCAAACCCAGATTGTTCTGGTGAATGGGGTTATATCTAGCTGGCAACTGGTCACAAATGGTGTCCCTCAAGGCTCAGTGTTGGGACCAGTCTTGTTTAACATCTTTATCAGTGACCTGGCTGAGGGGATCAAGTGCACCCTCAGTAAATTTGCAGATGACACAAAATTAAGTGGCAGTGTCAATCTGCTTGAAGGCATGGAGGTGTTTCAGAGGGATTTGGATATGCTGGAGCAATGGGAAGAGGTTTAACAAAGCCAAGTGCTGGGTCATGCACTTCAGTCACAACAACCCACAGCAGCACTACAGGCTTGGGAAAGAGTGGGTGAAGATCTGCCTTGTGGAAAAGGACCTGAAGGTGCTGAAGGTGTTGGTTTACAGACAGCTGAACATAAGCCAGCAGTGTGCCCAGGTGCCAAGAAAGCCAACAGCATCCTGGCCTGTATCAGGAACCATGTAACCAGCAGGAGTATGAAGGTGATGGTGCCCCTGTACTCTGCATCTTAAGTACTATGTCCAGTTTTGGGCATCACAGTATCAGAAGGTCATTGAGGTGCTGGAGCAGGGCCACAGTAGGGCAATGAGGCTGGGGAGAGGGCTGGAAAATAGGCCCTATGAAAAGCAGCTGGGGGAACTGGTTTTATTTATTCCAGAGAAGAGGAGGCCAAGAGGAGACCTTACAGCTCTCTATAACTACCTAGATGGAGGTTGTAGCAAGGCTAGTTGGTGCTGGTCTCCCAAATTACTAATGATAGGACACGACGAAGGAAAATGGCCTCAAGTTGGGTCAGGGGATGTTTACATTGGTTAATAGGAAGAAGTTCTTTACTAAGAGAGTGGTTGGGCACTGGAACAGGCTGCCCAGTGTGGTGGTGGAGTCACCATCCCTGGAGGTGTTTAGAAAACGAGTAGCTAGAGCACTTGAGGCCATGGTCTACAGGTTGAGGAGATTTGGGATAACGACTGGATTTGATGACCCTGGAGGTCCTTTCTAGCCATGATGATTCTATGATTCTATAAGAGTCATTGTAAAAATAAGCCTTACTATTGTGTACAGCCAGAGATTTTGGTCTCTATACAAGAATAATCATGCCTTCAGGTTGCTTCTTGAAGTACAGTTACTGGCATATGGAATAATAACAGCAACATTCAGGGAAAGACCAGCATCTAAAATTGACTTTAAGTGACAAACAAATTGGAGTAGACACTTAGAGTCAGATGAGCCAAGCTGTACTTACCTTTGACAGTAAATGCACAAAATTACATCTGGCTGAGAAAATACCTTTCAGCTGGAAGTAATTACCCGGTAAAATAGTACTCAGGAGAGCACTGTGCACTTGCTCTCTTCTTGCTTGTCCTTTGACACCTGCCTGTGCTTATTGCTGGAGGGACACTATGGGGATCTCTGACCAGGCATTGACATTTGCGTATTTTTAGATTATACTCAAGAGAGAACATCAGCTGCTACTTTCCATCATTCTTCTCTTCAAGTCACTTTAATGGTTATTCTGGAATAATTTTAATTCTGAGTTAAATCAAATAGAAACACTCTAACTATGTATTTACCACACTCGTTTTATCTCCTATGCTTTCTGTGGCTCTTTTCCAAGCATGTTCCACACTTGCCCAGCTCTGTTGAGTCTGGGAAAGGTGTAAATAGAAATGACTAAAGGTCACCTGGCTCCTATCCATGTAGACCTCATCCTTGATCAGAACAGATGTGACTTGCAAAGAAATTAACATCTAATGTTCCAAAAAGTCTGCAAACAGCCAGAGCTGCATGAGACATCTACAGCGGATCTTTGCTCACTTCACTGCAAACTGGAGGAAGCACTGTGTGCCAATAACATTATTCAAATCAACATGAATTTAATAAAATCTGATGTCTGTGTGTGATCTGTCCTTGTGCCTGGAATCCAAGGACATGAATGCAGCTTTTCTTTCTTTAAGGCTGGCACAGTCTGAAACAGACATATTATGGTGGATATCTCTACATAATACAGATGCTGGGCCCCAGAGGTTCTCCCTTGGTATTCTGTATGCATCTTGGTTCTCAAATGAAATAGGTGGTGCTCATTCCAGTTTGATTCCACAAGGAATTGGTATGAAGGAGATGCAGTTACTTTGAAAGACTGGGATGATCAGCTGCATTTCAGTGTGGTGGTCTAGGAATCCACAGTAAGTTCAAATAATGTGGTTTCTTCTGAGAAGCATTAAAGTGGCTCATGAACTTGTCCTGCGTCGCCCATGTCTGGATGGAGTCCTTCTTCCATTTTTGCCATTGTTAATGAAACCATAGCAGTGGCACAGATTCAGTGATGGTCTTGACAAATCTTTTTAGTATGTTCATTATGTATGTGTATAATGCATACATCTTGGTGGCACCTGTCAATTCAATAATGAACTATGTTATATTCAAACAGGGAAAAATCTGTACTGATGAGAACCATACCAGTTGCGTCTTTCAGTCCTTCCAGCTGCTGTCTAAGAAGAAGATGCATAACCTTTGACAGCTGCAATGGATGCTAGTGACTCTTAATTTGCTTAAGTAAACCTGAGGAATTTGAACCATGTGACTAATATAAATCACAGCATTTCTTTCAGCTTTTATGAACGTCTTACTCTAATTGTACTTGTTGACATTGGTGGGGACTGGATACTGCGGTGGTAGATTCTTCAGAAGTGCTGACAGAGAGATAAAGTTAGGATAAACTGATATAATTCATATTACGAGCAGCTGGATGAGCTCTGAACACCATACCCAAGTGATTAATTTCTGAATGGTGGTGAAAAGAGAAGGGGGATGCTTAGATAAATCAATGGTGATTTTAATAAACTGGGAGCTTCTAGGTACTAAATCTGTCCGCATCTGATCTGAATTGCAATTACCTGTCAAAAATTCATCCATCATTGCAAGTTCCAGACAAACTTTCTGGCAGCAGATGTTTCAGGAAAGCTATTTCATGTGGGAAATATATTGTTCAGTGTACACAGCATTCCCAACAATCAAAAGCAAAGGAGAGAACATTTCACAAGTAACAGCAATAACATCTACTTTGTACCGAAGCCTAGTCTGTTGGTGAACATAATTTGTAAATGTGAATTTTCAACATAAATCAGTCCATGAAATACTACTCATAGTTCATCCAGTCTCATAGAGATGGAGTAAATGCGCAATCCATGTGTCCCTTATACCCACACAAAAGCTGTATGAGGATGAAATGAACTTGGAGAGGATAGTATCGTTAATTTAGAGTAGCATAAATCATGTAAACATTCTAATTATTCTGCAAAATTCTAGGAAGCTTCTACATAATTAAAGTTAAAACATATCTACAAATACATCAGTTATGATGTGGAGTGTCACAGATTAGACATCTAAGCAATCTCAATTCCAACCTGTAAGGAGATAATACAGTATGTGATTTAAATATTTCCAATCTCAGTTTGTCAATTCTCAAAGACACATCACATTTTCTTCATCAAGACCTTGCTTGGTTGCAATCTGTGTAGCTCTCATGGCTAGGCACCTCTCCAGCTTCCTTTCTGAACTAGGACTCAGGCCCTTGTGATTTCTGAGGTAATAATTACTGAAGAAAAAAAGCCTAAGCAACTACAAATCCAAAATCCAGGAGACAAGGGGGGGGTGGGGGCTTGCCCCACTTAATATGGGTTCACTGACTTCTTCTCATAAGGAGAAAGGACTGAATGTGGACTGTATGAAGAGTTTAAATCCAGAATACCTATATCTCCGTTTTTCATTGACACCTGTTCCATCATTTGGTACACGACTGCTCCATTCTCATGTGGAAAAAGGCAATGTAATGAGCATTTCTTTGCAGCCATCAGTGAAATTGTCATATAACACCACTATTTGTCGTCTGGACATGTACCTTGAAAATTACCCCAAAGATAGGCTGGACGTATGATTAGAAGATTGCAATGCCAGCCAAATGATACCCCAAAAGCTCTTCTACTGTCACCTCTATCAAAACCTTCCATTCTGTTTGCCAATTATAATAGCACAATCTATCAATCTCTTCAATTTTCATTATATCAGGAATTTCCTTAGCACATTTCTTTCCTCTGTGTAGTACTTTAAAATAATATTTCATTAAATGCTGTTTCTGGCATAATTGAGAGCAATTCACTTATAAAGTAACTGCTGGCAGATAGATCCATTTATATCTTATACCTGATGTGCTGGGCTCCTTATCTTGTCACTCGTGTCTGGTGTTTGAGAATTTCTTTTGTATTAGCAGCTGGCAAAGCCTCAGCCTGATGCTCACATGAAGAGTGCTAATTTGAGCTCTACTCTCAAGTCTCCTGACAAGAATTTGGAGCAAACATCTTGGTTTTATTTTTGCGTTGCAACATGTAGTTTTCAAAACTCCACAAAACAAATGCTCAAGTCCTCATGGCATCTTCCAAAGCAGACTGGAATGAAGAGAAGCAGTCTTGTTGGCTGAAGAACTGTGAGTCAGTCCACTGTTAAACAGACTAATAGCTGAATATACCGTGGATGCCAGGTGCTTTCACCATGCAGCCACCCTTTGTGTTAGATACATTCTGCATCTCTCCCTACTTCCATGTTTAGTCCTGCTGTGGCACTGTTTCACTCATTTATACGTGCACGGTGTCACTGGGTAACATTTGAGATAGAACAATTCTATTAAGAAGACATTTACACATTACATGTGCATTATTTTCCTTTATTTCCTTCTTATTTATTTCTACAGCATTAGCTTGGAAGGACTGTGGGCAGTGTGCAAATCACTTCTCAGGCCTGTGACAAGAGATGGTGGCCACTCCAAGCAGTTTATTGCCTCAGCACTGGTTCCCATTTCAATCTGTGTGTTCATTTGTGCCAAAGGCACAGAGGAGATTGAAAGCAGAGGGAAATAAATGGCTGTGAGTAGTAGCATAATATATGGGTGCTTGGAACTCTGTACACCTCTGGATAGTAAATGAGAGGTAATAAGAAGAGAGTCAATTAGAATGAACCTTAAAAGTGAGGATAAATAACTTTTGTCAAATGCAGTAGAGAAACTGGAGCCAGTGAAGGGAAAAATGAAGAGGTGAGTGGCATGGAAAATGGTCCTGGCAGGAAGCTTCACAATATCAAAAAATCAAAAAAGTCAAATTATATCAAGACCTAGGCACAGCAAGAACTACAAGAGGAGAGTGCAAGCCTAAACCCAAACCTTTACCTTTATGACAGACTGTGTGATGGGAATGCCGAAAGGAAAAGTAACTTCCAGCCTTAGGAATAGCTGGAGGACCAAGTGCTTCAGACTGAAGATGCTGTCCAGGTTGCACATACCCATGGGCAGCAAGGTCAGGTAAAGCAGCACATTGTTGGTGTCAGGGGGCTACTGTTTGGGATGAGTGTTTCTGGGGCTTTGGATCCATGAGTCAATAATACTGCATCACAGGACAGGCACAGGAAACTGCTCTGAAGATAAATGACACAATAATGAGTTCTGTGGGAGAAGTCAACATTTTCTTCCTGTCTTGGTGGGCCATTTACCCCTCTGTGCTAACGGTAATGGTGTGATCCTGTCCTATGTAGCTATCAGTTGGACTTGTGCTTCTCTAGGCTGTTTGATGAAGTTTTGTGCAACCACAATGGATTCATTTTTCTAAAAATTGCCAGGACTTACCTTGGAGGGGGAAAGACGCCAGCATCAGACTACCTCCTTGTTAGAAGAAGCAAATTGTTAGAAGTTGGCATTCTTCCTAATGGGTATTTTTAATTCAATTTTCCCTTGGAATGTTTATCAGAAAAAAACCTGTTACTGCTACTTTGATCACACATTCCTGCAGCTTTAAAAATTAAATTCTGAGTGCAGCCTGCATGTGTTTCAGGCCTGTATACATAATAGATGTCAATGTTGCTGAGGCATCGCTGACCTCAAGACAGAAATATCATGACAGGGGACGGCAGAAGCTCAAACCAGCCTCATTAAAATGTATTTTTCTGAGTTTGACAAAATAATGAGAACCACCCCTTGATCCATCTTCCTGAAGGCAGTGATCAAATATTTTAGAGGCCAGTTTCAATTTTTTATTGAGAAAGATGGAAAATATCTAACATGGTAATTATGCAAGAATGCAGAATCCTTTTTGTTATGACCATGAGCATTGATTTGCAGGATAAAATTACACTTCAACAGCAAAGTCCCCTACTCTGCACATATTCCTGGTTATTTCAATTCATGTTTCATACATGCTTCCTTTATGTGCAACAAACACACTTTATCAAAACATCATGGACCCAGTACTCTGTGATCATAGTTGTGTTACTTTTCATTATACACTATAAGTTGCTTTCAATAGAGGATGAATGTGATACTTGAATTACTAGAAGGAATTGCAGCTCTCGAAACTATCCATTGATATCTACAGAAAGTCATTTTATCCAGCTCTTCTTCTCTACCCCAACAACAAAAAGCACAGTTCTGAGTTTGCATTACACCAGTCTTTGAGTCTTCTTAAAGATAAATAACATTCCCTGCAGGTTTATGTTACAGATTAAGCATCTTCATTCTGAATAACACTGGAAATAAATTAAAAGAAAAGGAGGCACAGCCTTTTAGCTCTTTTCTTGGGTCTTCATTTCAAACAACAATTTTTACAGAGCACTTCTGTTTCACGTTTCGAGTGCTAGGCTGCACTAGTGGTGCTGGAGTATGTTTGATGACAAAATGTAAAACCTTCCCCTTTAATTGTCTTAATATATAGATGAACATTTTTCTCAACAGTCTGAAACTAATTTTGAGGTTGATGAACTACACTGACCATGAACTTGGCTCCTTTTTGATTCAAGGTCTCTGCTCTCCATGGGAAATCCACCATATGCTCTGTGATGTATTCTTACATTTAATTCATGATGACTGGGCTGTTTCTGATGGTGCAAAACTCAATGAGTGGTTCTTGCAATGCGGCATCTTCTCCTTCCGCCTTTGGAAAACGCTTTCAGAGCACCGTGTGCCTCATTCGTATGAAAATGTCTCTTTCTGCCACTTAACGCTGTTGTTACTGGATTTCAATGGCAAGTAACCTATGGCCGTTGCAAGCTCTTCTACACCTCTAACAAGTGAAATACATTACTTTTCTGTTTTATGTGCAAGACATAAAGGCTTATTTCTAAACATAGAGGTCCTAAAAATCCATTTAAAATGCTCCCATTTTTCCTACACAAAATAATAACAAATAATTACACTAAGGTATATTTTTAGCATATATAGGACTCTGGATTCTACTTTAAAAGCCATTTGGTTGAGCTGATCACTCTGTGGTCTTTCCAGGTCTCCAAACTTTATCAGTATTTAATCCAAGAGGAAAGGGGCACTAGCTGTAAAGCAAGGAAATATTTTCTTCCCTTAGCTAGAGCAAAGAGCATTTAATAAAAATAAATGCATATTTTTACCCTTTTATTCTAGACACTTCTCCAAAAATTTTGAAGATGAAGGATACTTCCAAATCTTTCACTCCAAGTTGCCTTTGAAATGTCTGTCTTCTTTCCTCCTACCTTTCCTTGGTTTGTAGGTGTTTTCTCTGAATTATTGCCAATTAACCAAGTAGGCTTTTAATATTGACACCTGAGCACAAAACATCCAAATTCAGGACCTGTTCCACATGCCTGTAGGCATGATGCCAGGGTGTTCCCACAGTGAGGGATACCTCAGCTGTAGGAATTATGTGCTGATAATTATGCCTCCTATGAAAGATCTCAAAACGAATCGTGTTTGTTCTCAGTGAGGGCAGTGCGGTGTCTGATACCCCCTTTTCATTATGCTGACAGAATGTGAGCCGCAAAGAAAAGAGCAGAGCAGCTAACAAAGCAGGGAAAAATAAACCAAAGGAAAGAGAAATACTGTGTATGATTTAGCAGCCTACCTGGAAACAGAAAATAGATCCCTGTTTGGTTTTATGGCAGATGAAGAGAGCCAGTTTCTCAGTCTTTGAATACTTACTGAGCTCTGATTTAGCACAGCAAGTAATAGCTAGCCCTGACTGCAGAAAAAAATGTTTTACATGATATGTTTTCCTGGCTTTTGAAAATTGAAACTGAGTCACTTCTGCTGAAAGTTTTTTTACTTATCTGGCCTGCAATTTGCCCCTTTTCTTTTGCTATTTCAAGTTCACAGGCAAAAACCAGCAATGCTGGATGTGTCTCACTGCCAGGAGGGACTTAGACATGAGTAGAAGGGGGAAACAGACACTGATTCCTTTTCCACATTTGCAGCACATGCCTAAAGCTTCTGTTTTGATAACACCTTAATTCCCTTCCTTCTTCAGGCAAACTACAGCGATGGACTTTTGCCTAAAACAGACTAAAGTGTTTTCAGCTGCTCCCCCTCCAAACAAAGCCTCCGTCCAAAGTAAATTGTGGGCAGATTTATCTGCAGTAAAAGAGCAGTGAGAACCCACAGGGTTGGCATTCTTCAGCAGACATACATGTTGGCAAAATGGACATTTAGTAAATGTGTTGATGTCCAGCAGGATATGGAAATAGTCTAGTGCTACTCCTCTTGGAAATTTGTACCTTATAGCAGCATGTGTGATCTGTCTGCACAGAGTACCAGGCAAAGGGCCTGAGAAATTTTCTTCCTCCCTATACTTATTCCATCAGGTTTTACAGTGACAGCATGTGAAGAGAGAACAGAAGGACTGAATAAATGTAAAAATTAGTTTGGCACATCTGGAAATACCCTGTGTACATCTTCTCTTAAATGGTGTAAACAGGTGGGAGCTGCAGCTGTCTGAAAAGCCTCATCTTATTTCCGCCAAGAATTTTCACTTTTCTTTTTAAAATAAATCCCCAAAGTGAGATCTGTCAGTTTTGAGGTGGTTCTGATTTGCAACAATAAACACTGTAAAAAAGAACAAAAACCATGAACCATGCAAATATGATTCCCCAACCCCCCCCCCCCAAAAAAAAAAACCCCACAACCCAGAATTAAGATGGGAGAATTCTACCATTCCCTGGCAGTCTTACAGCAATAAAATCCAACATCTCCATTGACTGATACGCAGCAGACACTAAAAGGTTTCACAGCTGGTGAGATTGCCATCTTTTATTTCAAGGTCACAGTAAATTAAATGCACATGGTGTAGCTGAGAGAAACAGGGGGCAGTCATCCTGTAGGTGGTGTCCTCTCTTGGGACTAGAGCTGCACAAGGATCTCTGGTCATCATGAACTGTAGATTAACATTGAAATATCTCCTAACATTCCCGCAGCAATGCAGCTGCATGGAGATAAATGACTTTGAAGGCACCTCTAAGCAATTGGTGAAATTTTGAAGATAAAAACTTATGAAATGGTGATAAAGCTCAGAACATGAACTGAAATTTGAAAACTGTAGAGTTTGTCTGCCTTTCAAGAAAGGCTTTGGATTTCCACTCTGCACTTGGTAATCCAAAAGGAAAATACAAGTGATGAAAGTGTGGAACTGCTACATGCTGTGGCACATCCATTGTTGAAGTTATTTTCCATAGTTCTGGGAACACAAAAGTTGACATAATCTTTTTATGCCTCTATTTATAAAAATCTTGCACGATAAGGTGGCTGTAGGTAGATACTAAGATGTAACACAAGTGCTTTCATTGTACTTGCAAGAGAACAAGCTAGAATGGTGAGACTGCTGCATGTAAATGGTGCCCTGACATAGGCTCAGCCCTTTCCACTTTATCTTCATTCCCTCTTCCTTTGTTGTCTGACTTTTATGACTCAATTTAATTTTCAAATCGACAGTGTGAAGTCTTTGCTTTGGGGCTTGTCTGCAAAGTGCCTTGCAAACATCCAGGGATAAATAACTGATGTTAGTGATTAATGCTTAACCAGCTACCTTGTTCTTGGCCATAGTATTGACTCTCTTGGCTTGTGCCACACAGCTGGCATGAAAGATTATTTCCTTTTGGATTATTTCCTCTCAGACTATTTCCTCTTCAACTTCAGTGTGGTGTGGCACATGACATGGCATGTGGCCACATTTATTTTTACAGCTGGCACTGTGAATTTCCTTTTCTGGAAAGCTTTCAGACACGATGTCCTTTACTCATCATTCAGTAGGTGTGTATTGCAGAATAATCAAACGGATTCATTCAGAGATTCAAGTAGTCCTCCTAAACATGACTGTTTCTCACCATGCCAATTGTCCTCCAGTGTTTTTATCCTTCTCTCTCTCGTCTGAACCTTTTCCTTTTCCTGCTCGTAATGTTCTATCCTGTACCACAGTGGTGGATAGCACAACCAGAAAACAAATCCACTAATTTTAGCAGCAGCCTGCTCTATAAATTCAGAAAGCTACTACACATAGAGGCCAAGCTTTTTTCAAACCAATGTCTTTATCTAATTAACAAAGAAAAGCTTGTTTTAATTAATAAATGCTCTGCTGCAAATGAGCTCAACTGCTCCAAAAAGAAAGTGGATGTAGCAGTCAAAATTAAATACAAAATAAACCAGCTGCATTTAAGTCCTTCATGGAAATGACCAGTTTTCATAGTCCTACTGCATGCACATGAGTATTCAGATTGGGCTAATGCTAGAATGGAAGATTCATTAACTTACTCCTCCCCAAAAAATCAACAGAGTGTTTTTCTTTAATTCCAGTCCAAATTAATGAAAGTCTATGGTGAAAAGAAACAGAAAAACAAGCAGGAAAATGTTTTATATTTAGGCTTATCTTTTCATTTTGTAGCAAGTTAGTCTGGTTGGGTTTTTTCCACAGGCGCCTATGGAGAGCAGGATGCTATTTTGTCATTTTGAATCATAGAATTATAGAATAGTTTCACTTGGAAGAGACCTTCATGATCATCAAGTCAAACCTTTTCCTAGTCCTATCAACACCACTAAATCCTCTCCCCCAAAGCAACATCTACTCTTCTCTTAACACCTCCAGGGATGGGGACTAAAACTCCTCCCTGGGCAGGCTGTTCCAGTGTCTGACAACCCTTTCCGGAAAGAAATTCCTCCTGACATGAATTGCCCCTGTCCCAGTTTAAAGCCATTTCCCCCTGTCCTATCACTGGCCACTAGGGAGAATGGACCAACCACTGCCTCTCTACAACCTCCTCCAGTAAGTTCTAGAAAGCAACCTCAATCCAACCTCAATCTTCTCCAGACTAAACAACCTCAGATCCCTCAGCCGTTCCTTATACAACACATATCTTTGCAAAAGAGTAACAGAGTTGAATCTTTATCAGTATGATCATTTTACAAGTTTTCATCTGAGGTCCCAGCATTATTATTGCGTTATTATTTTTCATTCGTATCCTATTGATTTGCTGCCAGTAACTTACAGGTCAACTTACAAAAAAGATGGGGCAGAATTTATTTTTTTACCCACAATGGGAATGCTTTTATAAGGCTATCATGTCTGTGGGCTTTCCCTTCTCAGGAGTGTGACACATTCATGGAATTGTGGTGAGCTTCCACCTTGATTTACACGCAGCATATCCATGATTTTCACATAATTCAGCAGAATAAGTGGCTGTACACCAGCCCACACTGAAATGGAAATGTGACTCCTGGGGAATGATTCTTTTCTCACTTCTCCCTCTATAATTTGAATAATATACACTCAGTACCGTTACACTTCAGATCTGCACCAGAAGGGGTATCAGGAGGCCACACATATGCAAATGTTCTATGTTTTCACACAACCCTCTCTGAGTTACTCAAGATGTCAAGCTTCGAAAAATTTGCTGTAGTATTATAGTTTATTACTACCAGTAATAAATAGATATAAAAATATATAAATAAATATAATAAATATATAAATAAATACCAGTAGTAGTTACGTTGGTACCAAGTCTGTACTTAGAAGACCTGAATTGGACTTACTGTCATTAGACTTTAACCATTAGGAAAGCAAGAATTACAACAGTATGTAAAATTACACATGGGCACATATTTTTACTGCTCTAGAGTGAAACTCCCACTGCATAATTTGTAAAGGCTTCCTATTTCAATTATTCAATGCAACATGTTACATGCAATGGGGTGATGTGTGTGTGTATATATGTATATATATACATAATATATTTAAATGCATATTGATGCACATACATGTAAATTTCTGGCTTATATCAGGAATAGTGTGGCCATCAGGACTACAGACAAAACTCTCCCCTTGAATTAGGCACTGGTAAGGCCTTACCTGGGGGCAGTTCTGGACCCCTTGAAGGCATGGAGTAGGTCCAGAGGAGCAAGGAGGTTGGGGAAGGGATTGGATAGACAGCCTGATGAGGAGAGGGTGAGGGGGCTGGAGGTGTTTAGCCTGGAGAAAAGGAGACTCAGGAGAGACCCTTTCCTTCTCTACAACACCCTGAAGGGAGGTTGTAGTCAGGTGGGGATCAGGTTCTTCTCCCACACAACTACAGACAGGACAGTTTAAAGCCATTTTTCTGGGCCGGGCCCAAAGCTGCACCAGAGGAGGGTTAGATTAGTTAGTAAGTCTATCCTCATGGAAAAGGTGCTCAAACCCTGGAATGGACTGCCCAGGGCAGCAGTGGAGTCCCCGTCCCTGGAGGTGTTTAAGCAAAGAATGGACATGGCACTTAGCTCCATGGTCTAGCTGACGTGGTGATGTTAGGTCATGGGCTGGGCTGGATGAGCTCAGGGGTCTTTTTCAGCCTCAATAATTCTGTGATTCTGTGATGTGTACTATAATTTTCCTCTGGAAACCATCCAGGTAAATCAAACCCACAATGAGGATCTTCCCTGTTCACGTATTAAATTTCCCTGGCATCTGTTCAACAGGAAAATCCCTCCTTCTAGCACAAAGCACCCTTTTCTATCAGGGGAAATGATCAGGTTTAGAAATGGTCTAATTTTTCACACTGGTTCATGGTGTGGAGTTGAGTGTTGAAGGTAAATCACTCTCTTAGCAATGCATGCGAATTGAAAAAACTCAGTTTGGAAAATCTTATTCCAGACATGATCCTTATCACTTTCTTATATCCCATGACAAGAAAATAATCAGGGAGGTGAAGGTGATGCCACTTATGATGTAAGGCTATTTCAAAAAACGTTTTGATGTGGTTTTCTTCTCTAGCTTGTCAATGTTTTCTTTCCTATTTTTGACACCATTAAGATGCAACTGTACTAAGAGATAGGTGAAATGAGATTTTTCTGCTTCAAATGCAGGTGGAAAGTCCAAAAATACGCCATGTCTGCTTGTTAAACACAGAGCAGCACAACATTTAGTGTATGTATATGCAGCTCAGTATTTTGTATTTCTTTATCTTAGTATTTGTGGGGAAAACAGTCATATCTGAAGACTGCTGAAAATTATCTTAACTATCTTTTAAGGATGTAATTCTCATGGGGCACTGGTGAAGCCTCCCCTCAAGTATTGGGGGCAGTTCTAGGCCCCTCACTTCAAGAAAGAGACTGAGGGGCTGGAGTGGCTGAGGAAGCTGGGGGTGTTCATCTTGGAGAAGAAGACTCATGAAGGACCTTATCCCACTGTACAACTGCGTAAAGGGAGGTTGTAGTTAGGTGGGAGTCAGGCTCTTCTCCCAGGCAACTATTGACAGGATGAGATGGCAGGGCCTGAAGCTGCACCAGAGGAGGGTTAGATTGGATGTTCCATCCTCATGGAAAGGGTGAGCAGACCCTGGAATGGACTGCCCAGGGAGGTGGTGGAGTCCCTATCCCTGGAGGTTTTGAAGGGCAGATTGGCTGAGGCCCTTACTGCCTTGGTCTTGCCGATGTGATAATAGGTCATGGACTGGTCTGGATGAGCTCAGAGGTTTTTTCCAGCCTCAATAATTCTGTGATGCTGTGATTATTGAATGATATGGTGCTATTTATAGACACAAGAAAAAAAGCCTAACATTCTGGGCTGTTTCAGTTGACCTGAGATCTTTTTTTAAAAAAAGTTACTTCATGAAAAATGCCAAATCCTTTATCTTACTACCAAGTAATCTTTGGGGTTCTTATGTATCTTTTTATATGAAAAACTTTCTGAGTATTACAACTTCTAGTTTCAAAATTTTCCTCCTTTATAAAAAATCAAAGGTATTTCAAAATCTCTTGTGTCAGTAGAATTCAGTCGCATTTGGTGTCTACTATATCTGTGGTTTAAGAAACACAAGGAGTTTCATGTTCTGCTTTAATGTTAAATATTAGTTTATAAATCAAATAAACTACTTTCTACCACAGCTGAGCACTACTTTATTTCAGAGTCCTGCAAAAGGAGAGCCCTGCATCTCTCTATAATTCGTGAATCTGTAGATGTTGTTTTACTATTTTCAGTTATACCCAGCAAGAATAGAGATTCAGCAATTTTTTCAGCAATAAAATACAGTCCCTTCAATTAAGAGTTGGTTCTTGGCATCAGTATTAAGCTCTTCTTCTTGAAGTTCTTGATGTAATGCAAGAACTTAAAGTTTGCCACAGCTGTATTCCTGGGCAATTTCAAATAGATCAGCTCCTTTCAATAGAGCACATCCATCCACAACCAGGAGGCCTCTGAAGGGTCAGTGATTTGCCTTGGCTGTTAGAATGTGAATAATTCAAATAAAGGTTTAAAACTGGGTTGGGGGTAAAAATATTTATATAGTTTTAACGCAATCACTTAATGCTATTACCCAACAAGAAGGTAGCTCGTTGGAATGTTTTCTGTATAAAACCATTCTTGGTTTTTTGCTGAGTTAGGAAAGTACATTACAGCCCTCCAATAAAAATAATAAAAAAAGAAAATTCATACAGAGTTGTTACAGAAGAACTGCTGAAGCAAATCAAGCTCTCATTCTGCACATCAGCACCTTAATTATCTGAGTCAGATGCGATAGTCATCCTGATTGCAATAAGTTCTAATGTAAATTAAGTTGGTATTGCAGAACCAGCAAAATGTTTAGATCTTGGGTTTCTGATCTGGACACCAACCAAGTCAGATTTTTGAGGGCAGCTTGTCTTTGTCATTGCCATAAGTGTTGATTGTGCAGGTACTGTGTTGGTTTTGTGGACATAATGTTGTGTCAATGACATCAACAGCCCCTTAAGTGAGAACCAAAATGTACATACTTCCCAGACACCATGGGTAAAAGATCTATCTGGAAGCTGTTATTCTCATGTGTAGAAGCCAAGATTTCATGCTAGATCAAATTATGCAGATTCAATGTCAACAGACATAAACTTCAAATAGGACTTGGAAAGTCAATAACTTCATTATGATGGACCATTTGAATACTTCATCAATCGTTTATGTATCTTTTAATGCTTCTAAGGACTTTCTATGAAGATAAATTATTGTGTGATAATATAAATATTTTATAAGTTGACAAAATAAATCTTTTCAATAAAAACCTTTACTAGGAAGAAAGTGCTTTGTTAAAATGAAAATTCATTTTCATGATCTAGAAAGGACTGAATTGAAGGATAGTTACATTACTGTGGAAAGGACAAAAAACAACAGGAGAGAAGCTAAAGGGTTTGTGATTATGTTTTTCCCCTCAGTCATCTTTACCTTACTTATCTCTAGCCCAGCAGTGAGAGGAGAACAAGAAAAGTATTTGAAGAAATTAATAAAAAGTCTAAACATGTTAAGTTGCTCTGGGATATTCCCTAAAGCATTTAAACCCCTTGAAGACAGACACAGAGTAATCTTAAGTTCAGAATAAGTTAAGAATAAGGCACAAATGCACCAATTTTCTCCCTGAAGCACCGTACCAAAGGCAGTTCCAGATTGTCTAACGTTCATTGAGTTGGCAACCTGTTGGTTATGCATATACTTGACCCAAGGTACCTGGATGAATTCCAGGGCCACGCAGGGAGGTTATTTACCATGTGTTATACAGCTGGTGAGTCTAAATGATCTAATGATCTTATGCCCACAAAACCTCTTACTCTACATAATACTCTTGACCTTTTCCTCTGTCACTCATTTATCTGCACTCAGAAGAGGGAGGCATGTGGCTCATTTTATTGATAGCACACTGTGTGTCCTAGGATCACTGGTAATGTGCTGTGATTCTTCAAACAGTCATTACAGCAGCATCCGAGACCTCAATCTTGGACCTTGTTGGAAGAGTTTTACATGGGTTGTGATTACAGTTATGCTGCCTTGCATCATCCAGCAAACCCCGGACAGCAATTGCAGAAGGGCTCCTTGTCAGCAAACCCACGCACAGCAAGTTGGTGAAATGTTTCAGAGGTATCATTCACCCATGCACCAGAGCACAATAAAACACCATCTTTATTTCTGACTTTATTGATTCTTTCTTCATTTGTCTGGTGTCTGAACATTTTATCTGTTCACACTGAGTTGTTTTTTTTATTTCTAATGCAATAAAGAAAGCAGACAGGATTTTGCCCTTTATTTAAAATGGTTTTTCTCACTTAGAATAATTGCCACTTATGTGGCTTATATTTTCAGACTTACCAGACAAATAAATGTTTTGATCCTGAGGATGCTCTACAGGGTGCAAACTATGGTTGAAGACAATCTAACACCTGATTTTTCCTTCGCTCTCTACTTCAAAAGTTATGTAGCTCTGTTAGAAGTGAAGGAGCTGCATTTTCTTACAGTAGTTTTGTATAGTGAATCACTTGTCCAATGTCCTTGTCCCCTAAAAAAATCTCCCCTTATTTTACCCTTGAGGTCCCTTCCAACTATGTGTTCCATGATTCACACAGAATCATTGAGGCTGGAAAAGACCTCTGAGCTCATCCAATCCAGCCTATGACCTAACACCACCAAATCAGCCAGACCAGGGCACTAGGCAGTCCTTAAACATCTTGAGGGATGGGGACTCCGCCACTGGTCTGGGCAGTCCATTCCACTGTCTGATCCTCCTTTCAGTGAGGAAGGGCTTCCTCCCCTGGCAGCTTCAGGCCCTGATCTCTCATTCTAGTGCTAACTGCCTGGGAGAAGAACCTGACACCCACCTGTCTACAACTTTCTCAACCTCTGCGATTGCTGTGGAAGGGGATGAGTGTATCCTTATTCCTCTAGCTGACAGTTGCATTCCCAGGACAGCAGCAGCAACCATTAAGTCTGGTGTACTAAATAAGTCCTGTTGTTCCTCCATCTGCTGCTGGGAGAGTCCCTCTCCCTTCTGGAAAATGTCACTGTTGGTGACCATCAGTTTGTTCCCTGCTTGGGTTGCTTTGAAAGTGTGATAGTGCCCAAACGTAGGTCTCAGCGCACAAACAGGAGCTGAGAGTTCAGCCATCATCTTTGCTGCTGTGTCATCTGACTGTCTAAGGTACAACTTTGGGACTTGGGGATCTGCATTCCTTCATGTTCATTAAAAAAAAACAGGATAAAATTCTGGCTCCCAGTCCCTGCATGAACGGAGGAACTCAGAGAGCAGAGATTCTTCTCACTTTGTAGCAGAAACACCTTTTCAGGAGCAAGCTGACAGTGAGCAGCAAACAGATCACAGGAACTCCAATAAACAGCAGATAAAGAGAGAGCAGTCTGTTGAGGAGGGTGATGGGGCAACAACAGCTTTTTACAACAGACAAAGAAGAGGGGAAAAGAGTTAAAAACCTAAGAAATAGGGAAAAACTTAGAGGAACATAATGGTGGTTAATGGGGCAGAAACTGAGAGAGGGGTGAATTACAAGCTGGTGTTGATTAGCATTTTTTCCAAGAGAATTTGTAAAAGGTGACAAGTTATAGGTGAAATGCTTTCAGTTGCCTTCCTCTCTCTGCTTGTGAACTTGTGTCACTCATTCCAGCTCATAACCCCTGCCTAACCAGCCATAGGCTGTTCCATGATTTTATTTACCTTAAAATAAGGAGCAAAGATGGAATTGGTAATGTGCAGGTAAAATAAAGTAGAGGTGAATAAAATTTTTTCTCCTGTTGCATGATGGACCTAGGCATAAGGAAATCCAAAACAATCTGGTTCATAGAATTTCAACCTATTCTAAAATGGTTTGAGTTATGAGACTCTCAATCTTTTCAACACAGAAAGGCCCAGTATGAGAAACAAGGTGTTAATCAGTGCAACGTCAGAACAGGAATGACTCTAAAGTCTTGAGATGAGTTCTTTGCTGCCTCGCATATCTTAATATCTTCTAATGAAACTCCAGGATGAAGACTTGCCAGGCAGCCACAAAATTTCCCATGTCAAGAAGAGGAACACTACAGAGATGGTGTTTTTCCAGTATTTAAGATCTAAAAGAAATAGTAGATGGAGTTAAGCTGGAATAATGATCTTGGTTGGTTTCCTTTTTCCTTTCACATAAAATTTTGGCTTGTAATTTTCTTCTATATACTCAAAGGACTCATCTTGGGAGCACCTCCAGGACTTGACCCTTGATAATGGCCAGAGGATATGTCTATGTCTGTGCATGAGAATGGCCATGGAACATGAGAATGGTTATTGTACAGACATGAGAATGTTCAATGGACTGTATCAAAAATGATGGCAGAATTTCTTCTTTTCTTTTGTACATGATTTTGTTTGTACCAGTCTGTAAAGTCTACTGATGGAATTTCAATTAACACTTTGATTAGATGTAAGGATTCCTGTGGTAGTAACCGGTGTCTGTTGATTGTTTTTGTGCCCATGGAAATTGTTCCTTAGAATTTCTTCAGATGAGGACATGAAATCCACCTCTTACCTTACAGAAGATTAAACTCCTGTGCAAACTGAACTACTGCATCTCAGCTTACTGAGAGGAACCAAACAAAAACTTATTTAGTCCTCTGGGCCCCCAGAAGAAACTTTTAACCTCAGTTTATGTAAAATTCACCTTTTAATTCTTAACACCTGTCAGGTATGATTAGATTTATAGAAAATCCCAAAAATACCCTCAGCAGCCTTGCTGGAATCACTAAACTCTCTTCCAACTATTACTAGTGCACCAGCTTATAGCAGGCTATAGGACAACCTGGTTCCTTTTTCACTAACACACAGCAGTCTCGGTGTCTACAGTAACTTAGGGAATTTTGATGAAATTATAATTGACAATGACAGTTCAATGAAATTACAAAATTTCAATGAAAAATTAATTTCAATGGAATTATGTAATACTGACAAAATTAAAACATTCCAATTTTGAAAAACATCTTTGACATTTTGACATGTCATTGTAATTTTTTAATTTGAAATTTCCTAGTTTTATTGAAAATTCATCAAATTATTCTTTCAATGAAATGTAATACTTTCATCATAATTTCATTGAAATTTGACAATTTTACTGAAATTTTGTACTTTCATAGAAATGCCATTATTTTGTGTAAAAATGCTGTTAAAGGAGGTTGTAAAGAGTTGAGTTTTGGTGTCATAAATTATACGTGACAAGACAAGAGGAAATGGCCTTCAATTGTTCCACGGGAAGCTTAGGTTGGACATTAGGAAAAACTTCATGGACAGGGCTATCAGCCTTAGAACAGGCTGCCCAGGGTGGGGGTTGAATTGCCATCCACGGATATGCTTCACAGTTGTGAAAATCAGGGACAGAGTTTAGTAGTGGCCTTGGGACATTTGGGCTAATGGTTGGATTTGGTGATCTTGAAGGTCTTTTCCAATCTAAACTGGTCACGTGCATAGCAGCAGCAGATTAACTTGATGAGTAACTACTTCAGATCAAACCAGATTATTCTTGTGGACACCCATTTGAAGATGTATCAAAGCACACGCAGAGCCTGAGTAAATGAGTCCCTTACTATCAGCTGCAGAGCTCTTTTTGAAGTTCCTTTAATCGTCTTCTCTTCAAGCTCAGGAGGATGCAAAGGATCAATAAACAGTAAAATAAGCAAGAACACAAAGACACAAATTTTATCTCTTTCTACTTTTGATTATCAAGGACATGTGACTGTGTTGTTGTCCTTGGAAGAGCCTCTGTTGGCTCTCCAGTATCAAAACACTTTCTGGTTTTGTTTTCTACCTTCACAGCATGTCCTGGGTTTTGCTTGGGATTTTCAGCTTCCAATAAATTAAAATCAGAATGAAGTCCAGATGAAGATTTTAAACTTTTCCTGTTGTAGGAGTTGAACCAAGTAGGGCAAAACCAAGTCACAATAAATGCAACCAAAACTATTCTGTTCACTGCATTAGGTCAGTCTTTCTGCAGCACCCCTAAAATATAAGTTTCCCAGATATTTACACTGACATTGACTCTTGATATAAAATATTTATTCATAGAAATCATTGACTGTATTGGGTTGGAAGGGACCTGTAAAAGTTATCTAGACCAACCCCCCCTACAACAGGCAGTGACATCTCTAACTAGAGCACAGCTCCATGAGGCCTGACCTTGAATGTCTCCAGAGATGTGGCCTCCACCACCTGTCTAGGAAATCTGTTCCAGATATGCATCACCCTTTAATCTGAGATTAAAATTTTTTCTGATGTCCACTCTAAATCTATCCTTTTCCAGCTTCAAACCATGACCCCCCCCTCATCCTATTGTTCCCTGCCCTTGTGAACAGTCTTCTCCAGCCTTCTAAGAGGCCCCTTTCAGGGGCCTGAAGCCTTCTCCTCTTCAGGCCAGATGACCCCAATTCTCTCAACCTGTCCCAGGAGCAGAAGTGCTCCAGCCCTCTGAGCATTTTCAGGGCCTCCTCTGAATCTGCTCCAACAGATCCTTGTCCTTTTTGTGTTGGGGGCTCTTGACCTGGGAGTGGGACTCCAGGTGAGTCCTCACCAGGACAGAGTAGAGGGGCAGATTCCTCTCTTTCCATCTGCTGGTCATGGTTCATTTGATGCAGTCCAGGATGCAGTCAGCTTCTGGGCTGCAATTGCACATGGTAGCTCATGTCCCGCCTTCCATCATCATCATCAAGTGGAGCATGATCCCATTTGTGCCACCTATGAAGTATTGCCTCCGTATTTTACTAGGGCTACATAATTACTGACAACCAAATTGCGAGTAATGATTACAGAGAGAGAAAACTACTCTGCTGACTTCAGTAGGATCAGGATTTCATTTGGAATAAACTTGTACATGGAGGTTGTTCCAAATTTCAGTGCAGATGTGTTTATTAAGTTGTTTGGGCATTTAACTTCCAATTGAGGGTTAACATTCTCAAGAGGAAGAAGTCTCATTAACTTTAATGAAACCAGGCTGATCATCACTGCCTGGACAGCTGGTTTATTGTGTATGTGATTTATTTTATTATCATCATAATACTACTTATTATTGTCATCCTCACTGGTGCTTTCTCCCTTCCATGGAATGCCACAAGACAAGAACACCCCTGGCTTAGTGTCAGCTGAAAGCAGCAGTGGAAGTTAAGGCAGCCTATGGAGCTGTAGCACCCATGAACAGTTTCTAATATTTTCTTGATACAGAGGCTGGTAACTCGATGCTTTAGAACTAACCAAATGCTTGTTCTCTACGCTAGCAACTGGAACAAATGTTAGACTAAATAAGAAAAGCAGAATAAGAAATAGGAACCAACTTTCCTTTTCTTGCTGTGACCTTTAGAAGGCAATTGGAGACTTTTTCCATTCAGAGAGTGTTTAGGAAGGGACAAAGTCTTTTAGTTTACTGTTAGTAGCTTGAGCAGGTTATTCAGCTTTGAGGCATTGCTCAGTGAGGTGGAAAGATCATAGAATCATAGAAAGGTTAGAGTTGGAAGGGACCTTAAAGGTCATTGAGTTCCAACCCCTCTGCATGAGCAGGGACACCTCCCACTAGATCAGGTTGCTCAGAGTCCCATACATCCTGGCCTTGAACACTTCTAGGGATGCCACAACTTCTCTGTCAATCTGTTCCAGTGTCTTGATAACCTCACACTAAAGAACTTTCTCCTAACCTCCAGCCTAGAGGAGGATAAAGATGTTGGCACTACATGCGTATTATCTGCAGGTATCCAACTGAGGATGGTGTCTCCTGCTCTTCAGCTCCACTGTTTGCCCTCTGGGGAGATATTTACTATTCAGATGACAAAAAGTATCACTCTAGCCACAGACAGACCATGGGATGTAGATGATATGACGCTTCGGGCTTAAGGGATCCCATTTCTGCAGACCATGTAGACCTGGGATTTTGGACCACAGGAACTTGTCTGATGAAGATGCTCAGAGAAGTTGCTGCTTCCTTCTTCCCACCCTATTGCTCCTTGGAGCTGAAGGTACTTGCTGAGACTGTGCTGATATTTATTAGCACAGCTGCAGTTACAGAATGTTCACTTTCCATTAGAAAAAGTGAACAAAAGGCAGAATTCACATGCCAGTGTGGCAACCAAAGCTGTAAGTGAATACGATACCAACAGAGAGGAAAGAGAGGGGGGGAAAGGTCTCTATCCCAAGGGGGAGCAATGCCAGATGGCTTCAAGCCCAAATGAAGAACTCTGCAGATATGAATTCTCCTCTCACCCTTTGATTTGTTTATTTTTATTTTTTTAGCATAATTTGTAGTTCAGCATATTTTCATGGCCATTGGGAGGTTGGGAAAGGGCCAGATTGCTCTAAAGGGAAAATATTGTACTCTTTCTCTATAGTGGGATAGTCAGAGATACTGTTCACATTAAACGTACTCAGATGGCTACCGGAATGACAACAACAATAACAAAGCCAGCTGAGGGGTCTCTTAAATTTGAGATGCAAATCCCCTCTGCTTTTCTGGTGTCACTGCAAAGCAGCTCCTACAAGGAGATTGGACACCACTCATGCCCTAATTTACCTGTGTTCCCATGCTGAATCAAAATTCCAATGGCAAAGTGAGAGCATTTTTGCTTTGAATGTGAAGGGGAAGAGCCATTTTGTAATAGCCTCAACTAACTGCTGTAATAAATGAATAAATATTGACTGCACGGTCATTCCTGGTAAAAATAATTTACAAAAATTACTTTAAATGGTAGTGTGCAGTGCTAACATGGCATAAAAAGTATTGAGCGAAACTGTTTGCATTAATTCTATTGAACTGAACAACTGGCATGGTTTTGTTTCCATTCTCAGGCTTTGCAGTTTTTTCTTCTGCTGTATCGTGTTTGTTTTCTGGACATAGTCAGTTTTACTTTGGCAGGAGATAAAAATAATAAAGGAAAGCTTCTGGTACAACAGCAGGAAACATATTTGTCTGTAATAATAAGAAACATAACTGTCTGTAAGAAATGACACTCACATATTTTTCATTGATCCTTGAAATATTAGATGAGCCTCACAACTTAGTTTTGGATTTATCGATGCTGGCTGTGCTAATGTGTGAGGGTGTTCCCTAAAGAAACAAATTCTCTGGTTTTGCCTCCTATTTCTTGTAGGGGAAAGGAAGAACAAAATGAGATATCAGACTCAGTTGCTTAATAAACTGATAAACCTGTGGGAGAAAGATGTTTTCATGCTGCATTGTTTGTCATAAAGAAAAATATTAAGATTAAAAAACCCCAAAGACTTCGTGTCCTTTGCCAGAAATGGGATCAACACAGTAATCTGCAAATCTTAATGCAGCTATTCCTTCAGTCTTTCTAATCTCTGAAGACAACTAAATTAACACAGAAATCAGAGCTTTTACGCACCCTATGGCAAAATGTTCCCAAAACAATGAAAACACTTATTGATTCAATTTATTACAAACTCTGTCCTGAAGCAGAGCAAAATTACTTAGTGCTCATTTATTTAGGACTTTTAGGACTCGTATTGAGGTTTGCTTTTTCTTGCATTGTCCCATGAAGAGCAATGGGGAGCAGTAACACAATTTACTTAATACGGCCTCATAGAATCATGAAACAGTGCATGGATGACAAGACTGATACTTTCTCCGTGTCTGAAGTCTATCACAGATGTTGCTTCAGGTGTTTAGATTCAGCGGTAACCCTGAATTATGTTCATACCTGGAGTACTGTGTTCAGTTCTGGGCCCTTCAGTTTAAGAAAAATGTCGAGGTGGTGGAACGAGTCCAGAGAGGAGCAACTAGAATGGTAAAGGGCCTGGAAGATAAGCCCTACGAGGAGAGGCTGATGGAGCTGGGTCTGTTTAGTCTGGAAAAGAGGAGGCTCAGGGGTGACCTTATCTCTGTCTATAACTATCTAAAAGTTGGTTGTAGTCAGGCGGGGGTTGGTCTTTTCTCCCTGGACACTGGAGACAGGACAAGGGGTCACAGTCTTAAGCTCCATCGGGGGAGGTTTAGACTTGACATTAGGAAAATATTTTTCACTGAAAGAGTGATCCGGTTTTGGAACGGGCTGCTCACGGAGGTAGTCGAGTCACCGTCTCTGGAGGTGTTCAAGGTTAGACTGGATAAAGTGCTGAGTGGCATGAGCTAGACATTAGATGTTAGGTTTACTTGGTTTATTTGAATTTAGGTTGGACTGGATGAACTTTAAGGTATTTTCCAACCTTATCATTACTGTGATACTATGATACTGTGATACTCTGCATTTTAATTTATTGAGGCCTCATCTCAAGTGCTGGGTTCAGTTCTGGGCACCTCAATACAAGAAGGACATTGAGATGCTAGAGTGAGTCCAAAGAAGAACAACAAGGCTGGTGAAGAGCCTGGATGACAGGTCTGATGAGGAGAGGCTGAGGAACTGGAGAAAAGGATGCTGAGGAGAGATCTTCCTGCTTTTTGCAACTATCTGAAAGGAGCTTGTAGAGAGGTGGAGAGCAATCTCTTCTCCCTGTTTCCAGGATTAGAACAAGAGGAAATGGTCTCAAGTTGCATAAAACTCAAGGGAAGGTTTAGATCAGACACCAAGAAAAATAGGAACAGAGTGCCCAGAAAGATGGTGGAGTCAACATCCCTTGAGGGGTTCAAAATTATGTAGGTCTGGCTCTTCAAAACATGGTTTAGTGGGCAGGGTGGTGTTGGACTTGATGATATCGGATGTCCCTTTCAACCTTAATGATTCTATGATTTTAATCAATGAAACAGTGAAAAAGAAATCACAGAATCCTAGAATCGTTTAGGTTTCCAGCTGCTGCTTTTCTAGGTTTTGAAGAAGTGTGTGAGCTTGGAGCAAGACCTCGATGAGGACCCACCCTCTGAACCCTTCACCCATACTACTAGGGGGTACGTAAACCTCTTATCAGCTCTTTATAAGGCAACGTAGTTGAAGTCAGATTTTTATTTAACTTTTTATGTTGGTGTGAAAATGAAAAACAATTTGGAATCCTTGCATTAGCCATGCCACGCCCATCATGGGACTGACTTCACCATGTCCTGACAAGTTCTGTGCCTCATAAACTGACATTTCTGGGATCAAGAATCTACAAGGTGTCACTAACACCACACTCTATCACTTCTTGTCACTTTTTATTCAGTGCAAGTAAGAAAATTTCTGCGATGGGCAATGAAAAGCAATAGATAAACTCTAAGATAAATGATCATAAATGGCCCCACTGAGAAACGAGATCATATATAATTAAATGGAGGTGAAAGGTCATTCTAAAAACATCAGATAGAACAACACAGAGCAAACAGCCTCAGCAGGTCCTTATGTCACTGCCATGTTGAGATTGAAAGACACACGCTTAAAATAAATTAAAAGGAATAAAAAGAAAAGGGAAGAGGGGCTGACAGGTATGTCATTAACACTAAGACCAAATAAATATATATATTTCAAAAGACTAAGCCACAGATATCTGCAAAATATTTTCATAGTTGAAGCACTTGATAAACCAAAAGCAGATCTTTCTGTGTTAGTGCCATGCCAGGCACCCAGAAGTGAAGCAACCAAAGTGATCGATCACTCTCAGGAGTTTGGCATCCATCCTCTTTTGTAGCATGCACAAATAATTCAGCCTGAGATTAAGGACAGCTTTTTATATGGGAAGAGGGATGGGAGCTCTCACCTATATTAAATATTGGCAGAGTAAACACCAGAGAGTGCTGGCTAATTTATCTCCTTTAAGAGTTGAAGAGATAACATGCAGATTTCTTCCGCCTGAACTCCACAGCCAGCCTTGTGCTCGACAGATGCCAGACTTTTACTTCCGCTCCAGAGGGTCTCTAAAAAGGGAGGAGCTGCAGTTTCCCCCCAGCAAATCCCTTTATTGTAGCTAAAGAAATTTGGGAAGACTTCTCCATTTTTCTTAACTGTCTCTGATTTTCAGGCAGCCCCCTCTTCTAGTTTTAATTCCCACAATCCCCATAAAATGCGGTTTCCTCCATTTGAACATGAAACACCTATTTCAGGATGTTTTGTAATGTCTGCCATTAGGGTGGGGGTGGGGATGGGGAATCTGCCACTCATCCTACTTGTGTAACTCCTGATTCTCACCACCTCAAGAGAAAATTCTCCCACTACTATTTTGTTTCTCCTTTTTGCTTCCCATGTTTTTCAGATCACACTGCTCCTCTGAATCGTCCTGTGATGCTCAGAGTGATTTTGCCTGGATGGATTCACTGAGACAGATGCTTTTAAAACCTTGAAGAATCCGATGTCTTCCCAGTTAGGGCAATTTCTGCTTGAGTTAACCAGACAGCTCTTCCCGTGTTTTGCCCCAGCTTAAGGGCCTGCCACGTGCTGCTTCATTTTAAAAATCTGTAAAGCATTTAGCTTGCATATAAAGCTGGAGAAATTCAGAGCTTTCTAAAACACAAGTTATGGATTAATGTTGAGAAACAGCATGTTAAAATGATAAAACCAGTTATAACTCACACATTCTCACTGTTTATGCCTGTTAGTTCAGAATTGCACCTGCCAAAGACGGTAGAATAACTATATTTTGGGATTATTTTCGCCCCACATCACATCTGCTCTTTGGGGCTGTCATAGAAGTTTATCTTCTCCCAGGTTTGCCAGTTTCTAGATGAAAGCAAAAATCTGAGCAGTTGCAATCTAAGCAGTTGTAGCTTGAGCCCATCTCCGATATAAATGTGGCCGTGTTACTGAAAAGCAAGGGAGAGACAACTTGAAGCCCATGTACATTACGGTTCCCGAAGCAGTGCATAAGTGTGAATTCTTCCTTTGAGCAAGCGGCATTGTGACGAAAACTGGTGGTTTCATTCCTGCATTTTGAGCTGGCATTCGCTAGCTGGTCTATCAATTTTTCCTTGCAAAGTCACATTGAATTTATTGTTTCCAATACATGGAGAAGTGCGAGACTTGATGCGAGCCAGTGTGAGATGAAGTGCCAGAGAAAAAGTTCAAAATAACTCAGATGGAACAGTTTTGGGAGTTATTTTCAATGCCTAGAAAGATCAGCTGTTTGCTGCTGATTTCAACAGCATTTGAATTTCTGTATGAGACAGTGAAACAGGCTGTGTCCACAGATGAGAAAATCCAATGGTTCAACAGACTTGAAAGAATGTCAAAAAGGGTAGAACTCACAGCTAAAAATTTAAGATCTCTCAGTAATGACAGTGATGATCTGTAATAGCTTTAGCAAAATGTAGGGTCCTACACTTTGGTCATCATAACAGATGCAGCTACAGACTGGGGAATGAGTGGCTGGAGAGTGGACTGGCAGAAAGGCACCTGCAGTACTGGATGACAACTGGTTGAACAGGAGCTAGCAGGGTGCCCAGGTGGCAGGAAAGGCCAATGGCATCTTGGCTTGTAACAGCATTAGTGTGGCCAGCAAGACTAAGGATGTAAATCTCTCCCTGTACTAGGCACTGGTGAGGACTCCTCTTGACTCCTGGGAGCAGCACTGGGCCCTTCACTTCAAGAAGGAGATTGAGGAACTGGAGGGGGTCCTGAAGAGCAACAAGGCTTGTCAAGGTNCTACCTGAAAGGAGGTTGTAGTCAGGTGGGAGTTCACTTCTCCCATGCAGCTAGGGACAAGAGGACAGGGTCTGAAGCTGCTAGGGGAGGGTTAGGTTGGATATTAAGAAGCCCTTCCTCATGGACAGGGTGATCAGACCCTGGAATGGACTGCCTAGGGCAGTGGTGGAGTCCCCATCCCTGGAGGTGTTGAAGGACAGACTGGCTGCTGCCTTTAGTGCCCTGGTCTGGCCGATGTGGTGATATTAGGTCCTAGGCTTGGCTGGATGAGCTCAGAGGTCTTTTCCAGCCTCAATAATTCTGTGATTCTAGAAATCAAAACAAAAGTTTGTTGTTATTTCTCAGCCCTGGAGATCCGTACAGGATTTTCCCCTCCTACTTAGACCATTGCAGTGGAATAAAAAACAAAAATAAAATCATAGATTTTTCATGTAAACAAGGTTTACGTATCTACAAATAGCCCTCAAGGCTGCTGACTACATCCTACTGTCTCCTCAGTTGACACAATGGTATGAAATGGAATCACTGGGACAACTTGTGGTTTCCTTAATGTTTCTTTGTGCAAGAGCTGGTGTTATACGTGCTATATGTGTAATACACATGAGAAAGAGGAACTCAGAGGCAGTTACCATTACAAGACAGTAAGTCCATGACATGAAATATCATGTCATGGATATAAGCAACAGGCTAACTCAAGATTATAAACTTTGCCTGGATACCATCAGTAGAGGGTGGGCATGGTGGCAACAGCACCCCTGACTTGCTGATTTCTGGGAAAGGTTTGTGGCCACAACTTTATTTCTCAGTCATGAAGCACTGGGTGGTGGTGGTGGTGGGGTGTGGGGTTGAGATGCCTCCAAGGTTTCCAGGAGACTGGTGTGCTGCCAGAGTTGGCTCCTGCCCAACCATTAATACAGATATACAGATATATCTTAAGCTAAACTAGACGACCTTCAAACCCAAACAGTTTTTTGATTCTAGGATTCTATGAAGTTCATTTGGTGTCATCCTTCCACTGAAGCTCAGTGGGATTCAAAAAGAGGAGAAGAATGATGTGAATGCCTAGGCAAAGACTAGAACACTGTTGAGCTGGCAGCTGGTAGTGCTGGTACTGAGGCTGAGGACTTGCTCTATATTCCCTAAACAGTATTAAAACACTGGCCATAAGTGTTTAATATTCATTTTAGGTTTTAAAAAGCCCCAGCAACTGATAGCAATATGCATTATGCAAAATAACCACAATGTCTGCAGGCTTCCAAGCAAAGATAAACAATGGTGCTGTCCTTTTTTTTTTTCATGCAATTATATATAAATAAGATTAATAATGCCTGCTGACATGTTTTTTCCCCATAAAACTCTAGGCCAATATTATGCTGCTAACTAGATTTCAAAAGCAGAAGGAGATGAAAGTGATAAATTAAAAGCAGTGCCTCATCTTTGCATACAGAGATTTCCATTACAGAAACCCCTGAGTTTATCCACGTGGTCCTCCCTCTTGTATGAGCTTGTATTTTGTCTCACTCTAATTTCATTATCATAACCTGAACCTAACCTGTTCTGCTTTTCACACTAAAGCCTGCTGTTGGGTTTATTTTCCTCCCGACATTAGTGTAGGGCACATTTGTATCAAACAGATAATGACAAAACAAATTGCATTCTGTTCTTTCTGCAATAAATAATATGACCCAAAGTTCATCATTCTGGGAGCTGAAGCTGTGAAATACGATGAGACAATTCATAAGTAGCTTTCAAAGTGATGAATACTGAATTGAAGGATAGCTGTGGTTCCAAATCTCATGAGCTTTTCAGAATCTAGGATCAATAAATATCTATGTTCTTTAAGAAAATGTGTTGCATCACTATTTACACTTCTGTGAGCCAAAAATCTAGCTAATGATGAACAAAAATTCAGCTAATCTCTGTATCATAAGCCACTATATTGGCACTTAAGTAACAAGTCAGGCTTGGATACCCTCTTGATTTTAATTCTTTTTATGCATAAACTGATAGTTGTATGTTGCTATTACCTATGCAGCCTGAGTTCAGTCAGCTTTTCAGTGCTCCGTATAGATAGACCTGACTCAACTGCATGAAAGAGTAGATCCTTCATGCAGTAGATGTGTGGCTACCAAACCTTTAATAAGGGCTTTAATATCTAACACTAAATATTTCTTTTACTTCTGCTGTATTGATAACTGGGATGTGTTTAAAGCCAGGTACATGTCACAGTAAGTGATCATCCAGCTGTTTAGGGACATGATTCCCCCCCCCATACTGGACATTGGTGAGGCTTCACTTCAGCTACTAGGAGGAGTGCTGGGCCTCTCACTGCAAAAAACAGATTGAGGGACTGGGGGAAGCCCTGAGGAGCAATGAGGCTGGGGAAGGGACTGGAGGGAAGGTCTGATGAGGAGAAGCTGAAGGAGATGGGGGTGCTTAGCATGGAAAAGAGAAGACTCAAGGGGGACTTTCATCCTCTCTACAGCTCCCTGAAGGGAGTTTGTACACAGGTGGGGCTTAGGCTCTTCTCCCAGGCAACTAGGGACAGGACAAGAGATCAGGGTCTGAAACTGCACCAGGGAAGGGTTAGGTTGGATGTTAAGAAGCCCTTCCTCATGGAAAGGGTGATCAGAGAGAGGAATGAGCTTCCCAGGGCAGTAATGGAGTTCCCATCCCTGGAGGTGTTGAAGGACAGACTGGCTGTGGCCCTTAGTGCTCTGATCTGGCTGATGTGGTGATGTTAGGTCATGAACTGGGCTGGATGTGCTCAGAAGGCTTTTCCAGCCTCAGTAGTTCTGTGATTCTATGATTCTATTCTGAGTTAACAGGAAAAGATGAACTAGACAACCTGAGAATAAAAATAGTGTTTTGACATCACCAAATGTAGGGAACTGCTCTAACAAGTACACATGCATTTTCAAGAAAGGATGTTTAATCTGTCAGAGACAGGCTGTAGGAATCACAGTATCTTCATTCAACTCCACCTTACTCCCTGTAGTAAGTACAGGGAGAGGTGTGTGAGTACTTCCCCTGGTTAACTTTATCTCTTCTGACCCGAGGTACTACTCCTATCAACTCAGTAAGTGGTCTGCTTCGACCCATGACTCTTCAAATATTTCAGGATGAGGAAAAAGAAGCCCAGGGATAAAGAGAAGTCTCCTATATTTTTAACACAAAATACATTGTAGTACATTACTTTTACATTACTACAAAATAAATGAAATAATCTTCTTTTTTTAAATCTTCACAGCATATGTTTTTTAATGCTTGGATTTTTGCCTTTCAACTTTCAGCAGCCTCGGCACATTTAACTTTCAATATTTGTATCCCCTGCCTTTTCCAGACTGCTTCTGGTTCAGCTCACTTAACAGTTATTATTCTAGCATGGTTGTAGCTTTTATTTTTACTTCAGACAGCATCATCCCTTCCCTATTTGTTGCACAAAGGTGAATTCGCATTTGTATTTATTACCGTGGCCAAAAGGAACAGTCACCTGTGCAGACATCACCATGTGTCAGCTGGTATTTTATAAACCTTTGTTTTCACAGAGCTCACAGATCACTTGCAGTACAACGTTTGGGGAACTGGAAGCCTGTCTTAATGATCACTGCTCATGCACATGGTTACTGGAAAATCATTCATGAATATTGAATCCAATTATTATGAACAGGTGCAACCAAGTAACTACATTTCATGCTCACTGAGATATCACAAACACTTAAATTTGATAAAGTTAATACACAAATATGTACTCTGGTACACAACAATAACTTCATGTACATTCATGAGGATGCAAATATCATGATCATGATTCTCAGTTTTGAGGTTGTGATGAAGATTCATTTTCCGTAATTTTAAACAATTATTCCACCTCATTGCTTAATTCTTTCTACAGCTGGGAATACAGTAATGGGAGGAAGAACACAGCTTGTCCTAAAGCCTTTCTTGCTAAAAGCCAAGGCTCACTTCAGTCTCTGAGAGAATGGAAAAGTCTGATTTTCAGTAAAAATCTCTCAGAGCTGTGCTGTGCTGAAATTGCCAGCAGAAATAAAAGCAGAGGTGGGACAAAGTCCCAAGCTCCCTTTGGAATTGGACTGAAAGGGAACCATGGTCACGTACCCAAGCACATGTATATCCAGTTTATTTGAGTGGCCAAACCTAGTCTGCAGGATTCCGGTACTACCAGTGCCAAGCTGGACCCACTAGGAACTTCTCAAGATCCAGTCTAAAATATTCTCTGTCATCACAGAAATTAGAAAACCAGTGCAGAGACATCAGCAAGCTGATTCTCTGAATTTTTCCCCAAACCGTATTTCATTTGTCAGCTTTGCATGCTTCTTCCTATAATGTATGTATTAAAAACAATATACATCCTGCTTCTACTGAACTTCACTGTCCGAATGTCTTTCAGGAAACAGACTTTCTTCTCTACCCAAGTTCCTAGTAGCCTTTCAATGCAGATGTCCTTGTGTGAATCACACTTTCCTGAAGAAGGATGACCTGCACTGGACACAGCCCCAACCAGGGTGATGTTCAGCACCATTAACACGTTTTGCTTTGGAATCGCAAATGGCAAGTTGCTGCCACTGCTCTGCTGTGGTTGCACATTGCACTCATGAGGGAAAGATGCCTTTATGAAAATTGCTCTCATTATTTTTATGCTTCATAGTTCCCACTAAAATTATTTTGACCAGAAATAAGACTGTTGAGCATCGCTGAGCAGAAAAGGAAACATTCAGCAGTCTTGATAACCTTGAAGAAATTGTTGTTGCTGCTGACCTGAGACCTGGGGTGAAAGTTACACTGCTAACACCAATAACCATAGCAGTACTAACAGTCTTTAATAAAACTAGAAAATGTTTCTTCCTGTATTTGGGGAAAACCTCTATAGTGAATCTCCAGGTTCCATCCTCACTTGGTTCCTATATATAATAATTCCTTATACAGTCATCGTGAGGCATTGTCATGAGCTCAGTCTTATGTTGGCCAATACTCTCCCTCATCATTTCCAAGGTGAGAGCAAAGAACTTTGCAACTGGCCTTGCACTGAGCTCCTCTCACAATATCTCTCCTCCCTTTCAATTTTTTAAGGAGAAAGATTAAATAAGAAAACAGCAAAAATTGCTCTACAATCTATGCAAGGACCGAAAGCAGCCCAAACAGATATTGGATGGAGCCTGGTACATGTTAAACCAAAGTCAATTAGAATTTTCTCAAAAAAAATAAAGCAGGGGATTATTATATATATTTAAAAAGCCAGATTAAGGTCTGCTCTTCAAGGTTTTAGCTCTGGCATTTCTCTGAGCAATGTGAAACACAGACTCTGAGTCCCTGTGATAGACCGCACAGAGGAGTACTCGCAGGGTGAAGTCATTCCTCCATCCAAATCAACACCCACATCCAATTTGCTTAGACTTAGGAAGGACAGGGATCCACTTTACTCTGTCAGTACTGTCTGTTCACCAGGACAGTGACTTGTGCTACCACCACTTGCTTCCCCAATGTTTAGTGGACGCCTGCCAGACAGCTGTAAGATCCCACCTTTGAAATGAAACCAGAACTGTTTAGAAGATACTGTTTCTTATTTTACCTTTCACCATCTCTCCCAGAGAACATAATGCTGTTACCCAAATGACATCTGCTTATTGTTCTGGAGTAAAGCAGAGCAGAGGGCTGACTCCCCACTGTGCTACTTCATATTCATGCTGCTGGAATATTATGTTACATCCCTTGGAAACTGGAGTAATAGAGTGGTGAATGAAACCATCCATACATTACCGCAGCCTTCAGCACATCTTCTCTATCAATAACAGGAAGCCAAGTCACAGATGGTTCTTGCGGAGTTCTAATTAATAATCATGCTACCATGTTAGTGTCATCTTCACATAATAAAAGCAAATCTATAAATTGTATTTCATGTTTTTGCAGCATCTGCACTGGCTGTTTTTTTGCAGCACAAGGGTACAGCTCTGACACTAACTCTTTCTGAACAGAATTCATAAAGAATAAGTTCAATTTACTGTTTGTTTTCTTCAATGTTATTTATGAAGTAGCATCATGAATGTTTTCTGTATACAATTTCTGGACCAATTCTTTACATAAATAGATTAATTTAATGTTTTTCTTAAATCTGCACTTTCTTTCTCAGCTTTCAAAGCAAATTTGTTATGGTTTAACCCCAGCTGGCAGCTAAGTTCCTTTCTGATCATGGAAAAGAAGTATATGTAACAGTTGGATATCATGACCTTAAAGGTCTTTTTCAACCTAAATGATTCTATATTCCCGAACTTGTTTGCTGTTGAGAAGCCCCACCATACAGATATACTTGGAAGGAAAGTACCTTTCAGGGATGTATATGTAAATTACAATATTTTTTCTTCACCAACAGATGGACTATTTCCTACTCAGCATAAGAGAAATGTGCTTTCCCACACAAAAGCTATAATTTACCTGATGTCATCTACCATCCTAAATCAGAGCAGCAAAATGCAGCTACAAGAAGCAAGAAAAACTACATTACCATGTTGTTGGGTCTGCCTAGCCCAGTAAAAAACCTCTGCATTGGCTCATAAGAGATATATTGAGAGGCGAAGTCTTCAACAACCTTATTGTGAGGACAGGCTTGGTCACTCCCAGGCTACAGTCCCCTTTTTTATTGAAAATCTACTGGGTCATAGCAGAGATTTCTGATTAGTAAGTATTGATCTGTTTTCCCTTCCTATGAATATCTGATTGATGGCTTTTTGAATTCAGGGGAGCTTCCTGCATCAGCAGTTGCCTGTGTTGCCATGTGCTGTGGGTTAAGTACTTCTCATTTTTCAGCCTGCCATGTGATAATTTCTTCTGGTGACCTTAGTTCTTGAACTGTAAGAAACAGCAAACCATTCCTAGGGATGTTCCTCATCAAGTCATGGGCTATTTAGTTTTTCTACTCTTCATTCTCAATCTTGTATCCAAATTAATTTTAATACATCAAACACACCAGTTAGACCTGCAGTGCCATTGTGGACACACATGGAGTACACCCAGTTTGTTCAAGATTTTCTTTTCAAGACATTTTAAAATTCCTTCGTCTATTATCCAGATCCACAAAAACACACCAGAAAAACACAATCTACTTTTTTTGGAAGGGTGGGTTTTTTTGAACTCTTTTGTGAGTAAGGTACCTCCTTAAAAAAAGTCGTGTTCTGGAGGGCACCTTTGCAGATTCACTTACACAATCAAGTTCATGGATAGAGTAATCCTAAACGACTGTGAAAACTTGGCACCTGCCTTGATCCACTGATATTTTTCAGATTTCACATTGACCAGTTTTGCCGTCTGTTATAATGGAAGCTTAAGTTTAGCTTTTCACAGACTCAGAAATGCTTATAGTGAGTATCCCCAATCACTTCTCCAGCGCATCCTATCACATTCAGTTGATAAAGATGAAATTAACCTATTATGGGTGTAATTTTTCTAAAACACCAATATTTTCATTTGTCAGTTATAGTTGGCAAGAAGCAGGTTTGACCTTTAGGATAGGAATATGTAAGATGTTTCCAAAATGGATCAGAAACTCAGATAAAATAGATGTGATATAGCATTATCAAGACTATAGAGTGAGGGTTTACTCCTTATGGCCCCCTAGAAGACCTGTTTCTCCTAGAAACGTCACTGGCAACACCAATGAATACCTGCTTTACTTATAATATTTGGGTGAATTTTAACCTTCTTGCAAGGAAAGGACAAGAAATAAAGTGGTGCTCTTGTAGACAAAGCACCCTCTTCACTGTCAAAACTGCCTGCCCTTCTGCTGTTTTGTTACTTTAACCTTGTAAGACTTACGGAGCCATGGATTGTTCTGTGCCTTATTTAGTGAGCTTGTAAAGTTAAATGAACTGGACTGGACTTCCCAGTTTTACTCTATGCCTTTCTCTCATGCTATTAAGGCTGATATAAACTGACTGAAGGCATCCCTGGAGATCATCTTGTCCAAAACACTATTCAAGCTGCCCTGGACCATGTACAGATATCTTCTGAACACCTCCAAGGATGGACTCTCCAATACCTCTGACAGTGCTCACTTGAACAGGAGAAGTCTATTTCCTTATGTTTGGACAGAACCTCTCATGTTTCAGTTAATAGTTGACCCTTGATGCATCATCTGAAGCGATGATACTTTGTGTCTTGATATTTACTATTTTAACTCTTCCAAATTAATTCTGGAGCTGGAAATAATGATGACAGTCCACTCTGCAGTGGGGAAAAGTGAAGATCAATATTCAAGAACAGAATTTAAGTTAGAATTATGGTCAGGAAAATCTAGAGATTTGCAGCAGCAGATGACACACAGCCATGTTTTCATTGCTGTCATCCCTCTCAAGCAAAGTTCTGCACAAATGAAATTGTGACTTTATGTTGCTCATGTCCTGCAATATGGTAAATCTAGCCTCTGCTTTTCCATTACCAACATTGTATTGTGGTTCTTGTTTGCTTCCTCGAAGAAACGTTTTCTGAGATGCCACATACCTTTTGCTTTGGGTAATGTAGAGAAAAATACCAAGGAAAACTAGTGATTTATAAACCATAAACTTAATTCTTCATGGATGAGATCCTGATCTTGCCGGGCATGTAAATCCTACCAAAAATCAGAGAGAGTCAGATCTTGTATTTGCTCATCTTCTTAAAAGACATGGAATAACCCTGCTTCCTATGGGTATTGCAGGGTTAAAGACACCCTCGGGCTTCATTGCTCATTGACTGTCTTTGGCCAAATTGAGCTTCCTTTTTTTTTAAGCAGCCTCCAGCACTCGGTTTTAACTCATCATGAGGTACTTGAGAAGTCCATGTATTTTAAAATAGTCTTACAGTATAGTTCTAGAAAAAAAATTGTGAGAGATTGAAATAGTAGTGATAAGCTTTTATTTCATAACATCACCCATCATGAATGAATGGAAAAATGTAGGGCCTGACATTGTCTACCTGAGTAACTGCATCCATCTTCTGAATATGCTGAATGATCATTTACTCTTTCTTACCTAGAATGATCAAGCTGTTGATGAAGTTCTTATAGAACTGGTTCCAAATCATACTGGCAATCAACGACAAATCTGAAAATGGGGCATCTGCCTTGCTTAGCACCACTAATTCTCCTTATCAGCAAGGTCTTCATCTAACCCAACAGTGTCCTAAACACAATCCTTTACCCAGCAATCAACTATGGTCCTGGAGAGGGTCAGCCCCCAAGCTCAGATCTGTTTTAAAGGCATCTCCAAGCCTCATCACTGAAATCTTTGCGTCTGTTTAAAACTGTACTTGTGGATGCTACAGTCATCCTCTACAAGTACATCTCAGCTAGAAAAGTTAGATGAAATATGTATTGTCATTGGAACACGAAGACTCCAGTGCTGGGCTGCCCGTTGGCAGTGCAGGATGGCTGCCAGACCATCTGTCTGATGCCAGTCCTGGGGAGGGCACTGTGGCTCATCATCTGGCTCACTCTGAAAATATCTCCTACTCCTAGGTGGGCCCACGGCCAATGCCTGATATCATTCAACACTGCAGATGTCAGCACGAGGAAGGCTAGAAGGGATGGAGAGAGAAGGAAGATGAAGCCACATCAGGTTAAGACTCCGGGATTTCAGGATGCAGTTCAAGGGTGGTTTTTACACTTATTTGCAGCTTTTGAGAATATAAGCACTTGTTAACGTAGATGAAAGAATTAGTGCACTTGCTGCTGAGACAGAATCACAGAATAAACATGTTTGGGAAGGACCTCCCTGATCACAGAGTCAAACCATACCCACACCAACAAAAAACCTAAATACTTGATTGATTGAAAAACACCAGATAATCCATGCTGCCACTCTAGTCTGTTCATGAAGCACCATGTATACATGCTTAAATATCTCCAGGGATGGTGACTCGACCATCTCCCTAGGAAGGCTGTTCCAGTGCCTAACCACTCTTCCTGTAAAGAATTTCTTCCAAAGATCTAATCTAAACCTCCCCTGCCTCAACTTCAGACCATTGCCCCTGGTTCTGTCATCCGTCACCAAGGAGAAGAGGCCAACACCCAACTCTACAATCATCCTTCAGGTAGTTGAAGAGGGCAATGAGACCAACCCTCAGCCTCCTCTTCTCCAAACTAAACCTGCCCAGCTCCCTCAGTCCTGTCCTCATATGACTTGTTCTCTAGACGTCTCTTGAGCTTGGAAGCATTCCTCCGGACCCATTTCAGCATTTTAGTGTCTTTCCTATAATGAAGGGCCAAGAACTGAACACAGCACCAGAGATGAGGTCTCACAAGGGCCGAGTACAGCTTGGCCCACATGCCAGAGTTTCCAGTGCTTTTAGCTGGCAGAGTGTAAAATTAAGCACTCTAGAACTTCATCCACACTAGTATCCACCACTCTACAACTATTTACAAGGTAGAATTCTAGAGTACTTGTTTCTCTATTTATATACTAAAGCCTATTCTATTTGTTGTTAAAGTTCAAGCCCTGCATGGTTAAAACACAATCACATTCCTTTCCACTTATGTCTGCATTGCTCACTCAGAAAAGATATACATCTATGATTGCAGCTTTCAGAATAAGTATCCTTCAAGTTACTTCTTCAGATTTTCCACAAAACCTCCTCAACATCATAAATAATTCTGATTAGCTCACTAAAGGAGAATTTAGCTTTACTCATCCTAATAAGAATCACCACATTCAGTAGAACACATTCACAGTACTAGTTCTTTTCAGTCCCTTGCTTCATGACTTGCCTCTTCACTTTTTATTTTAAGCTGAAAAAAAAATACTCCACTCTGAAGAAGATTTCTCATCAAGTGAGCTATATATATATTTTTAATGAGGGTATTGGACTCATCCTGACAGGAGAACACCTTCTGTGCACCAGTGTCTCTTTAAAAATATTAAAGTCTTAGAGTTTGAATTGTTTGCAGGTTTAACTGAACTGACAGGATAGGAGACCTTGTGATCAGATAGAAATGAAGACTCAGGACTCCATGTAGTATACAGTCAATTTTATAGGATTTCTTCAGTAGTCCATGTCCTCATAGCCTTTGCCTCTGAATATTTGTTATGTCAGAACACCTTTACTATAGGTCAATTGATCAGAAAAGCTTGTCATACTTTACACGAGACTTATTTTTTCATTATGAAATACAAGGATTATTATTTAATACCATTTCCACAGGGTTTCCAGTGCTCCCGTTGGACAGAACATCAACTGCTACCTTCTCATTTAATCCTTGTACTTGCAATTCCCATGTCTAAACAATTATAAAATCACAGAATTATTGAGGCTGGAAAAAACCTCTGAGCTCATCCAGCCCTGCCCATGACCTAACATCACCACATTGGCCACATCATGACACTAAGTGCCACAGCCAGTCTCTGCTGAAACACTCCAGGGATTGTGACTTTACTACTTCCCTCAGCAATCCATTCCAGGGTCTGATCACTCTGTCCATGAGGAAGGGCTTCCTAACCCTCTCCTGGTACACATTCAGGCCCTGTCCCCTTGTTCTATCAATGGTTGCCTGGGAGAACAGCCTAATCCCCATCTGACTACAACCTACCTTCAAGTCATTATAGAGAGTTATATTTTCCTTGGTAAAACCTTGTTCTCCCTAATGAAATAAAGAAAATTCTGTATTTTGTGTACTTTGTCTATTTGGTGTCTATTTTCCTCGCCTTGATCAGTTTTTCCTACTATATCATAACTCCTCCTCTTAAACAGAAAAGGGGGATTTCAGCCTCTCTACCTACCAGCGGCTCTTCTTAGCCCATACAAACACATACTGTACCAGCTTCTTTTTCACCTCTTTTTTGTGGTTGTGGTGAGCTTCTTGATATATCAGCACCTTATTGTCATATTACAAGAACAGTGTTTCTCATCTAAAAGGGTATTTTTCAAATTAAATATTTTTATTGGTAAAAAAAAGAGGAAAAACAGGAGAAAAGCATCTATGTGGTGTAGCCTAAGGCTTGCTGGGCTAAGCTTTCTTTTGCTTTGCTTTGCTTTGCTTTGTAGAATCCCTAACCCCTAATCATGTAGTACAGAATCATGTTCACCTCAACATGTTCATCTTAAAAATGTTCATCAAAGCATTGCACTTGCTTTGATCTATTATCCAAGGTTGAATTTCTCAAGTTACATTTGGGAAAATCCAAATACAAAAGCCCCTAGTTTTTAGCTTTGAATAAACCCGTAGATTTTTTTAAGCCAGATTTGATATTTGATATTTCATAACATCAATTTAATTGAATAATAATTCATATTATAATCATAATTTATCAGTTATAAAAATTACAGTTTTTACATTTATATAATACATTATATAAACATATTACATAATATATCTAGTATCTATTACATTATTATCTATTATCTATTATATAACATATAAATATACTAATTTCTAGCACATACATTGATATTTATAACATATAATAGCCCCTTTTTACTTTAATAAAGTATAGATGTATGAAGTGGACCCTCAGTTCCAAATGTTTATGCTTGGCTTTGTTGATCCTATATTTACACCAAATAAATACATTGCTGGGTTTCCATATAAATTAATGCAAGGTAAAACTAACCCTTATTTCTCCAGAAACTGTCCCCTACAACAACATAAAATTTCTTCTCAAGCCAAGGAAAGTTTATTTCACTCATGGCAATTTTATTGTGCTCTGTGTGCCAGGTGAAAATACTGAACTGTGAAAAGGCTCATTTTAGCAGGGATAACAACTCACAGAAGTTATTCTGAGGAATGGGGTGGAATGAATCATATTCATACGTGTGCATGCTGGATGGCAAAAATCAATGCTTTCTCTTAGCAAAGACACTCTCGGGGATAGAGAAATCAGAGCTGCGAAAAACGTAACAAATTTTGCCTGACAGATTTTCCAGGCAAACTACACTGCTGGTGCACTGGGACTGCACTGAGGATGTCACTCCCCATGCTGGCAAGGGCAGCCCATTTCACAGTAGCTCATTCCCAATCCCTGAGGGTACACTCCCCCATCCCATTGCACTGACCAGGCTGTGAAATGTTGGGATGGCAGACAGTAAGAGTTGAAGGGAAGCACCAGAAATGGGTGACGGCTAGTGAATGCAAATCTGAAAACAAAAAGAAAACTCAGAAATGCAGATGTGACAGGAAAGGAAAAAGAAGCATGATGTCCCAGGGTGAAAAAGAGAGTCTTGTTTCTGCCCCCATCTCACTAAGGTTTTGTCTCCACAGCCCAATTCAGCAGCATAACTTGTTTCATGTCAATGCTGCAGCAGCTATTCACCTGAGTGCCATCACCATTACCACCAGTGAAGTGTGAAGGCCTGGGAAGCCCAATTATTGATAGAATTTAACGGCCCCCTCTTGAAACATCCCTAGCTCACTGAATCTTTAACACTACCCCATTAATCCATCAAGCTAAGAGCTGGGTATGTTTCTGAAGGGCTAAGCCATGAAACATCCCCGTTGCATGTGCACTTTGGCCCTCTGTAGCCCCTGGCGAACCGTGAGACTTCATGTTTATGTCCAGAAAAATACCTCTGGTGCTAACAAGAATGGCAGCCTTTTCTCGCCCATCATTACTGGCAATTATACCCCTGTCTCTTTGTTTATCAGCACTATCTAAATCCCGTCCAAGTCCCTACAGCAAAAGTGGCAGCAAGGTTCTTATAAGCAGGAAGAAAAGAACTAAGTGAAAAATCACATATTGAACAATTGGATAGATGGTGATGTGTACTGGGGGCCAAGATCTGAACTCCTATCTTGGGTCATCAGTTACCTGAGTTGGTTGATCGTAGTGGGATGATTTTAGTGAAGTATAGCTGTTCAGTGGGAGTGAAGGGTTTATAAACCACAGAGGAGACAAAAGCAAGTTGTTAAGGTGTCCTGGTAGAGCATTTGCAGACAATGCCTGTGGAACAATATTGAAAGCAGCAGGTGATCATCCAGCTGTTATCCACTGATGCTCCTTTGCTTTCTGAGCTGTGGAGCAGGAAGCAATACTGTTTTATATCAAAAACAGCAAAAGCACAAGAGTTTTAACAAAACCAAATTTAGAGTTCCTCACTTGAGAAGGAATAATGGGAGGCATCAATACAGTGTTGGGCACCCCTGCGGAGAGGGATCTTGGAGTTTCTGTGGATAACACACTAAAAATGGATCAGCAATTTGCCCTTGTGGTCAAGAAGGCCAAGAGGATGTTGGGATGGATTGAGGGGACTGTGGCTAGCAGATCAAGAGAATTTATTCTACCCTTTTATTCTGCTTTAGTGAGGCCACGCTTGAAAAACTCTGTCTAGTTCTGGCCTTCCCAATTCAAGAGGGATAGAGAATTAATTCAGAGTTCAATGCAGAGCTACAAGGATGATTGGGGGACTGGAACATGTATCTTATAAAGAGAGACTGAGAAAATTTTCACTTTTTAATTTGGACAAAAGAAGGCTATGAGGGAATTTATTTACTGTCTATAAATCTATAAGGTCTGGGAGTCATAAAGACTTCAATTGTGTCAGACAGGACAAGGAGTAACGGTGCAAGCTTGAACACAGGAAGTTTCACCTCAATATGAGGAAAAACTTCTTTACAGTAAGTTTTATTAACTATTGGAATGGGAGTTCAATTTCTCTAGAAATGTTCCAGACCCACCTGGATGAGTCCTTTGTAGTTGATTTAGTGATTCTTTAGTGAGGAATTTACCAACATGTGAGTATCACTACTCTATCTGGTTTTGAAAGACCCCCTTGATCATTTCAGTTGATGCTTCCACAGTTCACCTCATGAAAGGCAGAGAAAAAGTAGTCCTTGTTAAGTTCCCATGCACTTGCAGCACCACAGAAGTCCATCTCAGCCCCTCTCCCTCACCAGTTTAGCACAATCAGGAAATGTACACAGTGCTCACACCATGGGAGCACCATTTATCAGCACCAGTTTTGTCTGCTATTTTCTCACCCTTCTTGCTGCCTTTGAGCAGGCGAAGAGAGTTCAAGTGGTTTAAACTACTGTGTTCACATCTCTAAAATACTCATTGCTGTTGAAGTCTGAAAGCATGTATTTTACATGAGCTCCCACATTACACTTCGTTTTGAGAAGAATCATTAAGTAACCAACCGATGAGTGAACCTACATCATTTATGTCTTTTTAATGCAAATTCTAGCTGCTGGGTTGTAGGAAAGTAGCTGTAAGGGTGCAGCAGCACTCCCTACAGACACCAATACTGTTTATCTGTTCTTTGCAGGCTGCACCATACCCAAGGTGACTCTCCAGATACATATAAGCATAAATGTTACTCTAACCACCATACCTCAAGATATACACAATGCATTGCTTAGTCAAGGCAACAGCATGAGGCAATGCATTAGCCACGTTACTGATATCCAAAGATACTCGGGGCTCTTACCAGCATAGGGAGTGCTTAGCTGGGGGTGCTCCTGACAGGGACTATCACTCAGCTTCTCATGGAAGAGGGCTTAACTGCTAACCCAGAAATTGGAACATCTTTCTTCACAAAATATATCAGCCATAGAGTTTCTGTATGTCCTCATAGCATGATTCAATACTTGAAGTAAAAGGCTGGATGCTGCTTGCAATGAGGCCAATGAATATTTTGCACTGGATGCAGAAAAGATGGAGCACTGTTTCTCATACTTTTCTCTAAAGAGTAAATCAAACCTATGCTTTTAGTGAAATACAAATAATCCAATTTTGATAGCCCTTATGGTGCCTCTTACATGCTCAGCCCTGGATCATGTACTGTGTACAGGGAAGGGTCTGCACTTTACCTTCCAACACTTTCAGCCCAAGTTGACACATACCACAGAGCCCTCCACTGCTGCCAGCCTAATGCCATGTCATAGAATGGTAGAATCAGTAGGGATCCGAAGGGACCTTGAAAGATCATCTAGTCCAATCCCCCTGCCACAGCAAGATCACCTAGACCAAGTTGCACGGGAAGAGATACAGGTGGGTCTTGAACATCTCCACAGCAGAAGACTCCACAATCCCTGTGGGAAGCCTGTTCCAATGCTCC